>ML682105.1:4087438-4465205 GCA_007922195.1 Podocnemis expansa
TTAGTTCAAACTAAAACATTAGTTCTAACTAAAAAGCCACGGTTAGTTCAAACTAACTGAGCACTGCATAGTTCAGACTAAGCACGTCCAAATTAAGCTTTTAGATGTAGACATGGCCTAGGGGACTCAGATGTTTAGTAGTATTTTATAGCACCTCAACGTGTGCTAGCCTTTTCACTGATGACCTGAAGGCTGTGCCTGAACTAGAGAACAGAACTGTTGGTATCTGAACCAGGAGGTTAGCCCCATTGTGAGTGACTAGCATGCAGTATTGTTCACACAAGAAATTTTGACATATGTCCACACTTATGATGTGCTATTATTTCAAATGTCCTGTCTACTTGGTATCTCTCCTACAGTTTGTGGTTCTGCTCCTTGAAGCAGAGGCTGGGCAGTGGCCTGAGAGAACTGGTGGGAGAAAAGGTCCAATTTCCAGAATTTCATGGGTCTACGTCCTTCAGCCCCATGGGAACTTGTGCCACTTCCACTCCCTTTTCGCTAAAGAGAGGCTGGGCTGAGTCCTCAGCTTGGGCTGTTTGCTCAGCAAGAAAGTTTCCTGCTGGGGCTTTGGAGAAGTAGTTGTGAGGCCTTGGAGGTGGCTATGGGGTGGCAAGAGAGGGTTTTCCTGTAATCCCTAGGCCAGCAACAGATCAGCAGCTGGTACAGGTTTTGTAGCAATGCTTATGCACTTCTTCACCAAAAACAGCTAAATCTGTTGCATGCATCGTTTCCATCGAGATGCCCGGTTACCGCAAAGTGCTCCTAACACAGGAATCCTGAGACACGAGAATCAGGAGCTCTTGCACAGTTCAGAAAGCCCACCGATTTAGCTCTCACAGTGGTCCCTGAGATGCTGGCTGGCCTGATCACATCCCCCTACCACGTTCCACATATTGCCATGCACACCTCTAATATTAACAGTGTTCACCCTGGGCTTCACAGCCCCAAACTGGATAACCATCCAAGGTAGCCATCTGCCACCAGGCAAGCACTACTGTCTTGTCAACAAAAGACAAAGCTCTCATTCTCCTGGCACAGGGCTGCAATGCTTGGGCCAGCCCCCCACTGAACGTATCGACAAATCTGCTTTCTCATTCCAAAGATCTGCTGCTCATCTCAGCTCTTGAGAGCAGCTTGGTTCCAACAGTTCGTGGCTGAGGAATGGCCACCAAAGCAGCACCCTGACCTGGTAAAACTTCTTTCCAAAATATTGCGTGGATCCAGCAACTGTGGGCCTGGGAGAAGATTAACTACATGCTTTAGAAATGCACCATGCATCTATGCATTTCACTTGCCATTCCACATGCCCTGATGTACAGTATAACGCTGTTCTGCTTTGCTCCAATCAACCCTATTCAGCACCACAACTGCCGTCTTTATGAAATACATCAGTTGTGACCATTAATTTATTTATTACCAGGAGTGCTTGTTGTATGCAGGCACTTTCCAGTCAGGGAGAGATGGTCCCTGATTCATGGATTTTAAGGCCAGAAGGGTATATTAAATCATTTGGTCTGATCTCCTGTATGTCATGGACCATGAAGTTTCACTGAGTCACTGCTGCGAAGAGCTCATCATCTAAATACAAGACAGACCAGTGGACAGAGGTTAGGGAAAAGGGAACAACAAAAAGCAACTTATTATAGATAAGGCAGCTCAGTTCTTTTTAGGCAGCAAGGCAGAAGTGGGTCTTTAAGATGGACAAAAGTGTGGACAGCATTGGGGCCTGTGGATGGGCTCAAGTCGACTATATCATGCCTAGGGGCTGCATGGAAGGAAGGACAGAGATAAATAGGCAAGGAGGTGACAAAGAAGAGGATTGAGGTTGGAATCAGTGGTGGAGCAGGAATTTGGAGGGAAATACGACATCTGACAAGGGATTCTTATCTTCCATTACTGTGCTTTTCAAAGTGAACCCTTCTTCTCTTTGCCATACCTTTAATTAGCTTGCATCAGTCCAGGTTCCTCACCTCAGTATTTTCTGTGAGCCTAGAATTAGATGAAAATAAATTACAGTGACCGTGACCCAGAAAATAGCTGCTGTGACCCTTTGTCTCCACTCAGGATGCCAAGTTTAGTTTCCATATATAGCACGATGGGGAAATAAACCTCCAAAGGGCAGCACTCTGTAGGACATGGATTTTGATTATTGCCTGTATGCTCTCCAGTCTTATAGCGGGCAAGCCTAAAAATCATAGAACATTAGGCTTGGAAGGGACCTCAGGAGTTCATCTAGGCCAACCCCTGCACCCAGCAGAATCAACCTCAACCAAATCAGCCAAGCCAGGGCTTTGTCAAGCCAGGCCTTAAAAAGGATGGAAACTCCACAACCTCACTCTAAGCCATTCCAGGGCCTCACCACCCTCTTAGTGAAAAAGGTTTTTCTAATATCCAACCTGGAATCCTCCACTGCAACTTGGGATGATTGCTCCTTGTTCCATCATCTGCCAACACTGGGAACAGCCTAGCTCTATCCCCTATAGCAGTGGTTGTCAAACTTTTTTTCTCAGGACCCAGCTCTGGATCCTTTAGCCATGTGATGATCTCGCCACTAGAAAAAAAAAAAGGGGATGCCACCTGAAAATTTGGCAGTGGGCCCAGCGGGGGGGGGGGGGGGGGCGGGGGGGGATGGGATCAGACACCAGGCCAAAAGTCACACAGGGCTGCTTCAGCCCAGGGCAGGGGTAGCAGCCATGGGAAGTTTAAAAGGACGCTGGCAGTCCTACTGCTACCTGCAGCCCAGGGTATCTGCATCCTTTGAAATTCCCTGCAGCTGCTTCCACCTAGTAGGTAGCAGCCATGGGAGATTTAGGAGGATGCTGGCAACTCAAGGTAGTCCAGTTTTAGCAGAACCACCAATGTCCTTGTCAGTGTCCCGCAGCTGCTACCCCTTGGGTGCAAGCAGCTGCGGGAAATTTCAAAGGACGCCGGCTGCCTTGGGCTGCAGGTAGCAGCGGGACTGACAGCGTCTTTTTAAACTTTGCCCTCCCCTTCAAGCTGTAGCAGCAGTGCCATGACCCAGAACCAATGGGTCTGTAACCTGATACTGGGTTGTGACCCCGGTTTGACAACCACTGCTCTATGGGACACCCCATTCAGATACCTGAAGGCTGCTTTCAACCCCCACCCCTCTTATCTGCTATAGACCAAAGAGGCCCCGTTTGCTTAGCCTCTCCTCGTAAGTCATGTGCTCCAGCCCCCTAATTATTTTCATTGCCCTCCACTGGACTCTGCAATTTGTCCACATCCTTTCTGTCGTGGGGGGCCCCAAACTGGACACAGTCTCCAAATCACAAGTAAGATCCCAAAAAAATGAAATTGGCCCTACAAATCATGATTTTTTTTAAAAAAAAGTCAGACCATGTTTTTAGTAATTCCTCTGATTTTTTTAAACTCCTCTCTGTTCTTCGGTCAATGTGTGGGTGATACATAGATTGAAATGTCAACCTTAATGGGTACAGAAATTCCTCCCTGTTCCTGAGGGGTCAGATGGTGACTCCATTTACCCTCTCCTTACCCATGTGTTTCTTACTCCTGTCCTGACTCTACAACCATGCTTCTCTCCCTGCTGCCGCCATGGGATTTCTCTGCTGGGGGGCCTGGTGCCATTCTCCAGCTCCCCCCTTGTCCCCTGTCTCCCACAGCCCTCTAGAGACATACCTGAAGGCACAGCAGCTCTGTGTCCTCAGCCACAAGGATGTCAGTCTGCGATCTTTCCATGGTGTCACCACAACAGTTCCTCAGTTGGTGCCAACATCCCGTAACTCTCAATCAGTTCAAGAGAGTAGTTGATGCCATCGGCCCGACTGGGATTCCCTTCCTCACTGTTCCCAGGCTGGGGGCGCTGCCCTATCATCCTCTCATCTTCTGCCCTATCATTGTCCTCTGCCCCCTCAGACTCTCTCCTGCTCTCCTTCCTCCTGCTGGTACCGTAGACTGCCACCTTCCCTCCTATATTCTTCTACACCCCATCCCTGAACAGGTCCTAACTCTCAGTCCTCGTCTCCACAGCATCCTGAGCCCCTTTCGCTCCCCCATCCCACTTTCACGCATCTCTGCTGCTCAGACCCTGTGTCCCGTCCAGCCCTCCCGAACCACAGAGTGGCAGCCATTTTCCCTGGAGCCTGACTTTAGTCTCACCAAAAAGAGTGGGAGCTGGCTGCCTCTTGTATTCATTTAGGTAATAAATGGACCAAAGGTGTTAATGTCATGCAGGTCCTGTCCAACGTTAAACGAGGTCCAGGAGATGGTATATACTCAGCCCTCTTAGCATCGTGGAAAAGACACCGTTTAAAAATCCTTTTATAACAATGCAGAATGGAAGGAAAATGAGTTAAAGCAGTTAGGGTAGGTCCACACATCTCTTTTATTTCGAAATAACACTGGTTATTTTGAAATAAAAGATTAGGTCCACATGACGTTTTCTTATTTCGAAATAAGAACTGTCATTTTGAAACAGCTTAAACCCCATTCATTTTGAAATGGCTGTTATTTCAAAATGGCTATTTCAAAATAATGCAGTTTGGACATGTTGTTTCAAAACAACACCAACATGTCCAAACGGCCTTATTTTGAAATAACAGCTGTTTCGATAGCAGGCGTTCCCTTAATTCGAATTAACTTATTTTGAAAAGGACTTTATTTTGAAATAACGATGTATGTGTGGACATAGCTTTGGAGTGCAATGGCTCAAGTCAGGCTTTCCTTTTACCAGTGTCTCCTTTTCCCTTCCCTGTTGCTGGCATGAATTTTAGAAGGTAAGAGTCCTCTGTTTGGCAGGCTCCCAGATGGCCTCATGAATGGTAAGAACTAGGGTTCTGACCGTTTTCCCAGACATTGCCTCTTTTTTGATCTCCCAGCCTCTTCTGTCTGGATGGGTTTTTCAAATGAGAGGCAATGGCCAGGTCTTCTGCAGAGCAATTGCTGCAACTCAGAAAGCGCTCCAAGTGATCTGTTTCCCACTGTGCCTCTCCCCTCCATTCACCACTGACTGGTCCCTCGCAGCTGCCCGCTTCCATCCATCCACTGGTCCTGGCATCCAGCACGAGGGTGGAGAAGAGCTCAGCAGGAAGGCACTGATGGATGGCTGGTACTGCGTCCTGGTGCAGTGCCAGCCACCCCATCTCTGAGACCTGGAACGATACAACCCCCTACTCAAGAATGAGGGTGTGCTCGTTGCCATAAAGGCCAACGGCATATTGGGCTGCATCAGTAGCAACGTTGCCAGCAGATCGAGGGTTGTGATTATTCCACACTATTTGGCTCTGGTGAAACTGCTTCGGGAATATCGTGTCCGGTTTTGGCCTCCCCACTACAAAAAGGATGTGGACAAATTAGAAAGAGTCCAGTGGAGGGCAACAAAAATGATCAAGGGGCTAGAGCACAAGACTTACGAAGAGAGACTGAAGGAACTAGGCTTATTTAGTCTGCAGAAGAGAAGACTGAGGGGGGATTTGATAGCAACCTCCACCTACTTGAAGGGTTGTTCCAAAGAGGAGGGAGCTAGGCAGTTCTCAGTGGTGACAGAGGACAGAACAAGTGGCAATGGTTTCAAGTTGCAGCTGGGGAGGTTGAGGTTGGATATTAGGAAGGTGGTGGGTGAAGCATTGGAATGGGTAAGCTAGGGAGGTGGTGAAATCTCCCTCTTTGGAAACTTTAAAGATCCAGTTGGATGAAACCCTGGCTGGGATGATTTAGCAGGAGTGGTCCTGCTTTTAGCAGAGGGTTGGACTAGATGACTTCATGAGGTCCCTTCCAGCTCAATATATTCTATGATTGTGTGAATGAGGACCCCTCTGCCACTCACGCGGTGCCCTCTCCAGCACCCTCCAAAGGCCCCCCACTATGCACAACCCTCCAGCACCCCCACTTTCCTTCTCCTGTACCCCTTAAATAGCCTTCCCACTATGCACTCTCCAGCTCACCTTCCCTCTCCCTACCGGCAGTGTCCTCTTTCTGGGACTTGCAGTGTGGTACACCTAGTAACAAATGTCCTTTTGGGGAAAAGAGAAGAAGTTAGTCGTGATGAGCTAAAACTGTTGCTGCTGTTAAAATTTGATCCCGTTTCATCCCAGGTGGGGGTTAGGGCTCAGCTGGAGCTGGTGTTATCTGTGTCCTTTCAGGCCAGCTCTGGTCAGGACATCTCTCAGGCTCAAGATGACAAAGGTCTGTGTCCCTGGAGGCAGGGTGTGTGTGAAGGGGATGGTGGGTAGCTGTGAAGGTGGAATTTCTTTCCAAAGCATCTGTCTTTTCTGACATATTTTCCTTTCAATGTCTCTTTCTTTAAGGACCCCCACCAGGGAAAAAATGGGTGGACTAGCCAATTCCCTCATTATTTTGGCCACCGACTAGGCCTAATAACTTTCACACCAGTTTTGGTTTATTAGTTTCTGAACCCACATTTCTTTTGGTTACCAAAGGTGGTCTTAAACAGTCCTTGAGTTATATCAACAGGCCTTTCTGCTTGTCCTCCCTTTCATACCTTTTCCTACCCACATTTGTTATGATGGGTTATTGTGAACTCTATGAACTTTCATGTACTTCTCACATTTGAATTGACTATTAGGTAAATTTGTAGGTCCAGTTATCTTCTCCTTCACATGTCTGTTTATATCTTCTAAGGTTTGGACCAGTTAATGCTGTACAAGGTCTAACTTTAATATGGGGCCAGATCTATAAAGGTGTATAAGTCCCTGAAGATGCAGATAGGTACCTAGTGGGATAAACACAACCAATCAGACACCTAGCCTAAATCTCATTAATTGGCATTGAAAGTCATTTTTAAGTGCAAATTCCTTTGTAATTTGGCCCAGGATAACATCCCCATTGACTTCAATCAATGTATGTGGGTCCAGAATATATTTCTCTGTAGAGAAAGTACAATCTTATAAAAAAGGCCAGAAGGGACCTTTATGAGCATCTAGTCTGACCTTCTGTATAACATTGGCCAGAGAACTTCCACAAGACAATTCTTAGAGTATATCTTGTAGCACAACATCCAATCTTGATTTAATGAGTGCTAGTGATGAAGAATCCACTGCAACCCCTGCTAAATTGTTCCAATGGTTAATTTTTCCCACCATTAAAAATTTACACCTTATTTCCAGATGGAATTTGTCTATTCTAGCCAACAGAGTGTGTTTTACCTTTCTCTTCCATCATCCTTGTGGCTTTTTATTTTTTAAACTCTCTCCTATTTATCAACATCCTTCTTTAACTGTGACCATCAGAACTGAACAGAGAGTTCCACTAGTGATCACCCCAGTGCCAAATACGGAGAGTATTTTACGCCTACTCAAGGGTGCCCTTTGTATGCATCCCAGAATTACATTAACTATTTTAGTCAAGATGTCTTCTTAGGAGTTAATGATCCACCATGACCACCAATCTTTTTCAGAGTCACTGCTTCCTCAGGTACAATCCCCTATCCCATAAGCATGGTGCACATTCTTTGCTCCTATATATCTGCTTTTGTATTTAACTGGCGTGACAGGGTCAGACTGGAGGGTTTCTGGGGAGTCCAAGGAAGCCAATATATTAGATCCAGGCTCAGCAAGTCCTCTTTCCCCTCATAGCTGAGCAGCAGTTACTCCATGTCAATTGACATACCTGGAGCTAATCAAGGCCCTACCTCGGACCTGTCAAAAAAAACACCTCTCTAGAGCTGAGCCCAGCATACTAAGTGCTATACAGACAAATAACAGGCATGATTCTTGCCTCAAAGAATGTGTCATCTGGGTCTAGTTCAAGACAACTGCACAAGTCCCTTTGACTTCAATAGGGTCAGGATTTTGCCCTGCCCGTCAGGCAGTATGTAACAGGTGGATGAAGCAAATATATGGTTGAAGGCAGGGTGTGCAGCAAGGCAGAGTTTAACAGAGAAGCAGAAGTCTCAGCTTTCTGAACCAGTGCCAGACTGAAATAGTTTGTAGGTAGCATGGCAGAAACAGGTTTTTAAGGGGGGATTTTGGAAAGAAGAAATTGATGGAGTTATGGATTTAACCAGGGAGTCTTTTCTCTGCTACAGGAGAGTTGTGAAATGTGTATCCAAAGGAAAGAAGAGCTGGGTTTACTGATTTATTCTAATTGTTTCATTTTATGCTCCTTGGAGGACTGTGTGGGTTAATATTTCTTCTTAGTAAATCTTACCTGGCCAGACTATTTGGCCTGCGAGGAGACAGGAAGGCAGGGATAGGCAATCTCTGTGGGCCATTAAGAAAACCCACTAGAGATCTTCCCTTAGGATTTGCTCCAGACCACATTCTGTTTCAGGTCAGTAATATGCATGTCCTAGGTAAGTGGAGGGCCAGATCAACCACTTCTGGAGCCCACTTCTCTCCTTACCCATTAGTCTCACTTGCCTCAGTGACCTTGTTACACATGGCATTTCCAGACACATCTCACTCCCTCACCCTGTCATCTGGCACTGTAGAAGGTGAAAGCATCCTGGCTGCATCCCAGAATGAATTTAGCTTTCAGGCAGGATCATACTCTCCTCGTAAAGCAAGCTCCCCATGCCTAATGGCTTGTGTCTGTGTCTTTCACCTGTCCCAAAATATACTTACTCCCTCTCTGACTGCACCCCACTCTCCCATTTCATTAGAATGGTTTCCTCTGTCCAGCTCCAACAAACAATGCTAAAGTCAGGCATCTTGATTGGTACCCAGGTTAAAGCTGGCCTTTATAATTCACCTGCTAAGAATATTCAGAATCTCTCTCTGTCCTTTGCTTCCTCCTCTTTCAGAGCCACTTCTGCTTTGCAGAGTCGACCCCATTGCTTGCTGCCAGCGACTTATGGAAGGGTACTGATAAATGCCATGCTCTAATTGTTCCTGACACACATTAGGAGTTCAGAGAGAGAGAGGATGGATGGCATGAGAGGAAATGCCCTTGAGACCCGAAGACAGGCTTAGCCTATGAATTTTTTTCTTCGAGTCCTAGACAGTCAGTTCCAGGTCTTCGTTAAACATGGGCTAGCAGGCCTTGTAATACAGTTTTAGGAGAACCTGCTGAACAGTAGCTATTTTGTTATTTAATGGTTGTGTTACAGCAGCAGCTAGTGGTCTTAACCTAGACAGAATCTGCACTATGCCATGTTCTGAGAAAGAGACAATATCAGCTCCAGAAAGCTCATAAAAAAATGTCTACACTGGCGGCTTAAGTCAATTTAAGCAACTCACTGGCCACATTTGGAGTTCATTAAGTCAACTTAAGCACTGGCTTAAGTCAACTTAATAACTCCTGCCCTTAAAGTCAACTTTAAGGGTTAAGCTGACTTTATTAAGTTGACTTAACACAATGTGCCCATTAAAGTCAACTTAATAAAGTCAGCTTAGTGCATTAGTCATTTAAATCGGCCTCATAAAGTCGACTTAACTGAGCCCTGTAATGTAGACATAGTCGTAATCAAAATATGAAAGAGAAAAAGCAGATGATGTAATTTCATTTACTGGAGCAACTTCAGTTAGTGAAAGACAAACTTTCAAGTTCCATGGGCCTCTTTTTCAGGTCACAGCTTCAGAGCTTGTCTCTGTCACCAGCGGAAGTTGGTCCAGTAAAACCTACTACTGCACCTGCCGTGCCCCTCTCATATCCTGGAACCAGCATTACAAGGACACTGCAAACAAGAAACAGGATGGAAGACAGGAATTATTAGTATGTGAGAAAACTGAGGTCCAGGGAGATAAAATGACTTGTCATAAAGTCTCTGGGAGCTGGAAATGAACTCAAATCTACTGAATTGGTCCAGTTTCTTCACCATGTGATTATCCTTCCTATCATTAGTTATATGAAGAGATGCTTTTAAAAATCTCAATAACCTTTCCCTGACTAATAGCTTGTGCTAGTTACTTCCACAGGTTTAACTAGCTGTCTGGGGGGTTTTGCACCTTCCTTTGAAGCATGGTGTTGGCTAGATCTCAGGGAAAAGAAAACAGAATAAATGGACGGGTTTGACCCCCACCTGTGTTGAATGACAAGGACAATCCCTTCTCTCAGACTCAGCTTCGTCTCCCCCTGTACAAGCCAACCTGATAAGAGATTTCACTGCCTCTTCTCTCTCTTGACAGCAAGAAATGTTACTCAATTTTGATAATTAAGAAAGAAGGGTGAGGGGGTTGAAGGCAGTTTGATGGTCTGCAAGGGTTATGCAGCCGATCTGCATCCCAACAAGCTTTGAATTCAGTAGAAACTGTGGATACTCTGTGAGCTGGAAAAATCAGGCCTTTTAGGTGCCTAATTTCAGGCTCCCCAAAAGGGGCTTGCTCAAGGCCACAGAGTGTGATAGATCAAAAAGCTAGGATTCAGGAGTTTGTGTCTCCCAGTGGGGTGACCTGGCCACTCAGCCAGGCCTCCTTCAGACCTCAAGGTGGGATTTGTAGCTGCTTTCAAGTGTATTTGAAAAGAAGAGGGAAGTCAGCAGGGATATGGTCAACCTCTATTATGCACATTGAGGTCTAGGGCAGGGAGTCTTCAACCCAGTATAAGTCAAATAATGTGAAAAGTTACCAGTCCAGATACAAAATCTACTCACCCACCCTTTCCTTTGCCAAAATAAAATACCATCCTATTGACGTGTTTTCTAGAATCTGCAATAACTCACTTGGGAAAAGCGGGAAGAGCAGGAAGCCCTCTCCCCCCAATCGGCCAACAGGTGAGGCTTTGTCCCACATCCAAACAATGAAAGAAATGGGCATCCTACTCATGTCCATGAGCTGTCTCCTCAGAGGAGATTGCCTCACTCAACTTAAATGTGGCTTAGCTCTGCGGGCGATCATACATTTTCTACAAACCTAGAGGACCCTGGCCCAGCTGCACAGCTTCTGAGAAAGCAGCCCTTGCTCCGGGTCCCTCATGCCTGAAAATCAAGAGCAGAGAACACTCCAGATGAGATCGTCTCTCGCTCTCTTTCCTCACCTCATTGTACTGCCTGAAGTTTATTCCAGCTCTTGGAGCCAGCTTATTCAAAAATCACAAGCAATCTGCTCACCTGGCTTGTAGCACAGTAAGACTGGCTCAGCATGAGTGAGAAAACCACAGAAGAAAGGAAATGGTCTGCCTAATGTAACCTGCTTTACCCACTGCGTGGACTCAGCCACAAAGGCATCATTTAGGAACTTCTTCTTGCAACAGCATGTGCACCCACTTCTCATCACCCTTTGGTGTCAAAGACGCAAGGCTCAGAAACCAGGAGTCTTATTGTCTTTTCTACGCCTGCAGTCCCCCCACTTGCAGCTTGCATGTTACATTGATCTGTAACAACCCATCTATATTCCCCAAACAGGGTCTGACAGTCTCTCTTGAACCATGTCAATTTCTAAAAAAACCAAAAACCAAGGAGTCACATGGCACTTATAGACTAACAGATTTATTTTTTGCATGAGCATTCTGGGATTTTCTCCCATGAAAGCTCATGCAAAAAATAAATCTGTTAGTCTATAAGTGCCACAGGACTCCTTGTTTTTTTTCCTCTTGAAGCAGCCACCATCCAAATCCATTCAGGACAGTCTGGGGTCCTTTTTTCCCCATTCCTCTTACTCTCCTGTTCTCCAAAAAGCACCCTCCTCTCCAAAGCCTGGCTGCTCTGCCTTCTAGCCTAAGGAGCTGCACATGCGCAGGCTGACACCAACTCAGTGTGTGTCTTTAATGAAGGAGCATGAAAACACAGCAGCTCTATTTCTTCCAGCTGCATTCAGCTTGGTGCATCAAATATAGCACAACAGCCACAGGGTTGCACTCACCACCTCCTTCTAGCCACTCTGGAGATTAGCTCCTTCCAGGTGCTGTACCTCCCTCTCGCTGTTTCTCCCCCACTGCAACACCAGGTGCTCCATCTTTGTGACTTGGCCCACCAGCCAGGTCACAAGTCCATGTTTCCCCCTTCTGAGGTATCTACATTTTTCCTCACCAGCAGCAGCTTCCTCTTCACCTGCTTCCCACCCCCAGGGAGGAACTAGGGAGCTACTTTCCTACCACCCCCTAGCTGCTATCAGCTCATGGGCTTTATACAGGCCCTGCCTGTTCCTGCTCACCTGGTCCTGCTTGCAATCAGTTTCCTGCTCCAGGTGCAGCCTAGACCATCAGTTGGCCTACCTGGCTATCTTAACCCCTTCCGGCTTTGTGCCGAGTGGACTCACTCCCCCCGCGGTGAATGCAGCTCTCTCACAGGGATGACTGTTTTGCTGGGGGCAGGATCCCAGTTTGCCCTGCACTGGCTCTAGCTGTTCAGAGCATCGTTAGCTTTATCAACACTGTAAACACGTGAATATAGCTACGCTGGTGTTCACACTGGGTTCACACTCATGCCGCAATGGGTAACAGGTGCGTCGGAAGACTAAACTGGTTATTGCGTTATGGCCATGAGACTCCAGTAATCTGTGATGCTTCACCTTTTCCTGCCCAGTGGGAGACACTGTGAGCTTGATTTTTGCAGATGGGCTTAGTGGCTGCAGCTCTCGTTGACTAAGTCACAGTTATTCATGTTTGTTACAGTGGAGCCCTGCACCAGCAAAGAATGGGCCACACTGTGCTATGTGTTGTGCACACAAAATAAGAGATGGTCCCTGCCTGAAGATCATAAACAGACACAGCCTGGGGAATGCTCACCCTGAGCAATGTGAGGGCAGCAAGTGTCATGTTTATTACAGGATTGGGGGGGCAGAGGAGAGGCTAGTTGGGAAGGGATAAGATAAATGGGAAGAAAAAGGAAGAGTGGGAGGGGGAGAAGAGGGTAAGAGGGGTATGTGTGGGATGATGCAGAGGCAGAGAGACTGGGAAGGGGAGCAGGAGGGCTGTGGTTGTCGTATGGAGTCACTGGGCTCAGCATCTATGAAAATCCATCCCAAGAGGTCCCTAGTTGGGCACCTAAAATCAACAGTCACTTCCAGAATTTGTGGCCCAAATAAACCTCAGCAGACACATGCTAACATTGGAATTGCTTATGGATAAACAAAGTGCAAACAGTGTCTATGCAAGACTCGGTGGAGGGATGGAGAGATAGGCCCCTTAGATTCTTGGTAGCTGTGTAGGCTCTGTAGCCTTGTATACATCTTCCTTGTTGCAACACCTGATGGTGCTTCTTCTTTCTCTTTGCAGATGCATCTGCTTTGGTAGGACAACACTGGAGGCTGAGGGCAAGCCTGTGCACCAGCACGTTCCCCTCTTTGTTTTTCAGTTAAGCCCTCTTCCCAGTTTTGCTCTCAAGCCCACACATTGCCTCCTTCTACAGAAGCAAATCTAGGCCTCCCTTGGATTTTTCTATATTCTGCTTCAAAACGCCACTCCCACTAGCTCATTCCATAATAATTTTTCACCTTGTTTACCTTCATTTACTCCCAGTTTGATCCCCTCTCCTGCCCCCTCCCTTGTTTTAAATCCTGCCTACACCCTTCCCACGCTGGTCTTGATCCAAAGCCCACACACATCAACAGGATTTGGATCAGGCCAAGTGTAGAGACCAGATCCACCCATGAAAGCAAACCTCCTGGAAGTCCAGGGGTGTTTGCATCGGGGATTTTCTCCCACGAAGGCTCATGCAAAAAATCAATTTGCTAGTCTTTACGTGCCACAGGACTCCTTGGTTGTTTCATTAATTGCTAGGTAAATGCTATTATTAGTAAGCATCTGATGCAGGGTTTTGGATCAGTCAGAAGCCCATCTCTGACTAAACTTTAGAAGGATACGGTCCCTCTGGGCAGGTTAGTTCCTCATTGCCTAGTTCTGGACTCTTGCACTTTCCTCTATAGGAGATGATGCTGGCCGTTGTTGGAACCAAATGAACTAAATGGACCATGGGTCTGTTACTGTGTGGCAGCACGTCCCACACTTCTGAAAGCTTAGACTCCTCTGCATTCAGGACAGTGAAACCAGTCACCCCTGTTCTTTCCCCTAGTCATGTATTGTTAAAGGCTTGCTCAAAATGAGCAGCTTCTCTGAGACAGCTGTGCAGATCACGACTCAACACTTTCTGTCCTTCTTTCCATGCTCTGGTGAGCCATGACGTATCTGAGTTAGCATCACTGAACTGAACAGAGTATATCACACCTCTGAACTGCTATTTCAGGCTCTCTGCAAACACAGGGAGGCACTGCAGCCTGTCTTACACTTGGGGCATACGTTCAAGGTTTTCTTGGCAACCATAACAGCTAGATACTATTTTTAAAAGAAAGTTGAGACTCTGGAGTTGATTGAACAGTAATCATGCAGCGATATTGCCTGAATAGGGCATGGCTTTATGGAAATTCCTATGTGTGTGTCACACCCAGGGCGTCAGGCTGTACAACAATGACACAAGTCCCAGAAACCGCTTTTCCTCTGCATTGTCTTTGACAGGGTGGGGAAAGAAAGAGCCCAAATTCTCTCTAGCCTTGGCAATTGGCCTAAAACACATGTGAGAGAAAGCATGGACTTGGAACTGCCAGTGGTGCAGAAATCATCTCCTGTGTGAAGAGAACAGCAATCCCCTTAGGGAAATGGGAAGCTGAAAGTATCGGCCGTCACACAGCAATCACCGACAGGGCTCAGGCCATCCTTGCGTGTCAGTTTGTAACGTTAATGTCCCCTGCAGTGTTATCTCACAATCAAGAGCAAATTTCTTTTCCGCTTCACAGAACACTGTCTCCAGCACCAGCCTGGCAGTGTGGGCACGAGGGACACGCGTGACAGGCCTGCAGACTCAAATCCATCTCTCCGCAGAGCTGGTGTGGGGCAGCAATGGTGGGGAAAATATAGAGGCAGACGGACGGTGAAGGGATAGCTTCTTGGCAGGGCTATATGAAGACTAAAGGAGGCTCGCAACTGGCCACTTTTGTGGCCTCCCCTCCACTGGTGTGGCACCCAGCCTGGGGGCAAAGCAGCACTGGGAGAGGGGGTCGAGCTTGTACTGGGGGGCAGCTGGTGTGGGGGGCCCCAGGCCCACAAATGAGCCACCTATGAGGGAAGGGGGGGCCAGCATTGGGGCCCCAGCACCTGTCACCTGCAGACTGGCTCATCCCACATACAATGCAGCGTGGGATGGTGGCACTTGGGCTGGCAGGTGCCAAATTCACTTTTGCAAAGCTTGAGGTGGTGGGACCTGTTTGAGTGCAGGGCCTGGAATTACAGCCCCTAAAGCCCCTTAACGTAAGAGGGAAATTTAGTTTCTCTGGCCCTTTCAGACCACAACAAAGAGGTCCATTAGCACTAAAGGCTATGTCTACACTGGCAAATTAGTTCAAACTAAGGAAGCTTAGTCCCGACTAATTTAGCCCTTGGCCACACTAGGCTTTGCCTAGTTTGAACTAAGCAAGAGAGAACAAGCTCTTGGGCTACAGGCTGACTAAAGGAGTCAGAAGCAGATTAAACCAACAGCACTTGGCACAAAATCAAGATGTTGAGAACAAAATGAATCAAGAACCAAAGGATATGATGAGAAGAAATGCTCTAATTGCCTGTACCCCAATGCTAGGCACCCAGGGTACAAACAAAAGGAACTGGATGTGCTCATTGATAATCATAAATGTGATCCAGCTGGCATAACTGAAACCTGGCGGGATAATTCACACAACTGGAATGTAAAAGTCAATTATTATAATCTATTTAGGAAGGAATGGGTGGGCAAAACGGAGCAGACTTGCCACTTTACATCAAAACTGGCACAATTTTATCCCAAGTCACTGATAACTAGATGACAATGAGCTTGAAACTAATCGATCAATGTCTTGACAGATAAAGAACAAGATGGTGTATTAGTTGGTGTCTGCTACAGACCATCAAATCAAGAAGGATGAACAGCTCTGCACACACTTGTCTATAATGTACAGAAAAAAAAGAAGCATTGCAGCCAACATGGGGGAAATCTATATTAGACCGTGTCCTAATAGATAAAGAGGAACGGATCACAGAACTAAAAGTTAATGGAACCTTCGGTACAAGTGATCCTGACTTGATCACATTTATAATGTGCAAGCAGAGTGAAGTCCAGATCAGTAATATACACACACAGACAGAGACATGCATGCGCACGCGCCCCCCCCCACTTAGTGCTTTAATAGGGCCCGCTTTGCAAAGCTGAAACAAGTGCGACCCAATTCAGCTATGAGGAAAAATTTAATCAGAACTATATGAATGATTGGAAATTATTTAAGAGCACCTTACTATATGCCCCAAAAGCCAAAATCAAGGAAAAAGGCTGTGCAGTTTGAAAGAGCAACCTGGCTTAAAGAGGAAGAGAAGGAAGCTGTAGATATATTTAGTACAGAACACATGAAAGAAAGGGGAAGATGTTAATAAAGAATATAAATCAGATGCTAGTAATTGTAGAAAACAGATAAGGGAAGCAAAGAGACTTGAGGAGAAATCTATGGCTGGCGGAGTTAAGGACAGTAAGGAGTTTTTAAAATACATTAGCAACAAAAATTATCCTGTCCATGGTATTGGTCCCTGACACTAAATGGAAATGGTAGATTTATCAGTATTCATGCAGAAGTGTTCAACAAATATTTTCGTTCTACATTTAGGGGAAAAACAGATGGAGTCTCATCATATCGTGATGATGACACTCAGACTCAGACTTACAGACTTTAAGGTCAGAAGAGACCATTATTATCTTTCTAGGCTGACCTTCTGAGGCCACAGAACCTCACTCACCCACTCCTAACATATGACTAAGTTATTCAAGTGCTCAGAACATAGTTTAAAGACTTCAAAGTACAGAGGAACAATGTTTTCATTCCGCTAGTATTGCTGGAGGATGCTAAACAGCAGCTACTTAAAAACAGAACATTTTAAAAATCACCAAATAACTTATATCCAAGAGTTGGTGTAGCAGTTTCATGAGCCATTAATGTTGATTTTCAATAGCTTGGCGCACTGAGAAAATTTCAGAAGTCTGTAAGAAAGCTAAGATTGTTCCACTTTTTAAAAAGTGTAAAGTGGATGACCCAGGCAATTATTAGTTTATCAGTCTGACGTCAATGCCAGGCAATATAATGGAATGCCTGATATGGGATTCAATTAATAAGGTACTGAAGGAGGATAACGTAATTAATGCAAATCAATTTAGGTTTGTGGAAGCTAGGCCCTACCAAACTAACTTGGTAACTTTTTTGATAAGATTACAACTTTGATTGATAAAGATAATCAAATTGATGTAATAGACTTCTGGAAGGTGTTTGACTTTCTACAATACGCCATTTTGATGAAAAAACAAGAACAATACATATTTAACATGGCACTCATCAAATTGTTTAAAAAGTGGCCAACTGACAGATCTCAAAAGTAACTGTAAATGGAGACATGCCATCAACCTGTTTTGTTTCCACTGGTGTCCTGCAAGACTCAGTGTGTGACCTCTGTTATTTAACATTGTTGTCAGTGACATGGACGAACACTTAAAATCATCACTGGGAAAGTTAGCAGATGACTCAAAATGCAGAGGAGAGGTAAATAATGAAGAGAAAAAGCACTGCTTTAGTGTTATCTGGAGCATTTCATAAGTAGGGCATAAGCAAACAATATCCATTTTAATATGATTATATGTAAATATATAGCTCGAGGAACAAAGACTGTAGGCCAGATTTACAGGATTTGAAACTTTATCCAAAGATTTGGAGGTGGGCGTTATGGATAATCAGCTCAACATGAGCTCCCAGAATGATGCTGTGGCCAAACGAGCTAATGTCACCCAGGGGTGCATAAACAGGGGACTCTCAAAGAGGTGCAAGAAGGCTATTTTACCTCTGTCGTTGATGCTAGTGCAAATACTGCTGGGACACCAGCTCTAGTTCCAGCGCCCACAATTCAAGAAAGACGTTGATTTGCTGGAGATGGTTCAGAGAAGAGCCCTGAGAATTATCAAAGAATTAAAATATTTACTAACAAGCTCCTCAGTCTAATAGATTAAGGTGTAACATGATCCAAAGGCTGCAAGGTGAAACATGACAAATTCCAACTGGAAAAAAAAGTTAAAAAGTTTAACAGTGAGAGTAATTAACCGTTGGAACAATTTACCTAAGGTCGAGATGGATTCTTCACCACTGATAATTTTCCAATCAAAACTGGATGTTTTTCTCAAAGCTTTATTCTAGGAATTATTCTGGGAAAGCTCTCTGGTTTGTGGGATACAATAAATCAACCTGGATGAACGTTGTGGTTCTTTCCAGCCATTGAATCTATGTTTTCACAGACTCTACTAAATCAAAATACCTCACAAAATTGGGTTGATTTCACTGAAATCTCTGCTAATGTAGAAATGTCATATTGTTACATTTTTGGAACAAAATGTTTCATTTTTTGTTTTGAAATGACTTTTCATTATTTTTTTAAAAAATTTTTGCATTACCTCAAAACAGTCAAAATCAAAATGAACTGTTTCCTCTTGTCAAAGCAAACTGTTTCAATCAAACTAAAATAAGTTTTTTAACCAGACTTTTCTTTTATGGAGCATTTAAAAACATGTGTGTGGGGGGGTTAGTTTCAATTTGTAACAAAGCTGGATTTTGAAATCTTGAGGTCTTTTGCAAAAATTGAACTTCTGTCCTCTCTCCAGTTTTGCTTGGAATAGTTAGAAATCCTTTTAATGGTGATCTATTGGGGTGTGAAATATACTCCCAAGAGAATAGATGGATGCTCTGTCACTTGAGTCCTGTGAGACTTGTTTAGAAAAAGCAGCAGGAACACACAGGGTAGAGAAGCATCCTCCATTGGCAGCGAGATGAACTGGGAAACCCAACAGACCTTTACCATTTTACTTGTTTTATTCCATGTGCTTTGGATGACTCAGACCAGTAAACACAGGGCCTGCACCAGGTGTGGCCCTTTAATCTGAGTACAAAATGAGTGTGTGGGCACTGTATCTACATGTGTAAACGGTGACCCAAAATGCAAGGTAACGGAGACTCAAGCCCACGTAGGGTGACCAGCTAGCAGGCATGAAAAATTGGAATGGGGCTGTGATGCAGTAAAGACCCATATCAGAAAAAGCCCTAAATATCAGGACTGTCCCTATACAGAGGTGAGGAGGTCCTGCTGAGCGTGAAGGGCTTTCCCGATGGGTTGGGGTCCTGGTGCTGATCGAAAGGGGTGGAGGAATCGTTGGAGAACGGCTGGTAGATGTTTATAATGAGCTCTGTGGTGTTAACTAGAGGAACAGTTTGATGTCACTTGTTGATGTCGGTGAAAATTTTCCATAAGAAACTATTTTTGGACAGAAAACTAGATTTACAACTAAACTAAAAGGTTGGCAAAACCTTGTGTGCTTGCCAGAAAATATTAACTGTTAACAGAAGAACACCCCAAATACCTGAAAATTAAAATTTTTCAGCTGGTCTGAAGAATTTTGTCCGAAACTGCACTCTCATGGTACACCATATCAAAAATTGGGGTGTTTCATTGGAGATCTAGTCTGAACAGAGAGCCTGCCCCATAAAAGAGAAAATGAGAATGAGACCCTGAACTACAACTCCCAGGAGGCATTGCAGCAAAACTAAATGTTCAGTTTTCACCTGCAAATTTTCAGGTTTTGATTTTTTTGCCAGAAAGTTGAAATTTTCTGTGGAAAAGATTGGAAAGAGTTTTTTTTTCTTAAGTTCATCAACATTGGGGGAGTGGGAAATTCGAAGCATCTCTAACAGTCAGTGAATGATACAAGTGGAATATAAACATGCAGCAGATGTATCAAAAGCTACCTTATCTGTTCTCATTTCTCTCACCATCACATCACTTTGCTATGCCAAAAATATCTAAGAGAATAAAAAGCATATTTGTTCCTGGCTCTAAAAGTTTCATTTTTTGCATTTTTTTTTAAATCACCAAATCTTTTGTGGATGATTGTAGTCTTCAAAACTTACAATAAATACCCAAGCATGATAGTCACATCATAAAATAGCAGAGAGGCGGGACTTGGAAAAATTACAGAGCTCATTTCTTTAGTGGATCCTAGGTTTTTTTGAATGTTAATTGTGTGTCACAATTCCTGATGTCAGTATGACAGACAGTGAGCTAACAAGCGGTGTGTGGGACAGGGCAAAGCGCACCTTTATAATGAGCGCTAGAACTCTTGAGCGCCTGAAGGCATGCCTCCATTTAAGCCTAATTTTCACTACAGCGTGCCTACAACTTCCACCTAAGTCAATGGCACGTGCTCAGTGTCTTTGAAGATCAAGCCATGTGAGAAACTGATTCAATCGCTAGTAGAACCAGAGGTGCTGGAACAATTTGTATGGAGGGACGCTGTGAAGCATTGACTCAAACTGTAAATGCTATATATAATAGCTGTGCGCCCCTAGGTCCAGCACCTAGGCGCACAACAGCCTGCTCAGCACACAGTACAGGTAGGTAAATATACATACAACATGGGCATTTTCCAGGATCATTTTCACATTAAATGAGTCATTGCACAGCCCTCACCAAGCCAGTTAGAGATAACATCTTTCCAAGGACTTGTGAGCTGAGGCTTTTCTTGAAAAAGCCATCTGGTGGCACCTGTAAGTGAAAATTAATACCTGAGAGGCTGTATTCATTCCCGCCTCCCCAGGAATTAGGGGGCTGAAGGAGCAGTCTCACTCTCTGCTGCAGACTTTGTAAATTGGCTTAGGTGAAACCACTGCTCTGACTGGCTTTTCTGAATCAGACTCTAAATGAATGCTTCACCCCTGGAAATTCACTTCTAGGAGGGGCACACAAGAACCTGATGTTGGTTAGCTTTAGCTAATTAACACTGTCTAAGGGCTGAGTTTCAATGCAAAGTGAACTCAGGTGTTGTCTCCAGCCTGGGCCCTGTCCACACACAAAAACTGTTGACATCAGCAATGCTTGTAACCTGAGCTGGTCAATCTGCTGCGGGGACAGGCTATAGCGTGAGCATGACCACACCATAGCATGGGTGCAGGTTAGCTCCAGGCCACTACTGCTGTCTTCCTACAGTTTCCCTCATGTAACCAGAAACGACAAGCAAGTTCTCCCACAATTCACTGTGAAAGTGTCAATAAAGCAGTTTCGCTTATCGCAGTGCTATGAAGCATGAGCTGTAACTCCCAAAGTCCTAGCGATGCATGTAAGCGAGTGCAGCCCCAATGTAGCTGCCCCTCCCACCCCAGATTTTAACTTGATCACTTTAGCAAATGCTAAATACTATTGCCTTGCTTAGACTTCTTGACTTGTGTTTTAGGGTTCACCAAGATTTAAAACTTTTGACAACTCTCAGACCCTGGGACTACAGCCTTAGGCTCGCAAGGCCCATGTTACAGTGTTAAACTCAGCTGTGTCACCATTTGAGATCAGGCTAGAAGTTGGGCTTTCAAGCCTAGTGGGCTGGGGGGGATTTACAAGGTTGAGCACCAGTCTGAGCCAGAGGTCCACAGGGGAGTTTTTAGCACCATAGCATGAACTCTGTGAGTCCCAGTCTGTAGCCCCAAGCTCTGAGACTTGTAGTGGTTGGTTTATGAGGTTTTTTTTCCCATGTAGACGTATCTTCAGAGGTGTTAATTTGATGGAGCTAGAAAGCATGGCCCAAACACTCACACTTTTATTGCTAGTTTGCACAAGGCCTTTGAGCAGTTTAGGATAGAGCCCTGCAAATCTGCGGATATCTGCGGATACAACACGGATATCCACGGACCATTTCTTGTGGATGCAGATCAGATATGGATCCACATATTTTTATCTACGCAGAGCTAGAGCCCTGCAAATATGCAGATATCCACAGATATCCGCATCCGTGGATACAACACGGATATCCATGGACCATTTCTTGCGGATGCAGGTCAGATATGGATCAACTTATTTGTATCCGCGCAGGGCTCTAGTCTAGGACATTTTGCATGTGGTATATAATGTAAGGTGTGGCTACACAGTGTACCATGGTGGCATGGCTGACAACGCAGGCTAGCTCCCAAATGTTTACCCAGGGGATCAGCCAGGTTTGTGCAGGGGAGACTAGACCAAGTTATCAATTGGGGCCCCACATTCACACTACTATTTTTAGTGCTTTGGCTTGAACTGAGCTAGCATGTCTGTCTATGTAGGCTAGGAAGCTGTGTAGATGTACCTAGAGAAAGTACCTTTCAGCAGATCCCTGCAAATGCACAGATACCCGCAGTATATCCACCAATATCCGCATCCGTGGATACAGTGCCGATATCTGCAGACCATTTCTTGGGAAGGCAGATTGGATACAAGTCCACAAATTTTTATCTCCGCAGAGCTAGAGCCCAGCAAATATGCAGATATCCGCGGATATCCACAATACACCTGCATCCGTGGATACAGCATGGATATCCGCAGACCATTTCTTGTGGAAGCAGATTGGCTGCAGATGCATATATTTGTATCTGTGCAGGGCTCTACCTTACAGGCAGAGGGTTGTTCTCTATCTCAGCTAAAGCACAGGGTGGTTGCCCTCACTCTGCTCCTACTAGGGCTCTGAAATCTCCTTTGCTGTGTGGCTCTGCTCCTCATTTAATCTTCAGGTCTCTAAGACTTGGCAGCATTTTGCCACAGTTAATATGATGAAGGAAAGGGAAAAAAACCAATGAACCACACAGAAGCATATTATTAAAATGAACTGTTTATATTATCTCAGTTGAGTCAATACATTATAATGTATTAAAATGGAAAGGTACAAAATTGAAATAAATGCTTTCTGATTCATGTATAAATCTTTTGTCAAGATGACTTGTTTTTGTTTTTGTTTTTCATCAGTACATGTTTCAATAAAACATTTAAAATGACATTTAAAGTATTGTTTAAAATATGGTTCATGGAAGAAAAAGTTTAACTCAAACAACTTTTGGCTTGTTTTGGCATGAGATCTTGACACAATCTGGGTTCCCCAAAACCACGTAAATGGTGGTAAAATATAAATGCTCAAACTCATTTAAAAAAATAAACAGGCTTTACAAAACCCTCTTATCCTTGATGCAGTCACTTTTCTGTATAGTCTGCACTTACGATATATACATTCATTATTGTCCAAGGGAAGACAGCCACTGACTTTCATATAAAGAGCTTGGTGGAGGTGGGGCCTGACATACGTGATGCGGCTGATGACAATTAACACGGTGTCAAAAAGAATTCCCGACGGCACAGAAAATAGCACGGAAATTAAAACTTACAAATGGAACCAGGAAGCGACTAGCACACGGTCCAGATCTGAAGCAAAACTGTGGTCATTGTGGCCAGGTCTGCACAAGTTCTTTGCTGGTGTGTAGATCTACCATACTGCCAACGCACTCCTATTGTGGATGCAATTTATACCGGGAAAGTAAGTTTTTGCTAACGTAGCTTATTCTAGCTCCTCCTGGAGTGAGACAGGCCATATTCAGAGTATAACCGTGTCTACACTATAAATTTGTGCTGACACAGCTACGTTGGCCACGGGCAATCTATGACTAACAAGGCTCTACGTGCAAAAGCCCCTAGTGTATTCACAGTTATACCAGAATAATTGCTCTTTCACTGGTATGGAATCTTTTGCTTATGCGTGAGTATGGGAGGTTTGGGATAATCTAGCCTGGCAGAAGAGTTTGGCTGGGATAAACTCCCTCCACACTAACAGCACTCGAGAATGGGTCTTTGTGAGGAAAGGACGGTGTTCCATGTGCCTTAGAATTGCGGATGAATCTCACTTCACGGCCAGTGACTTTAGTCTCAGTTAGCGTCTTTATCAGGATCTTGGACTAGGCTTCTCAGTGTGCGTTAGTCTAACGGCGTGCTGATTTGTGTGCCCCCCTGGACAAAGTGTGCTTTTGTTCTTTTAAACCTCAGCAGCAGGCTTATCGTTTCGGGCCAATAGGCGGGCTGTGTTCTGTCAGCCTAAGTCCTAGGAATACAAGCAGGAGCATGGACATGGGGGTTTAATGCCCCTGATGAAACTGTTGGACATTTTTCAGAATTTAATTTCTCAACAAAAACATCAGAATTTCAAATCTGACCAGAAGGAAAAAAAAATTAACTACATTTTCCCACCTTCTGCTCTTGATAGTCAACCAATATTAACCTAACAGTGAGGTAAGGCCCTGTAAAACCACTAAGAGCAGATTACACAGCATAAACCAAAGGTGTTATGTAACATCACAAGAACTTTATGGCCCCAGAGATGTTTACAGCCATATCCCTCTGAGGGCAAACAGGACCAGGGATTCTATTTTCTATTTCCAAAGGCGTAGCCGTGTCAGTCTAGTTCAGCAAAATGAACAAGGAGTTTTGTGGCACTTTTAAAGACTAACAAATTTATTTATCACATGAGCTTTCAGGGGAGAAAATCCTACTTTGCCAGATGCTTTGAAGATGGGGGTGCTCAAAGAATCTGACAAAATGGGATTTTCTCCCCTGAAAGCTCATAAGAGAAATAAATTTATCGGTCTTTATGAGCGCCACAAGGCTCTCCATTTTTCTATGTAATGTCTTCAGCCAGGTGTTTGATCTTACTGGGTGCAATTAAGTGTCTTGCAAAAGAAGCTGCTACATTGTTAAAAAAGCTCTTAATGTACTGCAGATTTGCAGCACGATCACTATTTAGAAGGACTGGAGCTATAAACCTTTGTCTCTGACACAAGAATACTGCTTCAGGACCTGTTTCACTGTATCTGTTAGAAGAATTGGAAGAGGAATCTTTGCTGTTCCTCCTGTCTAGCTTTATGAAGATTGAGCACTTAGGTTTATAAAGCCTGGGACGCAACATCGGAGGGGGCAAATCAGGGTAGCTGTAGAGCAGCTTATGCCAATGCAACCTTGCTGAGTACCTGGCCCTGTGTCGATTCTTAGCTCAGAATCCGACTGGTGTAATCAATCAAGGAATGGAAACAGAGTACCTCTGATGCGGAGACGCCTTGCCCTTGTTTTAGCAGCGTTCTTGGAACTGAGTCATTGTGATGCCACCTCTCCTTTGGACACATTAAAGAGATAGATCAGACATACCAGAAGAGGCTTTTCCTGCTCCAGCAGGAGCAGCTACTCAGCTTTTATTTCACCATTTTTGTCCTCTCTAATTATGGCCAGCTTTAGAAAGAACCATGAATGATGTCTAAGGGCCAGACTTGGGAATACCCTCCCAAAGGAATTGGCAGATGGTCCTTTGCTTCAGAGAGTAGAAACTGGATTAGACATATCTGTAGAGAACAAACAATCCTGCACTGCCAGGGGGACGAATTAGGTGATGTAATGAGCCTTTCTTGTTCAACCCTAATTTCTATGAGTCAAGCTATCTAGTAAATCTGTTTGTTACAGTCTGAGCCAATACAACAAAGGGCGGTATGATCTAGGGTCTGTGCCACTGGTACACCAAGGCCTCACCCGCTGAATAAAGCACAAAACTGATTTGTTGCTTTATCAAGATATGAGTTTCTTCTACCTATTATTCTCACTGAAAACAGGCAAAAGGATTTTCCTAAGCATTGCCTTGGGGTTATAGGACAATCTGAACATGGGGTATATAGAAAGTGAAAACTTTTAATCCAGCTGAAAGGTGGCCACACATGATACCCAAGGCCCATGCATGTGATTTTGAAATTCAGTGAATTGTTGGTCATGACGGTAAAGCGACTGTGCATTTGTCAGACATTTTGGCTGGTAGGGTGAGAGGCTTTCTTCTGCTATGTTGCTTCCTGTTTGCACCCATAAAGGCCATAAGTCATCAGGAATAATGAGTGTTTTTCTTTTAAAAATAAGTTTTGCTGGGCGTGTCTTTATACCTTTTTTGAATGAGTAATGAAAACAAAGAAATCCCGAGAGGGTGTAGTTCCTATGCCTAGAAGATAGGTGGCAATATTGCAAATAAATAACACTATCACTAGTAACTGAAACCTCCTTGCCCTGATTCATCTTCCTCATTCAGCTGAGCAAAGCAATCTTCACTAATGGGTGTAAGGTAGCTAACTTAAAAATGACAGTAATATTACTGAGCAATTCCACAGCACCAAGGATCACAAAGTGCTTTACAGACATTAAATAATTAAGCCTCACAACACCCCTGTGAGGTAGATATTACTATACCCGAATGGGTAAACTGAGGCACAGAGAGGTGAAGTGGCTTGTTCAAGGTCACCCAGCAAGTCAGTGGAAGAGCTGGGAACAGAATCAAGGCATCCCGGTTTCCAGGTCCCCTGCTCTAACCCTTAGACAACACTTCCTCTCTAAAAAAAAAGAAGACACATGGCTGGCTGGAGGATGGAGGGGCACCGATGAGGGAAGATAGTGATCCTGATCCAGCTGTTCTGGATGCCATGCAGCGTTGGCCTACTAAGGGACAATCAAGGATAACTAGGGGCAACAGCAAATGACACAACTCAAAATGAGCAACCACCTACGCTTTATCTGACTCCAGCATGAGATTGCTAAAAACCAAGCGCTCCCTCAACAAAAAAAAGCTTCTAACCAAGTGCACATCAACCAGCTAAATGTGGAGACCGTGATGGACAGCATCAAAGGGTTTATTCCCACAGATACACCAGCTGTTCCCCTGTCAACAACCCTTCTATCTCTGCACCTCAATGAAATGCATTAAAATAAAAAGAGCCAGGAAAGCCATGTGGAATGGTGGGGATTTCCTTCCCTGCTGCACCTGGTTCACTGGGGCATTTCCCCCTTCAAACATTTTGCAAAGCGTGACCAGTCAGAGGAGAAGCAGGAGAATCCTCCAGTGGGAACGTTGCAGAGGTAGCACCTGATGCAGGGTTTGCTATAGTAGGGTCTTCATTTTTTATTGCGTAGGAAATAAAACAGTCGCATCGAAATCCTGCATAAATCTACAACTTCTGCCTGCTTGCTCTCTGCTTCATCTGGGCCTTTGCAGAATATTTCTGGGGCGTTCATTAAGAAAAGAAAAGAAAAGCTTGGCTCCTTTGAGCATGGACTCTACCCCCATTGCGCTACTTGGGCAAAGTGGGGAGAAGCATCTGTGCTTGCAAAGAGCCATTGAAGTGGCCACTTGTTCATTAAAAATGAGCAGGCGAATGGAGCCATCTGTCTGAAGTAGCTTGAACCAACAGTAACACAGAACGCGAAACTGGGCCAAGAACCTGCTTAGATCAGGTTATCAGCAGTGAAGTTCAATCTGGGGCTAGGAGACTGTCTTTTCTCTGGAGAAGTGGGCTTGCTTCAGTGCACTGCTCCACGGCTGGCGTGTCAGTGCTGCTTCACTGACTTCCAAGAAGGTAGGGTAATGCATGCCGCTGACTGCCTTTGGGGAGCTAACTCACTGCCATGGTGTGACTGGAAGGGCCAACGATTAAACAACCTGTCCCACACCAAAAATTACATTGGGAGGGGATCAACTGACAGAAAATAACAGATATTGAGGGTATAAAATAAGTAGGAAGTTGCAGCTAGATTAACAGTCAGATTTTCAAAGGTATTTAAATGTTCAATAATCCAGATAAGCACCTGGTGGGATTTTCAAAGGTATTTAGATGTCTAATAATGCAGATAGGCACCTGGTGAGATTTTCACATGTATTTAGATGTTCAATAATCCAGATAGGCACCTGGTGAGATTTTCACATGTATTTAGATGTTCAATAATCCAGATAGGCACCTGGTGAGATTTTCAAAGGTGTTCAGGTGTCTAATTATGCCAAGGCACCAAATGAGATTTTCAAAGGCATCCAGGTGCACAACACCTACTGATTTAAACTCACTAGGGGGCCTATCTGTATTTTTAGGTATCTAAAATACCTTTGAAAATCTTACCCTGAGTCTCCTAAGGATATTGAGGTAGCACCCCCAGTCCTACCCCCATTAAAGTCAATGGCAAACCTTCTATTGGTTTCGTGAGATTCGCACCAGGCCAGTGATCCTCGGCAAGACCTTTTCTACTATTTAAGCTCTGCCAACAGAGATTGCCACGGCAAAGAGGCCACACAGAGGGCCTCTGGGCTGGGATGAGCAGCTCCTCAAGGAAGTGCATCTGCACTATTTGAAGAGTAAAACACTTTCTAATTGAATGGAGCTGGTTTTTTTGGAAAGCCAAATCCTCAAGTGGGAAAATCTCAAGTATTAAAAAGAATTATAAGCCTCTCAGGGGTACAGCATTCTGCTATATGACCTGATTCTCTTCTCACTCCAGTATTTCACCTGCACTGGCTTAACTGGAGTAGGAACTCCTGTTTTACCTCCCCATGAGAGGCAAATCAGGTCCCCCTTGATAAGTGACAGGGAGAAACACATGCTGTCTCCAGCGTCTCAGCCATCCAGCTTGTCTCAGACAAAATCACAAGGTTTATGGGACTTACAATCAGCCACGAGTTCCCACCAATCCTTCCTAAGAGCTGAATGCAGGACTGAATGTGTTTTCACACTGCAAGCAGGAATTCTCTTCAGCCTCAAAAGTCAGGCTTCATTTTACTGTGAAATCCACAAATGGGACACCATTGAGGAGTAAACCCAATGTTTAAGTTTTGTTTAAAAGAAGAGAAGGTAATGGGAATGGTAGGAGAGCTAGACTGTGGGCTTGCCAACTGGCCTTGAATCAAGGCAGCAAGTAGTTGTCCTGCTGCTGCAGCAGAGAAAGTCAAAATTTGTCCCCTGCTCACACACTTGTGCCAGAGGGGGAGGAAATCTGTGCCAGGCCTGCACCTGTTGCAGGTCCTTCCCCCCACTGGGACTCCTCATCTGGACTGGCCAAGAAAATGGAGCAACAGAGTTAAGACTCCACCCATTCCCTGTCTTTCCTTACCCCCGCCTCTGCCCAAGGAGGAGTGTCGAATTTATTTGCTGGTGTTTCTATTTTTAGATTTCAAACCCAAACACAGCAATATGGTTCTAGCACAGGAAAACCAGGAAGTGAAAGTGACTAGAAGAAGAAAATTAAATGGGCCATTTTAGTTTCATTGACCGAAAATGAGTGAAAAATACAGAACAGACCACATGTGTGATGATTGCAGAATTAGATCTTCTTAATCCATTCATTAACTCCTCCACTTGCAGATTCAGTTAGCTAAGTATTCTATCCTTCCTGCACTAAAACCGTGGCACATAGTTGCTGTGAGACAGCAGCTAGGTTCCAACTCAGAGGTGGCTGCATTTCAGTAGTGGATGACATTATTGTGGAACGCACTTTGTACCATCACTTCGTAAAGCCCTTTGAGATTCTCTGGGACGAAAGGTGCTACATAAATGAGTAGCTCTCTGAGCTAACTCGTGTTGTTATTTATTTTTGGATAAGATGCGCGAGAGGCTTTCCAGGCATCAGGAGGCAAAATATGTACAGATATATTAGCTATGAATATTAGCCCAAATCCAGGAGCCCTTGTGTAGCCAAGATCTGGCCAACTGTTAGGGTCATGATGGTGAAAGGAGTTGGTGGTGTTTTTGCTTAAAGCATGAGAACATGCCGATTCCAAAGGTACAGCTGCAATGAAGGACAGTGAGAAGCTGTCTGGGGCTTTGATACTGATGGGGATAGAGATCAGACCACTTTCTGATCTCAGTTTCCCCACTGATTTCAGTGACATTACATGGCTGCAACTGAAGGCCAACTTTGGCCATAAACCCTCTGGGAAACCTGGCATGATCCTGATAAAACAGACGCTACTGAAAGTAAAATTCTATCTCCCCAGAAAGCATTGCTCATCTTTGGATCAAATCCTGGTCTCACCCTTACTGCACTTCCAGAAATTGTTGGGCCAGGTTCTGATCTCCATCACGCCAGTGTCAATCCAGAATAACTCCATTCACACTGCTTCTAACTGTGATCACAACCTGGCTTCTAGTGTTTCACAGCTGGTGGATAAGATCTGAAGGGGGGGAGGTGTGCTTCAAACCTGGACTTTACAGCAAATTAAATGAAATGCAACTGAATTCAAGCTGTGATGCAAAACATCATTTTGCCAGACGAAACGCAGTTTCCACAACTTGGTTTTAAGGAACAGTGTTACATATAGATAGATACACTATGCTAGATTTTGAGAAAAAATAAATATGCTAAATCAACTAAAACATACAATATAGGGGATATTCTGATCAACAAACCAATCACCATTAGAATCAAAAAGTAAACCATCCTTTCACTTAGGACCTCAACAACGTTTCTCAATGCACTAGGTACATTTTAAACCATGCAAATTTACACAAACATCTTAACTAGGTTTTTTTTTTTTTTACTTTTTAAAACACCAACATTATGCATTTCTTTGTTAATTATATTGGTTAAAGTCACAGCCCGTGGCTGCCAAATATCAGATACATCATATACATATTTTTATACAGAATCTGGACAACACAACATTACACATCCTAGAGAGAGAAAAAAAGATTATTTGTTCCTTTGTTTTTTTTTCTTTTTTTTCTTTGTGTTTTTTCTTTTATAAAAAATATGAAATGATGATTGGAAGGAGGGAAGGGGGAAAATTGACTATCAAATTAAAAGCATAATGATTCCCAGATCATGGTACAACAAGGAAAAATGGCTCAAACTCAGCTCCACATTCAAAATTCTCTTATCTAAGAAACAAGATGGTACACACACGGTGTATTGGTATTTAAAAGTAGAAAGAATTGTAACAACGTGCTGTCTGATTCCAAACACAATTTATTTAAAAAGAAAATAAGAGAAGAAAATCAAAAAGTTGCATGGTAGCAAAGGTATCATCTTGGTTCGGACTTCCTACCAACTCAGCATGCATTGTTATGTGATGTAGTTGGACAGCCAAAGCAGACAGAGCACCACTGGATAAAGGAAATGGTCAAGACTCACTGGTTTGTTTTGTTGGATGTATGCTCAGAGAAGTGCAATTGTAAGCAGGGTCTGAAACAGTGACGATGGTTTCAGGCCTTTACTTTTCACAGTCTGGATGTTTCAGGGGCATTGTACTTATGAAGAGTCAGTGACATATTTTCCTTGGCCGTCTCCTGTCCATCAACATCCAGTAGCAACGCATGTGTGAGATTAGACAGAGTGAAAACATAACCTACTAATGAACCATGTAGAATTCTATCTTTGTTATGGTAAGTATACAAAATGTTAAAATTTCAGATATAATCAAAGATACAAAATCAGTTCCGACAAGTTTTTTTTGTTTGTTTGTTTGTTTTTAAACAGTAACCATTACAGTGCAAGGTTTTCTATTACAGTAAAAGGGTGTGTATCTGGTTTAACAGTAGCTATAACTTGTAGCAGATTTTTATTATGTATAGTAGGTCCCTGATGTTAACTGTATGCACCAATTTGAGAGAAAAACCCAGCACAATAATGGCTATTTAGCTTTAAATACATTTTTTCCTTAAACATTTACAAAAGAACACAGCAATGTCACAATTTCACGAGCACATATTTTGCCTTAATAAAAAGCGATGTCATTATGGTGAAATCCCGATACACAAAGAAATGTGAAGGTTGGTAGTTGAGGACATAAGCTTGTGTGCTGTTTGATTCAAGTGTGTTTGTCACCCCACTGCACCAATTTTAGGACACCATCTTTGCAGTGTAAGGAACGGCAACCATGCTTAATGAAAGAAAGACATTCTCAAGTTCAATTCATGGGGATCCGAGGTGGTGCAACTGAAAAGATCATTAAGAAATTTAAAATATTCTGCTGTTGATGCAATACAAAGGGCAGGAAGCTGATGCCACCATAAAACAGCCAAGTATGTTAGAAGAAAAAAAATAGAAGCAAATTAACATTCAACTATGGATACATCTCATCACACAAAATAATGCCAGACCAGATGTAATGGTTCAAAACAAAATAAACAAAACACCAAAAAAAAATAAATAAATAAAAGGGGTGCTGCGCAGGTGACAAAACAATAATGTTGAACAGATCACACACGCAGTAAAATAGTGCTAATGAGTGAGTAAACTGATGGAAAACTGGATTAGTTCCACTGGCTTCAATGGAGTTACTCCAGATTTACATGGTTACAGCTGAGAGCTCTATTTCAGCAGGTTTGATTGGATCACATTACAGGAGATTCAATATACTAGAGGCTGAAGTCTGCTCTTAAAATACAGGTAAATGCCCCAAGCAGTGCAATGGTACACAGCGGTAACTCTTGCTGCCCCAGTGGATTAATACACACCTATTCCTAAACATGCTATGTTAGATACAATGCATGCCTTCTTGGTCTCTTTGCATAAAATGCCCTAGAGAAGATTTCTGGCCTCCAAAATTCAATACAAATTCTCAGACGCACATTGAACTTTGTGAACCAACTTTGGTTATTGTGCGTCCCCTTTGGGCTGCTCTAACCGGTGTCAGGAGCCAGGGATGGGTAAGAATTGAAGAGCGGTGATTGACTTTTTCCTGTCTCTGCTGTGTGCAGTCATTGCCCTCTGCACCAGAGACTCTAACTGTCTATGCTGGCTCAGCTCCTGGTGGACGCTCCCTCCAGTTCAGGATATCCCCAGGGAAGGTGCAAAGGGTCATCTCTGCTCGCCAGCTTAAGCAGTATGCAAACAGAGGAGGAAAGAGCAGAGAATCCCATTCCTTGAATGTCCTCTTCAGGCTGGATGTTCCCGTTAGTCTGGCCTAGAATATTGATTGTTGGTATAGTCTATGCAATGATCCCAAATGTGACATTTCCCATGTAACATTACTTGCTCCATGGAATAATGGCTGCTTGGCAAATGCCAGAGCGAACGACCCGGCAATGCACAGAATGAAATGGGGTGGCAAATAACATAAAAACTGAGATAAGAAAATGCCTTAAGCATGGCTGGGAAGACGTTTTTAAAGTTTAATTTGTGAACATTTCAAAATATTTATGTTTAAGATGTAGAAAATCCTTGGGAAGGTTAATGGTTTATTGCGCCTGGCTTTTATACCCCATGGCCTTTCTGAGCTAAGCAAGCATTAGAAGTCACTAAAAAAGGTAAGTTTCTAATAAGGAAGAAGAGCATACAGCAAAAATGCAAGGATCCTCAGCTGAATTTTCTTAGATCGAGTTACAACCCAGAGCAAAATGCTCTCGCTGACTTATAAGCACTGAAAATACAGGCTTAAAGCAGAAAGGCTAAGAGACTCCAGGTGACAATACACTAATACACTGAAGGCATGATCCTCCAACCTTTACTATCTCAAATTGTCCTCAGGCATGCAAATAATCCCACTGAGGCCAAGGGGAGTCAGGGCATCAGGCCACTCAGGTGGGGAAAGCTACAGAATCAGATCTTTAATTGGACAATTCATCCTATAATGAAAATTGTGTCAGAGTTTTGAAGCCACCGTCACAGTTCTGTTCCAAGGGATATCCCATTTGAAGGTTAAATGCAGTTGAGTGATTCAAGAATATACATTGGGGTTTCAAGAAAGAAAAGGCAGAGAGGCCCTTTTTTCAAATTTATAATTTCTTCTTTTCTTCTCCTTGATTTTAGTCTTACACTTGGGAACAAATGGATCGGTCATGAAGACAAGAGAGAGCAATGGCACCAGCTACAGTCGAACACAATGGGAAAGGGGTTGTGCCAGGTTCACACACTCATAAGGCTCCGCCAGAACATCCAGGTCCTGGTCCACAACACTTCCTCCTGGCTCCCTAGGCAGGTCTGTTACTGGCCTGAACCCTGAGCTGCAAAACCTCTTGTGATTCCAGTCCGCACATCTTTTCCAACAGTTTGCTGTTCTTTCCTGAATAAGTCCTTGACATCTGGATTGATATACGAATTCAGCCAAACAACTCTATTAATGCACCATAGTTGTCATCTGCCATATCTCCTGCTATTCCATCATTGAAGGTCCTTTGGAGATGATACTGTCATTAAAGTTAAAATTCCATGGTGGTTTCATTGATGAGAGCCAGTGGGGACTAGGAGACCGATAAAAATTAAGTTGCCTCCACCATACTGACCAGAACTCAGGTCTCCAAAGAGGAAAGATTGGTGTACTAACCACTCACTTCACCACACTGCTTCTCCCCAAACGGTTGCCATTTAAATAACTGAGGCAACTTATTCAAGTGAAGTGCAGCAACGTCCTCTCATTATCTGTAACGACCTACCACCATTCTGGCCCCTGGAAAGACTTTTTGTTTATCTTGGTGCTGAAAGGAGGAGTTCAGAATTACAGTAAAACCCTGCCATCCATGGTCCATAAGATCACTGAGGTTCTAATGACGGCAGATGACTTTGACCATAGTTCTAATCTAATTCTTTAAGACTCATTACTTGTGTCCAGGTAGATAATGTCACTTGTGGTGACAGTAATATTGTTTCTTGGTCTTCTTCTGCTCCTTTTCTTATCTGGATGCATTAACTAGCCAGCATAATCCAATCAAGATGAAGAACTAGAGATTTCATGAAGTCCACTAGGGACTTCTTCCTGCCCCATCTATTTTACATGGCAGACACTCATATACAACGGTGATCGGCAGCAATACAACTTTCTAAGGGAAAAAGGACATACTAGAAGTCCTATAGCTTGAATAATTTAAAAGGAAGCTAAGCAAAGTTCTGGAAAATTAAATTGTAGACCCGGTTGAGAGCGGTTAGCCTAGATATGCTATTGGATATTTCCATCTCTATCTTGCATAATTATTTTACCCAGTAAAACTTGCAATTTGAACTTCTTTAACGATTTTGAGATTTATGAAGAAGTACAATAATATTGACTATCTTACAGAAAAGATATTGTTATATCAGTTTCCAAATTATCATCCACATCTAAACTGAATTTGTTTTTCTAAGTGTCAGACAAGCTACCTCAGTAAATGTCTGTTCTGATTCCCCTGTTATAAATCTCAGTCAATATTGCTTTTCAGATGGTTATGTCACATTAGAACATTACTCTGCCTACTTTTGAAACAGTTCTGGATGTTCCTAGGAGCACTCTTATCTCCACGTGTTCCTCCGCCCCCAAGGTCCTGTTCTGTCTTTCTGTCCAGCCATAAAGGACTTAACATAGCATCCTTTCCGGAGCACACATCACTGCACCTCCTCACTCCCCTTGATGGCTCCCTACTGTGAATGTGTGCTTGCTTTGGGGTGGTTCCAGAGCACTGATCACTGAAATGGCCTGTAACATAGAGAATTCAGAGACAGAAGCACACAAATAAATCCGAAAGAACTGTGTCCTGTTGAATGCAACAAGACGAGAATAGGATCCATATTCATAGAACTTCTTCTAGGATTATTCCTTGTTGTTGGTGATACAGGTTCCTTGACATTTTCCTCAAAAGTGTCTCTTGCCATAGCCCAAAGTGAATGACTTGTCAGCCATGTAATTCAGCATCCATATAGACACTGACAGATTGGTTGCATCCACTGATATCAACTGATTAGAAAAATTATGTTTCAGGTCCATCTCTACTTTGAACTATCTTAAGCTGTTGCAGAAAAGAGCAGAGACAGGTGATGATGGGCCTTACACTTCACCTTTAGAGAAGTTTTCAAAGTCAGTCTTAGCTTTCTAGGGTTGCACTGCCTTGGGCTGTGAATTTATTAGCATTCACAAGCCAGGTAAAACAAACAAGAAGTCCTGCAGCGCTTTTAAAGGCTAACAAACTTATTTATCGCATAAGCTTCTGTGGGATATTAGACATGCTCAAGACTTAGCTAAGAGCCACCATGGAAAGGCCAAGGTCTGCAGGAAGGTGTGGCAGAGATTCACTGAGCAATACTTTTTTTGCTTTTGAGTGAGAATTGAAAGAAAATCCCAGATGGGTGGTTTTGGGGGAGTTACTCTGCTTGCAGATGCACTTTTCACATGAGATGGCAACCCAAGGTCCTGACCACTCCTATTCTCTAATCCCATGATATGTTTTCAAAGCAGGAATCCTAACCTTAGTGTCCTGGCTAAATTCCAACCTTGGTTCCACCATTCTGCCTAAAATGATTCCACCTGCAACTTCAGCCTAGAAAGTTAATTTTCATGTCATACATCAATATAAGGTCTTATTTAGTTTTGGGTTCATAGCAAATGGAGGATTACTGGTTATCAACAAACTTACATACTGGAATATGCCAGTTTTTTAAAGTGACATGCCCAGTGCATGGGTCAAAAAAGAAGCATGTTTTGCCTCACATACAATCAAACATATTATGGAGAAGTCAGATGGTTAAAGTCAATTTCAAAAGGATAGCCGTGTTAGTCTAGTCCAGTAAAAAAACAACAAGGAGTTGTGTGGCACTTTAAGACTAACGAAAGCTCATGCAAAAAATAAATCTGTTAGTCTTAAAGTGCCACACAACTCCATGTTGTTTTTTCAGATGGTTAAAGGACAAGGATGTATGTGTGTGTGCTGGAAACTCATTTCTCTGGTTCATTTTCTAATAGTTCCCCAGTTAGACATGGAAATTTGCTTCAGCCCAGAGTTGGGGAACAAGAGGCAAATTGGGTTCTTTGGCCAGCACATTTCCCAAAAAGGGAAAAAACATGGAATAATGAAGAAAATTAAGTACACTCTGTTTATAGCCAATGCTGTCAGACTGCACTGCGAGAGTGAGCTCATATAAATAGGAGCGTAGGCTCTTTCCTCAAGTTTATCTGTGAGTAAGTGCATAGCTAAAATGTAGTATGACATTCAGCTGCCATGGTGACAAGGGACATAGAAACGTTAAGAAATAAGAAGTGGCCCCCTAAAGATAGATTACTTACTAAAATAGCAGGTTCTGTTTAAATTGCTCTCACCACATGTTCTACCAGATCATCTGAGTGGCTGTCAGAAACCAGTTACTGGCTGCCTTTGGCAGCAATGAGCAGCGATTCTCAACCTTTTACAAACCAGGCTACCTCCAGAGCTATCTTCACACCTAGCTAGGACTCTGGGAGTTGAGAACCTCTGATGCAATTCTGAGCTACTACGGCTTGAAAGTGGTAAGACCAAGTTTTGTATGCTGGGGAGTTAGCCATTACATGAGCTTGTCAGTCACTGTTTAATCACTTTTTCTGCAAGTCAGAGCAAGAGGAAGCCATGCTGTGAATGGATTTTGTAGTTAAATGATATACATTGAATGGAGCCAACTATATGTTAAGGGGAAAAGATTGGCAAATAGCAACTGGCCCAGCCAGGCAGTAGAGGGACAGAACAGCGTAAAAGAGGTTTGGAGGAATCCGAGTCAATGAGCTCACCTTGCTTCTTTATTTCATAGGGCAGCATCCATTGGGGAGAACTAGAGAGGCAGGAGGCTAAGGGAAGATCTGCAACTAATTCCCATCTATGCTAGTTGGAAATATTGTTTTGCCTTTCTTTCTTTCTTTCTTTGGATTGGGGAAAAAATCAAGAGGGAACTGGGAACTTTGAGTTTTCCATTGGCTATGGAATCCTTCCTCTATCTGTCACCATATTAGTGGTTACTGCCAGTTGCTGTCACCCTTTAGTGGCCTATCTGAAATGATGTACTGGTCTTCTGTTTCTAATGGACAGGTAGCCACATCAGAAGGAGCAAAGCCAGAGCTGGCTCCAGGTTAAATCCTTGCCAGGAATTTCAGCAAAGAGCCCATGTCTTGGATAGGCTACGACAGCAATGATCTCCACAAGTTGGGGTTGACATACATGAGCAGTGCAGTGTGGGAAAAGCTTGACCCACTTTTGTCCCAGCATTTGAGTATGGGCTACTTCAGTCTCTTCTTCTATCAATCAACTTCTTCAAATTTGCATTAACATTCCCTGCACCTATTAAGAAGGTTGATCTGGTGTCACTTTGATGAACCCTGAACCTTTATGTGTCTTTGTTTCAGGTGATATTTTTATCCATTGTTCAGAAAGACAGAGATGCGCTGTGTTGGTTCAGTGTGTTAGCCATGATCTTTTGTCATTTTAGTTATCTATCACTGACTTCTAGTATTGGTTTTGATATGGTCTAATGATAGTGTAGGCTGATCAAGGTGGTGTGGTGACATTCTTCAGATCTGTCTATATGGAATGCTTCTGGTACACAAAAGAGACCATGTGATACTGATAGAAGATCTAACATTTCCTGTATCAAATTCACAAGCCATTGTCCAAAATCCCAAACTTGCCAAATTGTTACCAAATCAGAATTTGTTATCAAAATTCCATTTTGTTCAAGGTGCATTAGCTTAGCCTTCACTGTGCGAAACAGTTCCAGTGATAACAAATCTGCCAGCAAAGAGCTATAGTGACGGATAGATGCAGAAGCTACTGTACTGTTGGTTTTCAGTTGGTCACGTATTCTTCATAAATCAGCTCAACAATGTCTTGATACAAGTTGGCTGGCGTGGGTGAAATAAGTGATCCATCTTAGACCATTGCCAGAATCTCCCTCCACCACAAAAAAAAATAAAATAAAATAAAAAAATAAAAATCACCATTTGTGATTGGCAGCCTCAGCAAGTTCACCAAGGAATTAAACCACCATGGAAACTGATTGACTTTCTCATCCCCTGCAGGTAAGTCCTACTAGATCAGGGACCAAATATATTGGAGATGTCGTATACTGCCTGTACAATGCCTGATTTGTGGGTAAAGACAGGTGTTTAGTTTCATAGAGTCATAGAAGATGATGTTTGGAAGGGACCTCAAGAGGTCATCTAGTTCAACGTCCTGCTCAAACCCAACTAAACCATTCCTGTCAGGGCTTTGTTAAGATATACCTTCAAAACCTCTAAGGATGGAGATTCCACCATAGGTAATCCATTCCAGTGCTGTTCCACCCACCCAGTGTCCAGTAATATCAGCTCAGTGCCCTTCATCCAAAAATGAAAGATTAAATACAGGCTGCCTCCACTGACCACAGCATGGGGAAGGACAATTTGAATTAGCTGGATTGCATTCCCATCATTAGTTTTCTGCCAGGATCAACTGAGAGCACCATCACTAAAAGTACATGCCTCTACCACTGGAGCTAAGAAACCACTCTGTTAGCTGGTAGTCACAATAGACTTGTGATTACGTGAACAAGACACTAGAATGGGGCATGCCGTTCTAAACTAACATGTCATACATGCTGCCTAGGAAGGGAATGTGAAGTTCAACCCATCAAACTGCTTGGAAACAGTCTCCACCACAGCTTGTTAGACAGAATAGAACTCTCTGACCTTCAACGCCAGTCTCTACCCCTTGATCTAAAAAGCAGCAACACCACTGTCTGAAAATAACAAGTTCTTATCCTCTACATCAACTAGCAGTGGGGCACAGTAAACTTAACCAAAGTATTACAGCTATAGGAACCAACCAATTCCAGAATAGACTCTATCTGCATAGGCATCCTTTTGATGTACAAGGAACCATGCCCCGGAGTCCCGCTTTAGGCATAGTATGGGCTATGGGAAATAATGAGTGGGACAGGCATTGTTGGGCATGATGGGTACATCTACACTGGAGCCTTAGGTTGGCTTAACCTTCCTTAAGACTTCTCCTAACTTTCCTACAGACTCCTGCAGTCACACTGAGCTTTTATTAAGTCAACTTAAGCATTTCCTTAAGCCAGTTTAACAACACCACCTCTTAAGGTTGACTTAATCCTTAAGGTTGACTTAATCCTTAAGTAGACCTTAAATTGACTTAAGCCAATGTAGATGGGGAATAGCCCTTACATTGAACTAATTGGCCTCTAGGCCCCCTCCCAGAGTTCCTAGCCACCAGAAAGGGTCAACCTAGCACCGGCCAGTGTGGACGCAGGCAATCAAGAGGAGTTTTCAATGTGGACTCTCTAAGTCAACTGAACAAGTTCGACTTTTAAGTCGACTTAAAGTCAACCTTGTTAGGTTGACTTAACAGAGTCTCCAGTGTAGACATACTCGATCTGTATCTTCTTTAGTTACACAAGAGCTTATTAACTAAACTACCCTTCAGTTCCCTGTTGTGACTACTTGCTTTGTGTCCAACCGGGAGCCTTACTACCACGAAGCCTCAGGCTAGAACGTGGATCTGTCCCCACCTTGATCTTTCATGGTGAATGACATTCAGAATCCAGGTGAAAGAAGCAATTAATTTAGTTGGCTATTATTTCTAAGTGGGGTGGTATTCCTAGTACCCTTCTGGCAGAGATGACCTCTTTCCACTTGCCTCCTGTAAACCCCACTTGAGATGTGGCAAACCTCTCCTCAGGTTTTCAGGATTTGGCCACTAGGGGACCTGAAAACCATCAGTTGGAACTGAAGCTCACCTTTCAATAGGGAGAGGGCAGTTGGGAAATTCACCTGTTATGGTTCTCTGAACACAGGGCAAAAGCTAGGGAGTGAGGATTGAATGAGTGTGAATATAGGATTCCCTTTACTGTCACACATTGTGTGGAGCCAGTGTTGCCTGTGAATGTAACTCAGTATCTCCTACTAATTTGAATCATAAAATTACACCCCTGATCCCTATGCTGAAAATCTGAAGATGAAATCCCAAAGAGAGAAGAGCAACAAAAATGATTAAAAAGTGAGAGGGAACTAACAAACCAAGGAAGACCTAAATATATTGAGGTCTCACTTCTTTTCACTTATCTTTGCCCTCCTCTGAAACTTTTGATTCACTTCAACTGCATGAACAACTCCATAACCCCTCTGTTCTTTCCCCATGCTTTTCTTTGTACCTCCTTTAACACAGCTCCTTCAGCTGCAACCCCAGTGCACCATGTACCCTATGTACACGGTACACTGACCAGTTAGAATTCAAAGATCCTAAAAGTCAGGAATCTTTGACTAAAGAATCTGTCCACACAGTATTTTGCTTATACATATATGAGCCCGTGCCATTAAATTTAGGTCTTAAACAGGAGGAAAGTGTTTGCATCTACAGTTATGGATTAGCCCATTTTTAAGATATGGACTGCTGGAGAAATTTGGAACTGAATGTGACTTCTGAATTCTCTCCACTGTCTGAATAGTTGGCTAGAGGGTTTTGGTTGGGAGTTCTCACTAAGTGGAAATGCACTCGATTTGTCTTTTGTGTGCATTCAAACTACAAGGGCTATCTTTCCAACAAGTTGGATGGTTTTTAGCTATGCAATTCCCAATAAATGAACGCTATTGCATGGTAATATCTCCTTGTGATGCTTGGCCACTGAGCCGTTCAGTTTGGATACCGTGAAGTCAGTTCCAAATCTCCCCTTGACTTCAGTGAAATCAAGACTGGGCTGGTGGTGTGTTAATATTAAAGCCTCTACTCTGTACAAAGCTGGTCTGGGAATCAAGATATATTGTGGAAAGAGCAGAGGTGCTCTTTGTAGCCAAAATCAGAGACCAACCAAAACTCATGTTTTTTAAGCCTCAGATCAAAGCGTGGATGAGGTTGGCTAAGAAATGCAAACCTCAGAAGCTGGTAGAGCTTGAGGTTCAAGGGAGTTTAAGATAGAGGTTCAAGTGAACCCCACTATCAAGGAGAGATGAGCATTTTTGTGTGGAATGTGGAGCTCAGTAGTTTCATCTCAGTTATACTTAAAACTCAATGGCTCCATTTGAACTGAAAAAAAAAAAGTGAATCTCAGATAGGTGGGGACTGGAAACCTACCCAAACTGAAACAAAGGACTGACCCAGGAACTACCTGTCGTTTGAAACCAGCAGGATCTGTACTGCCTGTGGGGAGGTTTATGAAACGTTGCATATCTTACAGGGCTACAATCTACTCAGTGCTTTTGAGTCCTTTTTTTAAAAAGTGCCCGCAGGGCTGAATTCTGCCTGTTGTTAGAACCCTGCCATCCTCTTGGTTTCTCAGGTGTAACTAGGGGAAAGAATATGGCCCATTACATCTGGGCCTGATACAGAAAGCTGCAGGACACCCTCAACTCCTAAAGATGTCAGCAGGATATGAGGGCATTCTGGACTTCATAGGAGGTATTGAGCTGGATTGGCCTTCATGGGAATGCTGCATGAGAACTGACCCTATGTATGTCTGTAGGCATATCTGATGGGATCCCTGATCCCACATGGAAAAAAGTGTCAGCTTCTCTTGTTACAAGAAAAGACTCTCCTTGTTCACCTTACCAGTGTAATTCTGGTGCCCTTACTGCAGGCAAAGCACTCCAGGCCTTCACTGGGACCAGAAGGATTTTAAATGGGCCAAATGTCTGGGAATATGAGAGTTAAAAATCGAAATAGTCAAGCAAGTTTGTTGACACAAGAGCAATTATATCAAGGTAAAATACTATTGGAAAAAAAAAACAATGTGTTAAGTCCATTCTATTCTGATTCGCATAGCACACCTTGACCTTGTGTGAGCATCAGACCATAGCTTGCTAAGCAACATAGAAAAGCTTCTGGCAAAACTTTCATTGATGCCAAAAAGCATGAGATCAGACTCAGTGAACCTTAGCGTGAACATAGTTATTTACTTCTTCAAAGCATTGTACAAACATTAGCTCATGTTTGCCTCCCTCCCCTCCAGAAGGATGTAGACAAATTGGAAAGAGTCCACCAGAGAGCAGCTGAAATGATTAGGGTGTTGAGGCACATGACTAATGCGAGAAGGTTGAAGATTATTTAGTGTGCAGAAGAGAAGAGTGAGGGGGATTTGATAACAGCCTTCAACCACCGGAAGGGGGCTTCCATAGATGATGGAGCAAGGCTGTTTTCCGTAGTGGCAAATGACAGAACTAGGAGCAATGATCTCAGTTGCAGCGGGGGAGGTCTAGGTTGGATATTAGGAAAACCTTTTTCATTTGGAGGTGGTTAAGCACTAGAATGGGTTCCTCCGTCCTTAGGGGTTTTTAAGGCCAGGCTTGATAGAGCCCTGGCTGGGATGATTTAGTTTGATTTGGTCCTGCTTTGCATAGGCGTTGGAGTAGACGACCTCCTGAGATCCCTTCCAACCCTCATCTTCCATTATTCCAATCCCTACAGCACCCTCGTGAGGCAGGTAAACAGCATACAAGATTATTAGAACAAACCATTCTTAATGTCCAATTTATTCCCCACCATATAGGTGGTTTGTTAACTAAGTTTGGACAGTGCAATTGGACTGGCCAGTAGCATATTAGTTCCTAACCAGTTTGGCTTTCTGTTGACCACGTAACAATTTATTGCTGTTGGGAGGGAAGAGAAAGTCTTTGAGGCCAAGAAAAAGGGAGTGGAAATATTTATATCCAGGGTAGGCTGAGTTATTAAACCCGAATACTAACAAAAGCTCTGGAAGGAAAGAATTTTGAACGTCCTACGCTAGGGTTCATGCTCACCTCTAACTATTAGAGACCAGGAGGAGACCTAGCATGGGGACAGCTTGCCACACATCTGCCAACAGTGGGGTTCTTACAACTTGGAAGCATCTGGCGCTGGCCCTCATCAGAGACAAGACAGTGGCTCAGGTGGACCTCATGGCTGATCCATTCTGTCAATACGCCTGTTCCTATGCTCACACCGTGTGGTCTACCATGTTTTAATCCTGCCATAGCTCTGCCAATGATGTCAGCCCCCTTTGACTGATTCTCCACTTCTCTGACAAAATATTTGCATGCTTTTCTTCAACTTGCCTCCTACAAATGGAAGCAGCTCTGAGTCAAAATCTGTAAAACCACCACTTTATCCTACTTTAGGTCTCTCCTTCAGGCTCAGCTTTGCCGTAATGCATGCTGAAAACCAAAGTTCAGTAACAGCTAGGCAGGTGGTGAGCTGTGATCCCTGCTCCCCTCTGACTAAGAACTGTTCTCATCCTATTCATTTTGCTCAAACTGTCTTCTCCACTTTCACCTGACCCCCTCATCCATCTATTTATTATGTCTTATCTTTTAGACTGTAAGCTTTTTCCACGTGTAGAGCACCTAACACAATGGGGCCTGCCCTGCTGCTACGAGGCATGATGGAATAACTGATAGCTAAATGGGTAACACATGTTCATAAAGTTTTTCAGAAATGAAATAATGATCATGTTTCAATTCCTTTTAAACTCTGCAGCACTGCAACACCCCATTGTTGATATTGTTGGTTTCTCTTCCTGCAGCCAGCCAAGGCTTGCTCTCTGGTTCCTTGCCCACTGTACAATCTCTCTTGGTCCAATGTCCCTTTCAGCTCAGAAGAGTTTGCCATCTGCAGTGTCTTCTTTTCCAAGGCCATGAGCCTGTTTCTTGACACCCTGGATAACCCTGGAACCAGGGAGATGAAAACAGAAATTGGCCAGTCTCACATTGTGACTGTTAAGTAGGTTAGCAAGTAGGAGTCGGTTCCCTTTACCCCATTTTCATGGTGATCAGTTGGAGTCTTGGGTTCCCACCTGAAGACTAGGGGAAGGCTCCTTTTGACTCTGTCCTCATGGAGTCCACACATCCTTTCAGCTTTTTCCTTAGTGGTCCCTGATTTGATGGCCAGGTTTCTGGTTTCTTTGGCTCCATGAAGTCTTCTGCATGTTCCACAGCTTCTCCAGGGGAAAGCCGCTGGTACTGGTGCACCCAAACCTCTGCTCTCCACCAAAGACTGTACAAGATGTTTTAAAATGATTAAAGTCTATCTGTTCTCTAACTGACCATCCTGCCAGCATGAGCCACTGAGTCACAGCTGTTCAGTCGTTTGCTAGGTGATGGTCCCAGACTGCTCACCCCTGAAAGAAAAGGCTTCTTCCAGAATGCCTCTCCAAGATGCCCAGTTGGTCCAGGAAAGCAGCGCTGAGGGCTTCAAAGTTAGTGACAGCATCCTCAACTGGGGTCAATATGTGGCTTGTTGTGCCTTTTTCATTAAAAAAGCACCTCAAAGGGCAACGCAGGACTCCACTGAGCAACAGTGACTATCCAGTCACGTGACCAGACAGGCCTCCATGTCTTCAAATTTACAGGGAATGACTGGCTCCCACCTGTAGCCTGCATGGTGTCCCTGGGCTGTCTGGCACCTTTCAGCACCTACCCCAGGAACCGTTGCTCTTGCACTCAGGCAGCACCACCACCTGGCCGCTGTTCTAGAAACTGCAGCAGACACGCTCTTCTTTTTGGCCTGTGCCTTTAGCCTGCTGCTCCTGTTGTGACACTCTCCCTGTAACTGTAGTTGGTCAGAATTTGAGACCTTTGCTGGGGTTTTGTTTTATTCTCAGAAGGAACTCAAAATGCAACAACGAGAAACTCCAGCCCAAAGTGTCTCACCTGAGGGACAGCCTGCATAGCTTCTGCCCAGGAATCACTTCATCCACACACAACATTTTCGGTCTTTGCAGAGGGAGAGAGAAAGACACTTTGCACCTCCCTTTTATCAATATAAAGTAGTGAGCCGCCTGCAACTGAGAAGTCAGTAAAACATGCTTATTTCCAGGCTGGGCCATCACCTGGTAAAACTGCTGTGTTCATAGATGCCAGACAGTGCCAGCCTATTGCACTGTGTCTTCTTCTTGGGAATTTCATTAAACCATGGGCAGATTCTTTACTCTTGTGCCCCATGGTAAATGCAAGGTGAATTCCACTCGAGTGTATAATTCCAGGGATGGCCTTGTGGGTGCTTGCCATGGTCAAGGATCAAAGAGTGGGGCAACCTTGGCGTGCAAGGCAATGGAAGAGAACTTGACACAATGGGGGAGGGAAGCTGAGGAAGACATCATGGGCCAGGAGCAATGGGAAAGGATTGGAGAAAGTAGCTTGGAGAAGCAGCAGAAGCCAGGGGCTCCAAAATACAGGTTCACCCAGGCCATCTTCCTTAAGGCTGGCTCTGCATAATTTCACATTTACCACCCCCAAACCCCCCGAATAAAAGAGGAAGCTTACTCCTGGCACAGCCCTTGACAGCTTTTTAAACAAGGATCCACCTTACAACCTGGAAAAATGCAGATAGCACAGGGATGAACTGGTATACATGCTTACATAGGTGGATTCCCAGTTAACTGAACTGAACTTACAGGACACCTGGACCTCCAAACCAAAGAAAGGCTGTTGTTGAGGCTACACCAGGATATCAAGAGCTACCATTATCTCCTGAAGATTGAATTGACCATTGGCAAATTGTCACAATTCAATCATGGCACCTAAGCTGAAAGGAAAGGAAGGAAGATAATGCTTCTGTCCCATAAAACAGACCAGGTACCAACTCCTTCTTGCCTTGTAGACATGAGGAATCCCATTAATTTGAGCAGGGGTACTCTTGAAAGTAAGGTGTATCTAGGTGGGCAGCATTCATTGGACAAAGATGGAAGCAACATTTTGAATCTCCTATTTCATCAAGCAATCCACAAACCTTTTGGGCCATCTCAGGGGCACATCAAACCCTGCTTCAACCTTGTAGTTACACCAGGGATCAATGTGGCCCCATGCCACATTTCTCTTTTGTGACTGCATGAGTCACACAAGGACTCAGGATGAGCAAGTTCTTCACTTACAACTTACAGTTCACTTTCATTGCAGAGTGAATACAAACTCAGGCAATTTATCATTCAGGTAAAAGCAGATCCTGCCTTGAGCCCTTTTCTATTTGACAAAGGGACTGCACAAGCATAATGATGTTCAAAATGTAACTCTTTGGGATCTATTTTTAGACCAGACAAAGAACAAAGGTGGCCTCAAGATCTATCCAATTACTAATGCATTAGGGCAAATCATCCCCACCCCTTCGTTCCACCTAATACAATGTGACAAATGTAAAACACACAAAAAGCTGGCATGTTGCACGTCAAAAAATTGAGTTTATAATGTAGAGAAAACTGAAATCAAACAATGGAACAGCAATACAATAATGGGAATTGAAGAGTAATTGTGCTTTTTGGTATCTCAAAAAAAAATATAAAAAACAAACCATCTTTCAAGTTTCATTATTTCAGCATAAACCCCTCAAACAGCTCAGTAGAGTGACAAAATGCTCAAATTCAAACAGAAACTTTGGAAGCATACTTCTGTTATAGGTTATTTTTTTCAGTTTGATTTTTGTCTTCAAATCAACTCCAACCTGTAATTCCAGCTGCTATACAATGTCAAGAACACATCTGTATTTCATTCAATATAGACAAAAGAACAACACCTTAAAGCAGAAATAGCTGGAAAGAGGCAAACAATAATCAAGCCAGAATTGTGCAGACACCAGATTAGAAAGGGGTGAAAGAATCTGTTTAGATGGAGCAGTGGTACAATTTGCAGAGTGTTAAACGGAGGAAGATGAAGAATGGGCCTTGTGAAATTGACTCTCAGTGATGAGTTTTGCAGTCCTGTTTCAGCATGTACCACCAAAGGGGCAAATGCTAATGTGCACCAGCGTGTGGTGCATTCACAGTCCCAGCTGGATTCTGCTAGGGCTCACTAAACATTCTGTAATACGCATTAACCGAACCACATTAATGTGCACTAGGAAAATTTCAGTGCACAGAAGCAGGATCCCTCTGGACCAGTGACTGTACAGCACATTGGTGCCCATTAAATTTTACATCCCTGCTGGTGCACACAAATAGACAGGCCTTCAGGAACACCATTTTCATTGTTATATTCAAATTCATGCACATTTGGCTTTCATTTAATGTCATTACTATTTCCCCCCATAAGCATAAGTACTGGAACTTAAGCTTTCTAATATATTTGCTTCTTCCCTAGAAATGCTTCATTAGAGCCAATCCATCTCCAAATATTGTGCTTCTTTACAGTTTCTTTAAGTTTGGCAAAGCACGGGGATAAATAATGCCTCATTAATGAACTGGTCTAAAGGTTTTGTAATTTTATTAGTTTAATTCTACTCCCAGTGAAGTCAATGGGCTCGACACAGAAAGCACTTTCATATGAGTGTTCCTTAATCTTGCAAATAGTTCGAGTGATTAGAATTATGTAGCTGTCCACCCTGCAGAGCTAATTTTGGGTCTATTTAAGCAAGCAGAATGGATGACCAAATAAAGGTTGCATTGGCTGGGCTCAATGGAAGTTTTGTCATTCATTTTTCTGCCAGCTGGGTCAAGTTTTCTATTTCATGTTTGGCAAGGCTGTCTTAGGAATAAACAAGAGTTCCCATCCATCTGGCAATTCCATACAAGATAACATCAACAGGTACCAGTTAGGTAGCAAGCTAGCAATCTTCGGCTCTGTAAATGAATGGGAGGGGAAATGTTCTTGTAAAACAATGCAAAAGAAAAGCCATGTACAATTTTCACACACAGAGAGAGAACAAGCTCTTCTGTTCTATGACAGACTCGGAAGGGCAAAATGGAACTGACAATACGGCACAATAAACAAGAAGGGAGAATCTAAAGACCTTTAGTTTTCCAGAACTGAAAATTTGAACCGATGTAGCTGTAGTATTGAACACTGAATGTTCTCTGTAAAGCACCATAGTTCATTTGAGTAAATTAGTTAACAGAGAAGAAAAAGGAAGATGGCAATAATAAATGAAGAAATGTTACTAAAAATTATCTTCTTCCCAAACCCCTGACTAGCCACATCTTTCCCCCTACCTTCATAAATCCACTATATTAAGACCAGAGCATTTAACAGGAAGATCAGGATTGCAAAATCATTTCCTTTCAATTTCACTGCTTCATTCCAGATACAAAGAAAGCACCTTTGAATAAGCAAGAATAGTTTGAAAATTCTGGTGTCTGTTTGACATGTCTAAAATTATACATAAATATAAAAATAATAACCCAGTGAATAATAAACACAATGATATTGACTCTAGTGTATAGGAAAATAGGTTCCAGACAGGATTTTATAACTAAGAATTGATAGCATAATAAAGATTATGACATTTTATGAATATTCAATGTTATAGCTTTGAGCTTTATTGCAAAGCAAAAATATATATTTGTATATATATATATATTTTTATCTACATATCACCTCTGACATTTTACACAACACTAGAGCACAGGAAATCAAAGAAATCATAGTGAGGTAGATACAAAACATAGGGATGTAGAAGACTCCAGTTTCTAAATTTGGCTTAACACACTTTTCGTTAATATAGGTATATTCAATACAACAGTAAGCTTTGATTCACAGTCTGTTCAACGAGTTGTGATAAAATCAATGTCAGGATTGGAGCCCATCTAAAGACACTATCATATGTAACAGGAAAGAAGCGACTTCAAAGGCATTTCCAGCAAACAGGCTGTATTCAAAGGAACATGTTCCGTGATTTCCCAACAATGATGCAATTAAAGAAATAGCCTGTGTTCTAGGGGCATTAGTAGTGGAATGTCAAAAATGTGGGAGGGTCGAAATCCATAAAACAGAGCGGTTTTAGTGATATTCAATGCAAAAACGCTTGTGAAAAATCAACCATTTCTGCTCCCTCAAAATAAGCCCAGGAGAAGCATTGTAACCTAGAGGTCTTCACCAAAAAGTGCTCTTCAATGGTTTGTGATTACAAACACAAGCACAGCCTTGGGATCCAGCAACCAGAGCAGCTGACACTGGTCAACAAATAGACTTCACTGGGAACTGGTGTACTCAGGGCCTGGCAGGAGATGCTCTCGCAGCAGCACCTTTCAAGCAAGTGTCACATTTACAAATAGTTTGCTGGAAAGGTGATGAGATGTGAACATGAGCCGGGGGACAATTAGTTTTTCAAGTCATAAAGAGTGGTGCTAAATGCAGGCTAAGTTAAACAAGCAGATCTTTGTTACACTCTGTGGATTGCTCCATTCTTGTGGTGGAGCTGCTTCCAGTCTAACTCACTGCTAGAGTTGCCACCCCTCTGGTTTTTATCCCACTGTCCAATTTTTTTTGGCTTCTGTGTCCAGGTGCCATTAAGGTTGCCAAGCTTCCCTAAATTATGGCACCAACCTTAAAGTCCAGTTGCCATGGGGTGGGGGGAGTTGCTGCATCATTAACCTTCACTAGCCCCTGCTTAGGCTCCTTGAGGCGATCGAGCAAGCACTAGAAGGGAGAAGAGGTGAGCAATGGAGGTGGGACCTTGGGAGAAAGAGACAGAGAAGGGGCGGAGCATGGGGAAGAGGTAGGGCAGGGGGCGGGGCCTTGGGGGTTTAGTTACCAGCAATTAAAAGGTGGTAACTCTGCTCACTAGCGTCCCCTTTCCATGGTATCCTCCCAATAACAGTCTCTCCAAAGAATATGTGTTCTCTGTCTCCAGTTCCACTGATCATGGTGCATTTAGTGCTGTCCCTTGCCAGATCAGATCCATAGTCTGCTTGGCCATTCTCTGATTGAACTGCCACCAGAAGAGGCACCAAGGCACCTGAAGAGTGGGGATGCTTTCTTTGAGCCTAACTTTCTTCTCAGTTGGTATGGAGGCACTTTCTGCTGTTGAGGGCTCTTTTTCATTCATTTTAACTATTATTATTTGTGCCATAGTATAGGCATGCATGGTGTTTGACACACAAATCAAAGACATAGAGGATCTCTTCCTCTAACCAGTGATGCTCCCTTTATCTATGGTACTGGAACTCTTTCTTAACTACTGCAATTGAGCCCTGGTATAATTTCACAGAGCACATCAGCCCATTTAAAGAAAATCAGGATATACCATGCAAGGACAATTGCCCAGGACAGGTTCTATTATGCTATCGTTGCAGTGGCATAGCTATCGGTGGGCCTGAGTGGGCCACAGCCCACCCACTTTCAAAGCAGGCCCACTTAATCTGTTGCTTCTTCTGCCAATGCTCCACTTTAGCTTGGAGCATCGGTCAGGTTTTGACAGGTCACTACCCAAACTTCCTTCTTCCAGTCACATGACTGGAAGCAGGAAATCTGGGAAAGCAATCAGCCAAGAATTGCTAAGCTGCTGGGTGCTATAGTTGCCAAAGTAACTTGAGCGTCCACAGCTTCCAAACTTCCTGCTTCTGGTTATGTGACAAAAAGCAGGAAGTGGCCTTGGCCCATGCTAGTCAACCACAGGCCCTGCCAGAAGATCACTTTTGGCTATGCCCGTGTTGCTGTACAAAATATATGCTTCTCTCATGCTCCATCCATGGAAATTAGACATGAAAGTTGGTGACTTGGAAAGTGAGTGTCATTATTGGGAGTAACTCTGAAGCTTTGTCTGATATTGGACTAACTGTCTGAGCACACTTCTCCTTCCTTTCCCCATGATATGGCGTGCCATCGAAAGGCTATTTTAGACTTTCATGAGAGCAAAGAAGGGAAAACAACAAAAAGAGGGTGGCCTGAAGAGACTGAGGATGGCTGAGTAATTAATTAACCAAGCCAGAGCTGCAAACATTTAAACACCCAGAGCTAGTTTTAAAAGTATTTAGATGCCTAAAGTGCAGAGGAATGTCTAGAAGGATTTACAAAAGCAGCAAGGCACCCAACTCCTGTTGAAATCAAAGGGAATTAAGCACTTAATCACTTTTGAAAATCCCAGTAGGCAACTGTTTAGTTCCCTAAATACCTTCAAAATCTGGCCTCAGACAACACAGCAGACATTAGGGATAAAACTGGGGCTCTTCAGTCCCAAAGCACAAGCCCCTACCACTTGAAATAACTTTCTAAATGATGAGGCTGATCACATGCACTAAGACAGTCTAAAACTCATGGCCCTTATCAGACCATTTTTCATTCCTTCCCTCCCACCAAGCAACCACCTAAACCTCAGGGGTTCAAAATGAGCTTTTCTAAGCAGGATGGCAGCTGAGTCCCTACTAATTTACAGGGTTTTCCTTAGATCACAAAGAGATTCTGTGCTAAGGAGGATGGGGAGCCTGTATGTAATGGACTGGGACTCTGGACAAACCCCAGCTGTGCATCTCCCTGCCATCAGGGACCCTTCTCCTCCCAGCCTGCGCTCCTTCAGTTCAGGAAGAGAAGCACTAAGAGGAGATGTCTCAAGTTGGCAGCAAAGGCTGAGGGAAGCTGCTACTGAGCCATTCTGCGCAAACAAGGGATGGTAGCGGGCAGAAAATGCTGTTCACTTGTGTTGGAAGGGACCACCACTTCAGATGATCATTCGCTGGGTGAAATTGTTAGCAAGAGCTGGCAAGTGAGGAAGGTCTCATGTGAAAGAAGAGAGGCAACTGGACTGGGGAGGAGGGTGGCATAGGCTCAGTGGGAGCAGGCACTGGGCAGGTCTCTTGAGGACAAAGATTCTTTCCCATAGTGTCCCAGGAGAGAAAAGGCGAAAGCAACTGCACTCTTGGCCTTAGGGTTAACCAGTTCCATACCTGTCCAAACACAATGTAAAAGTACAACTTTTTTAAAAGGTTGTGAAAAGCCATTTCGGCATCAGTCATGTAAGTTGTTGGGAGGACAGTGAGTGGATGGCATATAGGTGTTGCACTGTGAGCGTGGGACGTATCTCTGTTGTCCTGCAAGTGTTTTGAAAGTTGAGTGTTTGAATCTATGGTGCGAATGGATTTAATGCCATGATTGTGCCTAGTATTTATTTCTCTCAAAGAGACTTAGTTGGTGAAACACAGCTTAGCAACTTTCACCATTCAAGAAACAAGGACAAATTAAATTAGAGGATCTTAATTATGGTGTTCAGGGCTTGAGTCAAACTTGCCCTTTAGCCTTCTTTATTCACTGAATCCAGCAATTCACAATGTCCTCAATTTTCCTTAATGCTTAAATGCAAATTGCTAACTGGAGTGCAGTCTGTCTTGGCCTCCTTTTCACATGAGCACCGTTCCACAATGTGGTTTAAATGAGTAAAATTAGGTGTTGCGCTTACAGTAATTAGCAAAAATAACAACAGTTTGATCTGTGTGTAGGATTAAGCACTCTCATATCCACAAAACCTAAATAGCTAGTAAAAACTAAGCATCCCCCTCCAAGAGCCAGGCATAATCTGACCCCCACATTTATATGTGTAAATCAAATGCCAGAATTTAACCCATAAAGGATTAGGAACTTCATAAAGAATTGAATGTATGGCATCTACGTAACAAAGTGACAGAACGGAAGTAATTGTTAATACATAAGTGATACATCTTTAGGTTACCTTCCAAAGTCTGATACGTTGCAAGCTTCTGTGCAGCCATGCATCGAACAGAAAAATACAATCCAGTGTAGGAAATGGAGTCCCACTGAGAACTTTTAGTCACTAAACTAGAATAAAACGTCTTCAAAAGCACTCAGAGCTTGAGAATGACCAACCGATGGCTGAAGAACAATTTTAGAGCTGTAAAGGCATAACATTTGAAGACTTGGGCCAAAAGGTTCAAACTTGGTTGCCTAAATTTAATCACCTATTTAAAAATGGCTTTATTTTCAGAGGTACTGAGTGCGCACAGTTCCCTTTATATTTAGTCCAGTCCAGACAAAGATTGTAAAACCATATATCTGTCTAAACAGACACGAGTGCTTCCACAGACAGTGACATCTTGTATGGTCACTGGCTGTTTGCAAAGATCCCAGAGGCAAAAAACTACATCTCTGCCTCCTGCCTTCCCATGCCCACAAAACAGCATTTCCCTGATTCCTTGACAATCAGTGATATTCAGTTCAATTCAATGCAATTCTCTATCAGTCATTTTGAAGGACTTCATTAATGTCTCACACCCAGTTAAAGCATAATGATGTGGGGGGAGGATTTTCAGCTTCACTTCAGAGGTGAAATCCTGGCCATGCGGCACTCAGAGGGAGATTTATCATGAACTTCAGTGCAACCAAGATCTCATCCTAACTCACAAAGCTGGTCAGATCCACTTTCCACTAAAGTCAATTGCAATCATGCAGTATTTTCAGGCCAAAAACCCTGTATGAGTGCATAGTGCTTAAAGGCTGGGTGGATATTATTATTTCTATTTGACAGACACAGAGATGTGAAGTGATTTGCTTAAGATCACATGGAAAATCCGTGGCATGGGGGGAAATGGCTGCCAGATTTCCTGCGCTCTTTTTTCCTATACCAACCACTAGCTAACACGACTTCTGCAGAAATGCTCCCCTCATTTTCCATGGTGTCCAAAATAAACTGAATAAAGCTTCAAAGGCCAAATTTCCCCAGATACATGGACTCACATCTCCTACTCCAGAGGGACAGTGCAATGTGCATGAGTATGCTTGGCTAAAATTTGACCTTGTGTGTACAGTAGAGTAATAAGTTTACCGGACAGAACCAGGCTATTTAATGTGGCTTGGGAAACAAACAGGAAAATTATACTTTATATGTGCACGTGTGACTATATATTTTATCTCTCTGCGTACACATACACATGTGATATATATTATATCTATATCCTATATAATATATACACACACTAGATCCTCAGTTATTTAAACTCCACTTAATCAAAACACTCTTATCAGAAAGCTAGATAATATCCACTACATTTTCTATTTAGACAACTTTATAGAAGTCGTAAAGTGCATTATAAAGTGTCAAATTTTCTATGTAGAAAACTATATACATATAACACTCATGTGTATTAAAACATTTGAAGTTAAGCCAAATTTCGCCTTCATCTTCACACCCCCAAAACCTACAATACGAAACCGGATTTGTTTTAAAGTACTGAAACCAAAAGGAGTGACTATGGATTAAAAAAATCCCAAACAGTCAACAGAAACCTGGCACACGTTGAAAACATCAATTCACTTACAGAACATAAAAAGGATCATTTTTTAGTCTCCTTTTAAAAAACAAAACCAAACCCTTTTGTTTGTCTGTTTGTTAGCTCTTATAATTGGAGAAAAGTCACTGTAGCACTCTCACCTTGAACCAGAGTTTGAAACTTTGTGTTTCTTTGTACAAAAGAAAAAACGGTTTGGGATATGGAAAATAGTTTGGAAATCTGAGGTTGAAGAGAGAATAGAGAGAGAGAAACTGGAAGATTGCATAGTTGTGAACAGTGGCTTCTCATCAAGGTGAAAAAGTGCATCATCTGATAAAATAGTATCTGATTTTTTTTTAAGTTAGGTTCCATATTTTTTTCCTCAGTCAACTGTACATGTCACACATGAAAAGGTATTTACAGCACACACACACACATGCTAACATTAAACACCTGACATTAAAATAGCCATTCTTTAAATGTTCCATCATAGTTTTTTTCCATGCACATTTGTATTCTTTTTAAAATACATTTTTTGCTACATCCTAAAACCATAAACTTGTCTAAACCCATCTCATGTAATTTTTGATTTTAGCAACATAAAAAGGGGGGAAAGCACCAGGAATGGTTTGGTTTGACCACCAAACCTATAATTCAACGTCTTTCTTTTTTTTTCCCTCTTTCTTTCATTCAGTCACTGCCTTGTGTGTCTGTCTGTTTGTTGTTTTTGATATTGTTTTTCTCAATTTTCCAGAGATGGGAAAAAAACAATTGACTTTTGTTTTAAGCATTCTTGAGGTAAGAGTTATATTCTAAACACCCAGGGCAGACCACAAAGCTTTCAAAAGCGTTTGAGAAATTAAAAGAATAAAATTAATCATCACCATCACAAATAACAATTTTTTTGACAAAAATATTTCCAGGATCACTTGTTTAACCTCCATGTCCTCTTCATTTCCAAAATTAACCATGGAATATGAACAGAAATAAAACTGCCTTGGCCTTTCCCCCTTCCACCTAAACAAATTAAATGACAGTTATGTACTTAAAAAAAAGAAAAAAAGATACTTCAAAAGCTTTTGATGCTTGCTGTCTGCCTCAAGTTCATTTTAATACATATCTGATCATTTACATTTATATAGGAAAGTATTTTTGTTACACTTTATACAGCATCTCTGCATTTTTGTCTTTTTCTGTTCACTTTTTTTAAAATTTTTGTTTTTGGATAAACAGTTGGTTATAACAATCTACAGTAAGGCTGCACAGGAAGAATTCTGTGTATTATTTTTTTCTCTAAGAACCAAAGTATATAAAATGAGGTTTGATTCTAGCACCTTTTACAGTATTATTGGTGTTGCTCCCTTTAATAGAAAACCACATCACTCAACATCCTTTCCTTTGAAACGGTACCACGGTCTCGGCAAGCTTTTAAGGTATCGACAGACATGAGAAGACTTGGTGACATGCTACCCAATCCTGCAGCCCCGACTCTTACAAAATGCAGTCTGATGTCAGACATAAACGCCCACATGAGTAAAGCAAGCTGCATTTACCCCTGCATGAGGGCTGTAGGACTGGACTTGCCCCCAGCAGAACAGAAAAGAGCACAATTCAATAGAAAAGTAGATCAAGTTGCTGTCTCAGAGATGTGATTCATTGCAGTCATCAGCTGCAATGCCCTGCAGTTCTGTCAATATGGAAAAATCTCCCGCGCCATTCTAGTAGGTGCACAGAGGTGACACCTCAAGGTGACAGAGTCCCCTGATGTTCATCAGAGCAGAAGCTCCTGCAATCAGTCACATGGGTATGATAATAACCCTTACCTGTGACTGGACCCTTTGATGACCCTGGGAGCAGGTTTAGATCCTTTAAACTCATCTTCCCTGCTGGCCTTTGGAGAACTGGAGGCCTCCTTTGATCTGGAGGTACCTCCATAACGGCTGATGACAATTTGAAGAAATCACGTTCTCACGAAACAGCAGCTTTCACAGAGCGTGTTCAGGGAGGGGAGGGAAGACAGAAAACAAATAACACTGTTCACTCAAAGGAAAGCAAACCCTTCTGTGTATTTGAATGTTTTACAGGATGTTGAGCCTTCTCAGACAGCTATTAGTCTTACTCGAGTAGTATAGATTTCTGCCGAGGAATAGCCGATTCCCCATTCAGCTGCATCAGAACCTCAATTATATATATAACGCTAGTGATCTATCTATCTATCTATATTTATATATGTATACATTAAAGTCTGTTACTTCACTGGCACGTAATACAGAGGAAAAGTACTGGCATTGTAGTTTCCTGCTAGTGGTTGCCTTGACTGGATTTCTGTGAACGGTGAGCACCACAACAAAAGGCACCACAAGGTTTTCAGAAGTTAATTGTCCGTCGTCACTGCCCTAACCTTGCCATGGTGAACAAACACAAAGGGCTCTTAGAGCTAACAAAGACACTCTGGGCCAGGGCCAAATCCTGATCTCACTAAAATTGATGTAAGTCACAGAGTGACTCCCCTAACTTGAGAGGAATTAATTGGGATTTACTGGTACCGACCAAGAACAGAATTTGGCCTTGAAGAAGAACATGAAAAGAATCTGAGAACGTTTATCTAGCACTTTGGATTTCTACATCTTTCCTAGACAAAGGAACGGATTTCAAAAAAGCAACGGCGTATGGGGAAGTAGGTCTTGCTTTGAGGGGCTTGACCTTGTGGATGCTCGCTTTTAGGTGCAGAGCACCCTCAACCTACCAGAGTAAACAGAAGTTGAAAGTGCTCAGCCAACCTTGTGAAGCTCTCCTCACCATGCAGAATCATGCCTGAAACTTCCAACCCTACACCGCACAAGAGTACCGCAAAAGGAAGTGTCTTCCTCAGCTGCTTCAATGAAGTCACTTAGGATTTACGCTCCAATCAGGAATCTGCACTTTCATTTTCTTGGGCCAGATCCTGTGGTCCCTATGCACCCTGGATTCAGTCAAAACTCTTATAGCCATATACTTTCTAGCTGGCCCTCGCTAGATTTCTTTTGCTAATAAAGCCACACATGTATGCACATGCATACCTGGCCCAAAATACATTTAAATAAGAGGACGAGCCAATGGAATAAGACAGAGACCATACTCAGAACCCTCTTGTGAAACAAATAATTGAATAGGTCACTCCAGATGTGACCTATATAAATAGCTGACCTCCTATATGTAAGGTAATTGCTTGGTGATTTAAAAAGAAAAGATTCACAGGCACTCTTTGCCAGGTGATAGCACCAATTTAGCATTTCTATTGATGTACCTTTGCCCATCCTTTCTCAGCTACTAAAACTTTAGCTGGTAGGTTTTGCTCTTATCTAAATTACACTGAATCAAGAGCAAATCCACTGGAGGCCGTGGACTTGTGCTGTTGTAAGTGAGAGTAGAAGCAGGGCTGCATGGTGTATTCTCTTTCTCAGCTCACGCAAAATGGGAAGAACCGTCCATCAGTGAGATCTACATATGAAAGGTGGTTGCAAAAATTAGGAAATAGGGTTGAAATGCCAGCATAGGATGCCAAAAACAGGGATTGAAATATCCTTTTCTGATTTCCTCCTGGGATCTGCTGCATTTGGCTTGTCAGGACATGGGTTGCAAATTTGGCATTGGAGACACTGCTGATCAGTACTTGTCCCTGCTTGGGATTCATGGAGGAAGTGTGTTCCCCTTCTAGATGGGCAGATGAGCATCTTTGCCATAAACCGCAATAGGAGAAGGCAGCATTTGAAGGGCAACATTAGAATTGGAAACTGGGCCCTCATTTCATGCATGAATTGGCAGCTGAATTGAGCATGAGCCGTATTCATCAATCACCAAGAGCTACAGTGCCAAGATCACTAGGGCAAGGTTCAATATGGCAACATGACTCCATGTTGGACTAGTGGCAAAAATAATTTCATTTTATGGAAAAGTTAGACTGATTGTTGTCAGGGAAAGCTTTCTGATATTGAGGACCATTCCTGATTGAACCCCATTTTCTGTATCATTTTAAACCAGATGGGACTAACCTTTGGGGAACAATCCTGAACAGGGCCCCGAGGAGGCCCTGCATCACCTGCTTTACAAAGGGAAATGAGAGTGCTGCAGGTGGTGGAGAAATGCCCCACATTCACGTCTGGAGTGACATCATGTGTGGGCATCATGTTCCTACTCTATCAAATCCCACGCTCATGTGAATTCAGACAACGCCTATTCCATTCCATGAAGGTATGACGATGGGATGAAATGCGCTACTCTGACCCGCTAACGCTGTCCTAAAACACTGTGCAAATCTACTCCCCCTTCATTTTAAAGCCTCCAAGAACTTTTCTGTCATGGATTAAAGAATCCCCACATTACCCCTGTAAGGGCACATCATCCTTGTGTGCCCATTTGACACCCCAGGTACAGGTAGCATAAGTGACTCTTCCAAGGTCACACCATTATTAAAATTACACTGTAAGCTCAGTGGGGGCAGAGAACATCTTTTCCTTGTGTTTGTATAGCACCTAGCACAGTGGGGCCCTGGTTCTGAATGAGGCCCTCAGGTGTTCCTCCCCTCACACGTAACAAGTAACGACTACACTAATTATGCAGGAAAAGCAGAAAAAGGACCCAGAAATCCTGATTCCCAGTCAAATGCTCTGAAACTGTCTACCAATGATTTAATAGCACTTCATGTATTTGTGCTCTTTCAACCAGATCCATCCGATGAGTAAAGCGGAGGAATATTATCCTGATTTTGAATTTTCTGCATAAAAATGACATTTAAAAATATAAGTAGTATTAAATTGTGCTATTCTCTAAAGATGTGCCCATTTTCTAGCAATATAAAAATTGAGGACTCTGACACTGTTCTTAAGGGTTAACGTTCACCGTAGAAGATCCTGTGAGTTTATGCAGCCAAGGATCTCAAACAGCTTTCCAAACACCAAGTAACCAGTCGTTTCAACATCCTTATAAAGTAGGCAAGTCTCATTAACCCTGTTTTACACATGGGAATCAGCAGAAATCTCAATGACTTGCCTCAAGTCATACTTTAAGCCTGTGTTCGACATGGGAATGAATCTAGATCTTCTGATGCCATGTGTCCTGCTTTATGCATGAGTTTGTTTTCAGATGTATGAACAGGGATACTATTTATACTAGTAAAATTTAAAAGGCCACCAACTATGCAGCTATTTCCGCTCTGCTTACCCTACATGACTGAGAGGTCAATATTCTTTCTGGTAGTACTCGACATGAAGCATTAGTGAAGGATGTGACCTGCTCATGACATTCAGTTGGTCTGAGGGCATCACTAGACGAGGATTTATTTCCACTGTTCTTAAAGTGGGCAAGGGGTCCCCTAGTCTCACCTGATCCTGATCTCGCACTTGTTTTACAGCCGTGTGGTTCCATCAGTTTCTGTGGAATCACCCGGCTTTATCCCACAACATCCAGCAGTATTTACGTGAACTCAATATTAAGTCATCCTTTCACACAGTGGCGATGGTGACAGGTTTTTGTTACCGAAAAGTTGAGCTACCATCCTTCTGATTGCTCAGTGACACATCATCATCAGTGGGGGAAATCTGATCATTTGTTTTGAATGCGTGCGGGAGCCTCATTTAATAATTTAGGTTATGGGGCACTGAAATTAAATTTGGGGAGTTAATCTTAACAACAAAGAGTCATATTTGCCACTTGTATAAACAGTTGTAGCTACCTTATGCCCAGCATTATTAACAAGAAAGCATTGTCCAGTGCACAGACAGCGCTTCTCAGGGTAAAGTCCAAAGACTATGAAAAAAGATGCTTTGCACTGGAGACATGCAAAATTCAGCCACTTCTGTTCACAAAAACCCACATGCTTTCACAGTCCCCAAGGTTTGCAGTTGAATGCTGAGTTTCAACAATCTCCAAAAACCTCAATAAAACTCGACTGATATTTTTAGCCAATTGGGAACCTACAGCCCCACCACACAACACACCTTACTGCTTACCTAGTCCTAGGACATTTACAAATCATTACCCCAGAAGTTTTGCTTGGAGAAACATCATCCAATGACACAGATGACTTTTTCTTTTCTATTTGCTGGGTGTTATTAAATTATAGGCTGAACTGCTTTCCTCCACTCAGGAAATGTTTTTTTCTCAGGATTTTCTTAAACTGAAAGAGAATTCTGTCACTTCTCAGATCTTTACCATTTTTTGGCCCTTTTAGTGCTACAAAAGAGGCCTGATTTTGTCCAGACTAGGTCCAGGTTTGCTTGAGAGGTCTCCAAACAATAGCAATCTGTCTGATGAACCAAGCTGGAGCTTTATAAGGGATGCCCAACAACCAGGTGAGTTATGCACAGTCTGATGTCCTGTAACAGAAGTTTTGCACAACGCTTAAGGAAGTCCTACAGCCAAATGTAGATGTAGTATAAATGGCTGCCCGCAAGTCAACGAGCTGTAGTTTGGTTCTGTTGCTCATTTATAGAAAGAAAAGGAAATGATGTGTAATATTTCCAAAGGGAATTTGGCCGCTGGTGCTCTTTCACCCGCATTTGCCCAGGCGTTAAAAAAAATCATTCAAGAAATGTTTATTTCAAGCCCTGATGAACCCCCTGAATTTGCTGGCACCTCAAACCTGAAATACTCATTTTTGTCATCTCCAAATCCCATTGGAGATTCAAAAGCTATTCAGTGGGATTTGGAGATGCTCCCTCCTACACATGCGTGTGTGCATGTATACGTTTCGGGGTGTGTGTGTGTGTGTGTGTGTGTGTGTGTGTGTGTGTGTGTGTGTGTGTGTGTGTGTGTGTGTGTGTGTGTGTGTGTGAATATTCATGCACATACACACAGAAGCTAGACAGACAAGAGTGAACAGGGCCAGCTAAGATTATTTTTCGAAAAAGCACCGGGGAAAATTAACTCGTTTAGCCATATGGTGAACTTTGTTCATTTCTTCTGTTATATAATGCCCTAGATACCCCATGTGCTATAGACAATTTTCTTCTGTTTGTAAGGGGCCCACAATGAGATTTATAAGCAATTGGCATTTAAATTTATTTTCTTGACTAGATACACTTCACCCTCTCAGTGCCATGCCATGCCCCCTATAGCCCATCAAAGGCCACCCCTTTTAAAGGCACAGATGTTTAAACCAAGGGGAGCAGTATGACAGATAGAGTGCCTCAGGACAGAGAGGAAATGCCCATATTTCTGCCAGTGTTTGGATGAAGCATGAGTCATGGGCCGGCCGGGATTACGTTACAGGATTACATTAGGAGATGACATTGCAGCCTTCTTCAGCCTTGACATCAAACTGAGCATGCATAACAGGGAAAATCAATGGCCGGGGCAAGGGGGTGATGGAATGGACCCATAACTGATGCAGATGTAAAGAGGCCATCTGCAAAAACAAGACATTTGCGTCTGTTAATGGTTGTCTGCTCCCAGGTGGAACGGCAGGCTGGAAGGCAGGTAATGTGGAAGAATCTAGGTACCCATGGGGCCAGGGAGTTTTGAGCTGCCTCTCCTTTGGTGGGGAGGCTAACACCAAATTCACCAAGCTGACTGAGAAGGGCTTTCCTTCCACATGCCCTTTTTATTCAGTCCAAGTGCCTGTGTCAGCAAAGCCACTGGCATGCCGCACCTCTGCCTTCTTACCCACAATGGGCCAGATTTCACGGTCCTGACTCAAGGGTGAGATAATGGGAGTCTTCCCTGAGTACAGTGTGCAGGCCAGAGTGTCCCCTTGCCCCCAAATGATTTATGATAAACCAAAGACTAATTCTCCCTGCTCCTCCATGCCTCCACAATGGTGGCATTACATAATCATGATTTGAGCTAGTTTGAAAAATCAGCAATATAGAAATCTGGGAGAGAAATAAACAAACTGGTTTGTAAAATCTGTTTCCCTCCGCCGATTTTCTGATCACTCTCTGCTACGATATTCAGAATAATTAACAGGGTACCCTTCAGCGTTTGAAAGCAATTTACCCCTCGGTAGCCTGTCTGACACTGGCATTACAGAAGAGGTGAATCTGGTTTGATGGACAAATCCTGTAATCCAAAGGCTCATCCAAAGCTCCTATTAACTTTCAAGGAAGTTTTGCCTACTCTAGTGTCTATGGGCATGAGCTAGTTTTACTCCTGGAAAGTATGTACCTAGAGAAGAAGCATACGTGAACCATCTGGAGCATGCAGCGTGTCTGTTGCACCTGCTTTATTCTTTCCACTCTTTGTGTAAGGAAATATAGTTCTAAAAAAGCTATTGTATAACAAAGTAAACAGTGATTATTGTGCTGTGCGAGGCAGTCAAGGAACTTAAAGGCAAAAAAACCAAAAAACCAAACCAAACCCTCTCCCTTCCCCTCTACGTTTTCAGCAAAGATGCTTGTTTTCTGACATCTCTAAGAGCCCGCCGCAAACCACAGCTGGCCAACCAGCCTCCCAAATAAAGCCAAGGCTGTTCCAAAGCAGCGTGAGCAAACATTTCACTGTATTCAGATGGAAGCTGATGACTGCATGATTTAGTGCGTGTTTACCATGGCTGACTGATGAGCACAACTCTCAAAAATTCAAGTATTCATTAGGAATCTGTTCATCTTAGAAATGATCTCATTGACTTTTTAGTTTCAAGTTTCCATAATGAGAGAGAGGGGAAAATGAATCAGCTGTTGTGCAAACAAATAATATTGGAAACAGTGCTAGGAAGGCATTGTTATAAATGACCAAGAAAGCAAGGGGTTCCACATTCTGCTAAAATACAATGACCTTGACTCCTTGCTTTTGGTAAGAGAAGAGACTTAAGACAGCTTTCTTGACAGTAGACGCACACTTACTGCATAATTCCATTTGCCTTTAGCGCGTGGTAAAACCCTTTTTCACTTCCATCCCTGATAACACAAACCCATTAATAATACTTTGCACTTCATAGCACCGTTTGTCGAAGTGCTTCCCAAATGATTACGTAAGCCTCACAACACCCCTGTGAGGTAGGTAAGTGTTATTATACCCATTTACAGATGGGTAAACTGTAGGCACAGAAAGGTTAAGTGACTTGCCCAAGGTCACACAGCAAGTTTGTGGCACGGCTGGGAATAAAGCCCCAGGAGTCCTGTCATTCTGCAGTTTTTAGCCGATGTTCCCTCTTCCTGTTGGCCTTATAAGTACACCTCACAAACACATCAATACATAACTCCAAAAACCTCAGCAGATTATCACGTCTCTGGTTTGTCAAGACCTTGCTGCATGTGTCCCAAAGGGATGGGAAAGTAGTGTTTATTCTCTCAGATCATTTTTGACAGCTTGCAAATGTCTTAATTTACAACAGGAAACACAGCTCCATGTTATCTCATCAATGAAATTATTTATTTTATTACAGCTTCTAATTGGGTTATGTGATTTCAGGGCCAGATCACTTATTAAGAATTATTTTTAGTGTTTTGCATTGCATAAATTGAAGACCTCATGATGAATAAAGCTCCAGTAGGAACATATGCAGCTATCTACCATTTCATTTGTCTAGAGATCTTTCATTTAACATGACACCAAACTTCCCTAGTGCTCAAGCTTTAAGCAATGAATGTGGGCTGAACACAGACAATATTTTGTTCTCTGTGATCACTCCCACCTTCCCCAATCCCTGTACAACAGAAAAGTGTTAGCATACTGCTATTTCCAAATTTACAGACAGAAGAAAAACAAAACAATTCTCAACACGCTCATGGAAGAAGTGCAACAAACTCTACCTGATGGTCTGGAGATGCATTCTGTACACAGTGAAAGGTTGCCCACGTTTATTTGGGATAGCTTCCTAATTCAAACCTGGCTGAGATTCTCTGCACCAGAATATACCTGAGCATCAAGGGGAAAAAAACCTCACAGAACAAGACCCTGGGCTACTACCGCCCCAAGAAACTCCACCATCAAGCCATCTGCAGTGATAGAGAAGTTTGCAAATGAGCTCGCAACCCCTGTTGCCCTCTAATGTTACAGGAAACATCAAAAATCCACTCCCTTGGTTTTCACATGATCATCACTCAGCAGATACATTTCCATGGTGACCAGATTGGACTCGAGCAGAGTCCAGCAGAAAACTAACCAAAGAAAAGAAAACACCCACAAGCCCAGAAAAGCCTGTCTCTAAAGTTTCCCCCAAACCCCGGCAGCTTCCAAATAGCCTCCTGCAAAAGTGGCACAGCAAGCAGGCACTAGAAGGTTTCACAGATGTACAGCAGTAAGTTTTCTTTTCCAAAGCACATCTAGGCTTCAATTAAAACATGCCTGGAAGAATCTTAGACCGCATTTTCTGAAGGTGGTTGATCATGCTCCAGGAGTGTGGGTGATGGTTGCTGCCTGTCATGTCCATGTAAGGACTGGAAAATGGATACATTGTGAAGTGAAGCTCATGGTTTAAAGATGCCTTGAGCAAAGAGCATGGAATTTCTCCCATTAAAGTCAATGGAAAAATTTTCCCCTTCATTGTGAGTAAGATTAAGTTTATGGTTTCTACTAAACATCAGATTAAGCTTGAAGGTGGCTAGTTTTGTGATATTGCATCTAGTCTACTTTTGAAATGACAAAAAGGTAATTCACTTTTGGAAGCAGTAGAAAAGATGAATGAATCGACAGATAATTAGCCCCAGTCAAATAAGCTATTAAAAATATTTACCTCAAAATCAGTGTTTTGCTAATGTTTTCTGTTGGCAAATATATGACACAGCTGCATGTCTGCAATTTTATTTGGGTGTGTTTAGAATGAATAAGATCTCATGTGTGGGACAAAGTGTGGCATGGTCATGGGCAGACGCCTTGTAATTCCTGTATTTCTGTGACTGTTCTGAGCTATTCACCTCTTCAAATTTGCTGCATGCAAATACTGGGTATGCTAGGGAGAGCTAAGGGATAAATGGACATAAAGACGTCACGGCCATCAGCATCCCGTAAGTGAATCATAAATAGAACTGATGACCCTCAGCAGTAAAGAACACAGGCTGAACGATATTGGATTTAACTTTTCTCTTTAGACCGTTTTTTTGTTGTTGTTGTTTTTAAGGAACTTTTTCTGGAGCAGCGGGACGGGAAGATATAGGGAGTGCTAATTAATCTGTCAGGTATATCTCAGAGATGCACTAGCATTAAACACCAAAATCAACCCCAAATGAATTAGACACCGAAAGCACAGGGCAGTTGGGAGAAAGCCGGCTCTTTGGAGCAGAAGATGGAGACTGGCAGGCTGGCACCAGGCTCGGTGTGAACAAAGATTTATCATTTCAGATTTTGATGGGGAAGGCAACTTTCACTGAGGGTTGAACCCCTACCCCCAAGGAATCTCCCCTAGCAGGGCCTATCCTTCGCTGCCACCTCCCTCCATGCCTGGCCACTCATGGGCTGGGTGGGGGAAATCCTTGTGTTGTTCGGGACGAGGAGCTTCCATTGCATGCCTAAGGCCCGGTTGCTTGCTACAGCTCCAGGATGCAGTTCTCCAGACCCAGTGCCCCCGACACACCACTGCAACCAGTCCCTACTGTGGGCAGTCCAGTCTCACGCCCTGGGAGGGAATGGTGAGTGAGGGCAAGGGAAGGCGTGCAGGGATCTCCCACTCCATGGAGTAAGGATGATGAATGCAGTGTGAAGCATCGGGGGAAAACTCTCCCCCTCCTCCCATGCCAGCCGCACCTACATTTCGTCTCTGCAAGGAATTAATGCTCATGCAGCCTTGGCGAGGAAGAATAAGTCAAGGATTCAAAGGCCTCCATTGTGTGGACTTGGAACAGATTACCAAGGGAGGTAGTCACAGCTTCATCGCTTGAACATTTTCAAGAGCTAGTTAGAGAGTTCATTACGGCTTTGTTGTTTATTCATCACTTGCTTAGGAAGTCACATGGACTGAAATGCAGAGAGTCACGCCAAGAGGAGGGGGAGAGTTAGATATTTTGGTTGGGATGATGAAGAGAAGGCACCCTCCAAACCAGCTCCTGTGGCCTACATATTCTTTTCTAAACTTATCTAAGTTACAGAAATGAGAATGGTACTCTTTGGAAAATTCTCAGCTAGTAGACGAGGACCTTACTAAGGTCTAGGGACAGGAGAGTTGCCATCAGACTATTTGAAATATTGTCAGATATCAGCTCTACTTGCAAGCAGAGGGTGGATTCTCCCTTATTTGACCCATTAAAAGATGCTGAGATGGAGCGCTAGAGTTCCCCATGATTCTCCCCTACCCTGTTCTTTGGAACCATGGATTAGGTGACCGAAAAAAATCCTTCCTATGTCTAATTGCTATGCCTGTGAAACTGGCTCATGTATAGAAAAGAGCTGCCTATTAAAGGGCTCTGAGGTGGAACTTCTTCACAAAGACGACAACATATAGATTAAAGAATCAAAGCCTGTTAGATTATGCCACTAATGACAATATTTAAGGTAAGTATTTTGAGAAAAACAACTGGTATATAGTAAAAATAAGAGGAGAGAGGACTGAACAAAATGAAACGGCTGGTACCCATGTAGGATCAGCACTGATAATGGATAATCCATGCACTTCTCTAATTATTGTAATAGTGGAACTTTCTTCATTAAGTTCACTTCACAAATTACCTCATTTTGCAGATGTCAGATGGATTGTGAGGAAAATGAAGTGATATGTTGACAGAGAGATGTGGTTCCTGTACACAAATAATGAAGAATGTAAATGAAATTGCTTCAGATGCAACATCCGATCATTAATTAGGAGGGGACACAGACTACGCAAATCCTCCCTTCGTGTGAAAATGTGACCATCAGACAGGTTGTAATCAGAGCCCAGAAACATTTAATTGAAATGGAGCTTAACTGACTGGGAATTACAGTACCAGTGACAATTTGGCTTTTTATAAAACTTTGCTTTTTGTCTAGAGTCCGGCATGAATAACCCTTGTCCTCCTTAGAAGATTCTGTGAAATATTTGAATGGTAGTCTAAAAAAAAAAGTTCATTCAGAACACTGCAAAGCATCACTGATTGAAAAAAATATTTCCATTCAGGTATATTCAGGAGAAGAAAGCATTCAGCTTTTTAAAACTGTTATACAAAATTTGTACTAGTTTCTTTAAAGACCTACTTCAATTAAAAAAAAGGATTCATCAAATAAAAAAATCATAATCATAATTAAAAAAATCTCTTCCCCGTGTCGATTTTCTCTTCAGAACAGATCAACACGGGGATTTTGCACCCTAGACAGTTACAGTATTCCTGGAATAAAAAATTGCAATTACACACAGAAAATATGACAGTATTCCCTTAAAAATATCTTTTGTTGTTGTTGTCCCCCCCGCCCCCCAGTAGAGGAATGGTGGGATTGAAAAAATGCCCTGGAAAGGGAATATTCCTTTAAAGGAACAATACTCTTGAAACCAAAGTTAATACTACATATACAGTGCCTGTGATTTAAGAAGAAAGAAAAGAAACTTCAACACAGGAACAGAAATGAAGAAATGTAAACCTTTAGGCATCAAAAAGATTATTAGGAAATATCTCAGTGATCACCAGACCTCTAGCAGACATCCTTCTAAAGTTTTGTCATCAATGGAGGGGGAGGAATCTCCTCGCAGTGAAAACTCTAAGCTAAACCATGATGATCTTGCTGTGCTCTTGATTTCCTGTGGTGTTATTTCTTGCCACGTACTTACAGCAGACGGTGACATGAAACGTTTATCAGCAGTTCCCCGAATGCACCGAGTGAGTTGAAAGATTCTCAGCTAAATCACAACAACAACATCAACAAAAATACAAAGCACCAAATCATCTTTAGAAAAGCATCAGTTACAGGTTATTACTGTTTGAAGATTTTATCCTACTTTTCTTTTTTGTTTTCCTTTAAAAAAACAAAAAAACAAAACAAAGATGCTTTAGAATCACTTTAAGGCTCACACTGAATGAGACGTAATCAGCCTTACGCAATATTACAGATAATACATGTATGCCTTTTCACAGCCTTAAAATGATATAGGTCAAATTATTTTGTCAGTTGCCGATCAAGTATTGTGCCTTTAAATTGACTTTCTTTTTGCTACCATGCTGAGTTTTATTATTACTGAAGCATTTTGTTTGATACATGTAAACCAATGTTAGTGTTATATTTTTGGTGGATAATTTAGGTAATTCAGATTTGATATTTTCCAAGATGGAAGGCCTTTTTCTGGGCTCACTCATACCAGTGTGAATCCGGGATACATCCACTGACATCAGTGGAGTTATGCTGCATAAAACAGTTATCAGTGAGGTGAAGTATGGTATTACTATGTGAATTTGGTGTAATCTGAGTACAGATGACCATCACATATGGCCTATTTACACTAGGGAAACAACTGTTTTAGAGAATTGTCTTTATAACTTAGTTTGGTCTGGCCAGTATAAGTGGGACCAAACTATTTTATAAACATGTTGCTAAATTGTGTAATAGCCCTGATCTTCTCTTTCAACCATTCGAGAGTCAATCTCCTTTTGGGCTTCTCTGCTTTGCTTTCTCATATTTAGATATTTTTCTTGTTCACCTATATCCAATAAGAGTAGCATTGCTTTTTTTTCTTTCTTTTTTGTGTTGTTGTTGTTGTTGTTGTTGTTCTTTTCTTTTTTTCATCATTTTTTTCTTTTAAGTTTTGTACTTATTTTTTTTTTATTTTTATTTTTTAACTTTTCCTGGCATAAAATCACCAGAGAGTTTTGCATGAGAAAGGTGACAGTACTTAATGAAACTCAGCACCTAAGGGCATAAGGCAGTTGTAGGTTTGTTTGTTTGTTTGTTTTTATTTTTCAATCAGCACCAATCCCATAAATAATGTTCTACACTTGGTGTAAGGTATAAAACTCTGACATGGAGACGCCTCTTCTCCATCTGGGGATCATAGGTATGGAAGTTGAAATACTGTTTCTCGTGTGTAAAAAACAAAAGAAAAGTTTTTCTTTTTGTTTTTACTTACAAAACATAGAGATTATCTTTTTTTTATACATACAGCAGCCAGAAAGAAAGCTTATCTGAAGATTTGTGTTTGTTTCATGATCTGTGTTAACCGTAAACAAAAATAAGTTCCCCTCTTTTGCTTTTTTTTTCTTTTTTTTGTGTTAAAGGAACTTTAAAGTGAAGACTCATATTGTAGCAACTCATACAAGAGAGGTCCATCTCTATACCTAATACCTACAGCTGTGGGGGTAACATACTGGAGAATGTTGATAGTTCTTCTTAACCGCCTGTCTACAAAATGGGCATCCCATGCGGGGTATCGTTTTCTTGGGATGTCAATCTTAATGAGAGGGCCTTCTGGGTAGTAGGCTTGCCCAGATGGAATAGATGGCACCATAGCTCTCACCTGGAAAACTGGCAAGCAAGTATCAGCTGTGAGTTCCTCCTGTTGCTCCGTGACCGCTCTGGTAGGCGTAGCCTGGGCCCCCGGGTACCCAGGGGTTTCTGGAGCCATGGGCTCAACATCAGGGGGCAAAGGAATGCCCCAGAGCAGCTCGGCGCAACAGGAGCTGGCTAAAACCTTAACTCGCGGCCCCATGGGATGCAGCACACCATAATAGAAGAGCATCAAAGCTATCCCAGCAGCAAAGCTAAGAAAGACACAACACAGTGCTGGTACGGCATACGAGTCAGTTGTGGTAGGATCTCTGTAAAAATACCAAAGGAGCGTCAAGGCAGCATTCTCTGTCAAGACTATAGTGTAATACGCAAACATTCTGTATCGAGTCCGCCCTTCCTTGACATTAAACCAGCAGAAAATGTACACAATCCCTACCACCATGTTGAAGAGGATCTCCTCCCACTTAGACATGCAGAAGTCTGTCCCACCATGGATGATCCAGAAAGCCATGGCACACCAGTGGACCACTACAAAGATCCCAAAGTAGAGTTGGAAGATGGAAGCAAAGAGGGCAAAAGAGAGAACTCTGGATGAGATGGTGAAGAGGCGCCAGAAGAGATGTAAGAGGGCCCCTCTGTAGCTCATACTCTTCTTGTCATCCCGAGAGTCCCGAAGAAGCTTGTGATAGGAGGCTAGCACCCAAGCCAGGGACATCAGGGACGCCACAGAGGACACACCTGCCAGAAGACACAAATCCGCAAAGTCAAACAATAGCTAAGATGGAGACGTTCGCTCACTCATTACGTCACTGTCACGGGGCAGATATGGTAACAAGGCATGGACCACACGTGTAAAGCTCAAGCAAATATCTCAAGGAGGAGAGAAATGCGGAAGTATCAGTTGCGGAACTACAAACGAACCTTTATCCATTATCTGACACCTACACAGGTGCATGTTATATGAGTGGTAAGCCTGATCTGCAACTCTGAACTGACTTCTACTGAAACTTTCAGAGCTAAGGAGTAGGGCGCAGAAATAGAAGCTGTACCTCCATCGCACAAATCGTCTCTATCCTTATAATGATCTATACCAAATTCCCCGATACGACAGCTTTTGAGCATTTGAAATCCAGATTAGGATCCCAGTGTTGTAGCACAGACCCATCTCTGCTCCAGATTTTTTTTTAAAGGTAGCCATCACAGTCATCTGTTGTATCAAACCAGCTACTGCATCAGAGGCTCATTTCATCTGCTCATCCACCAATTGCGATATATACCATCACGTGACAACAATGCCCCTCTGCCTTATATATTAATCAAACTGGACTGTCTCTGCACAAAAGAATACATGGACACAAAACAGCTATCAGAAAGGCGACATTAAAAAACCAACAGGGGAACACTTCAATCTTCCTTCCCACTCAATGAACAACATGCCATCTGGAGTGCTCCAGTAGAGATGCTTCAAATCAAAGTTTCAAAGGGAAACTGCAAAGTTGAAACTCAAATGCAGATCTGACACCATTAGTTTGTGTTTGAACAGAGATTTGGGCTGGTTCTCTCATTATAGTAGGTGATGCCTCCTTCTTTCAATCTCCCTATCTTCTTTTCTGTTGCTCCACACTGTTTGAATCAAAACAACTTGTCTGATTTGCTGAAATAATCTTTACTGATCTTGTGCCCTGCCCTTCACTGCATTTGTTTTTCCTCTCCACAGTGTACATTTTCCATTTCAGCATCTGATGAAGTGGGATTCACCCATGAAAGCTCATGTGATAAACAAATCTGTTTAGTCTTTACAAGTGCCTCAGGACTCCCTGTTTGTTTTGCTGTATCATAGCATCATATAGTGACAGCAAAATGTTTAAAACAACGCAGGGCTCTTAAGCCATAAGCACAGGGGTGAGGAAATTTTGGGACACAGAGGGTGGCCAGGTTCCAAATAAAAAGAGAAGTGTAGCCATGGGGGTGCAAGCATAAGATGGGCTAGCTGCCCCACGAACAATCCCATCTGACACCCTAGGTATATACACATGCAGATATAGCCTCATGCTGCTTGAGCTGCTGGGGCTACATTGCCGTTTTCAGAGGACTGGCTGGATCAGGGCTCTCAGGGGTATATCTGTTGAAAGGAAATCTGACCCCTTCCAGTTCCAGCGTCCATGTACATACCTGCCATGCATGAGATTTAAAATCCAAAACCAAGTTGCGTTGCAACAATAATATTAACTTGTTGACTTCAGTAGCAGTGAAAACTTGCAACGGCCTCCCCGGGATCCCATGGAGAGAGTGAACAGAGAAAGCAGTACAGATTACTGAGGCCCCAGCAAGGCCTGTGTTTTCAAGGTGCTGTGGGTGCCCAATGCTGACTGAACTCAGCAGGAGTTGTGAGTGTGCTGCACCTCCCTAGGGAGATGATTTGATGGCCCTTTGGGCTCTTTTGGCCTGACATGGGCTCTCTGGCTGACAACGAGTGCTTTCTGGGAGGAGGAAGCTGTGAAGGCTGCCAGCATGTTGCAGGAGCAACCTGGTTTGTGTGAAAATGAGCCCAGACACGGGTTGGCCAGAATGGGCCATGTCTGATTTTTAACACAAGGAGCAGTTTGGAAAACATTTGTCATTGTCCCTACACCACTCCTGCTCCAGGTCACAGCCCTTGGTAGCTTTCTTTGAATACCAGACTGCAGGTCCCTTGTGTCTCAGACAGCACCTACGTTCTTTAATATCTCGCTTCTCCCAGATTCCCTCGGACCCATCTGCACTAACCGCCCTTCCAGCGGCCATGGACCATCTCTTGCAGATTTGACACTGTTGCATTGGGCTTGAATAGGACTATTGGTTGGTTTTCTTATGACAATAGGTGAGTTTGCCTCCTCTTTACTTCTCCTTCTTCTAATAAGCTGCTCTCCACCGTTTGAATCTAAACAACTGCTTTGATTTGCTGAAATGGTCTGACCTGATCCTATGACTTACAGAATCATAGAATCATAGAATCCTAGGGTTGGAAGGGACCTCATAGGTCATCTAGTCCAACCCCCTGCCAGAGGCAGGACCACTCCCACTAAACCATCCCAGTCATGGTTTTGTCCAGCCGGGCCTTAAACACCTCCAAAGATGGAGGCTCCGCCACCTCCCTCGGCAGCTCATTCCAAGACTTCACCACTCGCCTAGTAAAAAAGTTTTTTCTAATATCCAGCCTCAACCTCCCTAACCGCAACTTGAGACCATTGCTCCTCGTTCTGTCCTCCGTTACTACCGAAAACAGTTGAGCTCCATCTTCCTTAGAGCATCCCTTCAAGTAGTTGAAGGTTGCTATCAAATCCCCCCTCAATCTTCTCTTCTGCAGACTAAATAAGCCTAATGCTTCCAGTCTTTCCTCATAGGGCTTGTGCTCCAGCCCTTTGATCATTTTGGTTGCCCTCCTCTGAACTCTCTCTAGCATGTCCCTGTCCTTTTTGTAGTGGGGAGCCCAAAACTGAACACAGTATTCTAGATGTGGCCTCACCAGTGCAGAATAGAGGGGAATGATCACATCCCTTGATCTGCTGGTAACACTTCTTCTGATGCAGCCCAGTATGCCATTGGCCTTTTTGGCAGCAAGAGCACACTGCTGACTCATATCCAGCTTCCCATCCACCATGACCCCCAGGTCCTTTTCTACACTGCTGCTACTTAGCTGAATGTTTCCCAGCCTGTAGCAGTGCATGGGATTTTTTTTGTCCCAAATGCAGGATTTTACACTTGTCCTTATTAAATCTCATAAGATTTCTATTGGTCCACTGTTCCAATTTATCTAGGTCTCCCTGAATCCTGTCCTTGCCCTCCAACGTGTCTACTGGTCCCCCCAGCTTGGTGTCATCTGCAAACTTACTGAGAACGCAGTCTATTCCATCATCCAGATCATTGATGAAAATGTTGAACAGAACCGGCCCCAGGACCAACCCCTGGGGCACACCACTCGTGACCGGTTGCCAGCTAGACATGGAACCATTGATTCCCACACGCTGAAACCGTTGATCTAGCCAGTTCTCTATCCACCTTATAGTCCACCTAGCCAACCCATACTTCCTTAATTTGCCAATGAGAATGCTGTGGGAAACTGTATCAAAAGCCTTCCTAAAATCAAGGTATATCACATCAACGATGCTTCCTGCATCCAGAAAACCAGTCATCTGATCATAGAAGGAAATGAGATTGGTCAGGCATGATTTACCCTTGGTAAATCCATGCTGACTGTTCCTGATCACTTTATTTTCCTCTAAGTGTTTGAGGACGGATTCTTTGAGAATCTGCTCCATAATTTTTCCAGGGATTGAGGTGAGGCTGACTTACATTTCCCTGCATTTGTTTTTCTCCTATTCTGTAAGTTCCCCATCTTCAAGTGTCTGAAAAAGTGGGATTTTCTCCCACAAAAGCTCATGCAATAAATACATTTCACAAAATCACAGAGGATGAGGGCTGGAAAAGGACCTCATCTAGTCTAACCCCCTGCCAAAAGCAGGACCACTCCCTCTAAATCATCCCAGCCAAGGTTTTCTCTAAACAGGCCTTAGAAGTTTCCAAAGATGGAGATATCACCATCTCCCTAGGTAACCCATTCCAATGCTTCACCCCCCTCCTAGTGAGACAGTTTTTCCTAATACATACCCTAGACCACCCCAGCTGCAACTTGAAACCATTGCTCCTTGTTCTGTCCTCTGTTATTACTGAGAACAGCCTAGCTCCCTTTTTGGAGCACCCCTTCAAGTAGTTGAAGGAAGCTATCAAATCCTGCCCCCCTCAAACTTGTCTTCTGCAGGCTATATAAGCCTGGTTCCTTCAGTCTCTCCTCATAAGTCATGTGCCCCAACCCCCTAATCATTTTCGTTGCCCTCTGCTGGACTCTCTCTAATTTGTCCACATCCTTTCTGTACTAAGGAGCCCAAAACCGGACACAATATTTCAGATGCGGGCTCACCAGTGCCAAATAGAGGGGAATAATCACATCCCTTGATCTGCTAGCAACACTCCTACTGCTGCAGCCCAATATGCCGCTGGCTTTTTTGGCAACAAGGGCATGCTGTTGACTAATATCCAGCTTCATGTTCACCATAACCTCCAGGTCCTTTTCTACGGAGCTGCGTGTGTTCACACAGCAGTCTTACTTCAAAACAACAGAGGTTGTTTCGAAATAAGAAAAGCCATGTTCACACGACGCACTGTTGTTTTGAAACAACGGGTTCTGTTGTTTCGAAACAACGGCGTTGTTTCGAAACAACTTAAACCCCATGTGGGGACGAAACAACATTGTTTCGAAATGATTGTTTCAAAACAATGCCATCTGAACATGTTGTTTCAAAACAATGGTGACTTGTTTCGAAATAACTGTTGTCTGAACATGCTATTTCAATTCCTGCTTTTTCCCTTAATTCGAATTAACAAACTGTTAATTCAAATTAACTTATTTCAAAATAAGGTGTTATTTCGATACAACTTGTATCGAAACAACTTGTATCGAAATAACCCCCTGTGTGTGAACATAGCCTAAATGTGCCACAGACTTCTTGCTTGTTTTGCTGAACTAGACTGACACGGCTGTCCCATTGGAACTGAGGCAATATGCTCTTAGCAGATTCACCACGCTGTCTTCTGATCTATGCCAGCTCAGCTCTGTCCTCACAGATTTAAGCCCCACCTGGCTCCTGTCTCTTCAATAAAGGAATATGGAAAAATCTTGCATGTCCAAGGTGAACAGGGGGACTGAAAATAGGGGAGTTTGAGAGGGAAGGAGTTGGTGAAGCCCTGAGAAGGAGGTGAAGGCGATCCCCTTGCTGAAGAAGCAAGGAAGAGAGCAAAGCTTAGGTGAGTGAATTGCTAACTGTGTGTTTGTGTCTTTCTCTACAGGTGATTTCTGTTAGTTGTCAGTTACTGTGGGAATTGGGACTGTGATTGTGTGACTGTCTGGAGGCTGTTTGGACCATTGTTCCCTGCTCACCTTTGATCACCAGCTTCAATCAGCCCTGTGATCACCCTTCCCCTGTGTGTTTAATGAGGGGCAAGGGCTGACCTAGGCAGAGAAGGCCATGAAAGCCAGTGGTTGAGCAACCAGCGGGAGCTTACGACCAGGGGGACTGAAAACAGGGGAGTTTGAGGAGGTCACGATGGTGAAGAGGAGCTGCACTGCTTGTGCCAGTGCCCCTTCTGTCTCTTCCACCTGTGCTGTAGCTGGACAGACATCTCGAGCATGGCTATCTCTACCCAGATCCTGATGTGGACTTACAGGGACTGTGGGCTGCATTTTCTGTCTCAGACGATCAGGCTGGGGAGATGAATCAATGTGACAGGTGTCTACTGGTGGAATCTCTCAGGAGGCAGGTGGGAGAGTTACAGGAGGAGGTGTCTAGGCGCAGGAGTATCCATGCCCTGGAGAAGTTCCTCGATAGCATCCATGAGGAGACATGCAAGGAGGAGGTGCGGAAGACTACTGCTACACCACTGGAGAAAGATGGGATGCCTATGGCAGAGGGGGGACACTGGCAGCTGGTCACCTCTGGCAGCAGACAGTGCTCCACCCCTGCTCACATCCCACCCTCCATTTCGGTGAAGAACTGTTACGCGGCTCTAGACACGATGGATGAGGAGATGCCATGCACCCCAAGGTTGAGAGGATCACATCCACCACAGCTATGAGAAAATGCAGAGTTGTGGTGGTTGGGGACTCACTTCTGAGGGGGATGGAGGCATGCTGCCTGCCAGGTGCCTGGATCCGAGATGTTATGGAGGGATTCTCGAGAATCATCCACCCCTCTGACTACTACCTCATGCTACTCATCCATGTGGGAACCAATGATACTGCAAGAGGTGATCCTCGGCAGATCAAAGGTGACTACAGGGCTCTGGGAATGTGGGTGAAGGAGTTCGGAGCACAGGTGGTGTTCTCCCCGATACTTCTGGTCAAGGGCAGGGGCCTGAGCAGAGACAGATACATCTGGGAGGTGAACGCCTGGCTGCGAAGATGGTATCATCAGGAGGGCTTTGGCTTCCTTGACATGGGTTGCTGTTCCAAGAAGAAGGTCTGCTAGGCAGAGATGGGGAAGAGCATATTCGGATGCAGACTGGCTGACCTAGCAAGGACGACTTTAAACTAGGTTTGAAAGGGGAAGGAGACCACGTGGGGAACTGGGGGAAGGGATGGAACTTAGGGGGTGCTGGGACTGTAACACCAGGGATAAAACAAAGGGTAGTTGGAACATGGGGCGGAAATCAAATAATTGTCTTATATGTTCTAATGAAGTCCTAATACTTGAGGCAAGTGTGGGAGGAAAATGTCAGGAGAAAATGCAGGAGGTAGATGCAATAAAATTGAAAATTGACACGGGAAAATAGGGTGATCAACCTGGTATTTTAGCTGCCTGTATGTGAATGCGAGGAGCCTGGGAAACAAGCAGGAAGAATTGGTAGTACTGGCACAGACAAGGAACTATGATATAATTGGAATAACAGAGACATGGTAGGATAGCTTGCATGACTGGAGCTCTGCCATGGATGGGTATAAATTCTTCAGGAAGGACAGGCAGGGAAGAAGAGGGGGAGGAGTAGCACTACATGTAAAAGAGCTCTATGACTGCTCAGAGCTCCATTATGGAGGTGGAAACGAGCCAATTGAAAGTCTGTGGGTTAAGCTTAGAGGGGAGGGCAACAAGGGGGATGTCGTGGTGGGTGTCTGCTATAGACCTGCAGACCAGGAGGAGGAGCTGGATGAGGCTTTCTATGGACAACTGGCAAAAGTTTCTAGATCACAGGCCCTGGTTCTCATGGGGGACTTCAATTACCCTGACATCTGCTGGGAGGCCAATACAGCAGTGCACAGGCAATCCAGGAAGTTTATGGAGAGTGTTGAGGACAACTTCCTGGTACAAATGCTGGAGGAACCAAGTAGGGGCCTTGCACCTCTTGACCTGCTGCTCACAAACAGAGAAGAATTGATTGGGGACATAGAAGTGAATGACATCCTGGCCAGCAGTGATCATGAGATAACAGAGTTCAAGATGCTGACTAATGAAAAAAAGGAAAGCAGCAAAACGCAGACCCTGGACTTCAGATAAACAGATTTTGGCTCCCTCAGGGAACTGATGGGCAGGATCCCTTGGGAGGCTGATCTGAAGGGGAAAGGCATCCAAGAGAGCTAGCTGCATTTTAAAGAAACCCTGCTAAGGGCACAGGAAGATACCATTCTGATGAGTAGAAAGAACAGCAAATGTGGAAGGCACCCAATGTGGCTTAACAGAGAACTCTGCACTGAGCTGAAGCATAAAAAGGAAGCTTACAGGAAGTGGAAGCTACGACAGGTGACTAAGGAGGCATATAAAGATATTGCTAGGAACTGCAGGGATAAAGTCAGAAAGGCCAAAGGACAACTGGAGTTGCGACTAGCAAGGGATGTGAAGGATAACAGGAAGGGGTTCTACAAGTATGTCAATAACAAGAAGAGGATCAGGGATGGTGTAGGTCCCTTACTGAAGTGCTCAATGCTTTTTCTACTTCAGATTTCACAGGCAGGGCCAGCTCCCAGCCCACTACCATGAGTATGGCAGATTGGAGAGAGGAAGAGAGGCCCTTGGTGACGGAAGGTCAGGTTAAGGACTGCTTAAAGAAGCTCAATGTGCACAAGTCCATGGGGCCGGACAAACTGCATCCGAGGGTGCTGAGGGAGTTGGCCGATGAGATAGCAGTACTGCTGTCCATTATCTTTGAAAACTCACGGCAAATGGGGGAGGTGCCAGAGGACTGGAAGAAAGCAAATATAGTGCCTATCTTCAAGAAAGGGAAAAAGGAGGATCCAGGGAATTACAGACCTGTCAGCCTCACCTCAATCCCTGGAAAAGTCATGGAGCAGATCAGGAACAGTCAGCATGGATTCACCAAGGGTAAATCATGCCTGACCAACCTCATCACCTTCTATGGTGAGATGACTGGATTTGTGGATGTAGGAAGAGCTGTTGATGTGATATACCTTGACTTTAGCAAGGCTTTTGACACAGTTTACCATGGCATTCTCGTTGGCAAGTTAAGGAAGAATGGGTTGGATGTGTGGCCTGTAAGGTGGATAGACAACTGGCTAGATCAATGGTTTCAGCTTGTAGGAATCAATGGCTCCGTGTCTAGCTGGCAACCAATAATGAGTTGTGTGTCCCAGGGGTCGGTCCTGGGGCCAGTTCTGCTCAACATTTTCATGAATGATCTGGATGATGGGATAGATTGCACACTCAGTAAGTTTGCAGATGACACTAAGCTGGGGGGAACAGTAGACAAGCTGGAAGGCAGGGACAGGATTCTGGGAGACCTTGACAAATTGGAGTAGTGGGCCAATAGAAATCTCATGAAGTTCAACAAGGACAAGTGCAAAATCTTGAACTTGGGATGGAAAAACCCCATAGAGTGCTACAGGCTGGGGAGTGATCAGCTAAGTAGCAGCACTGTAGAAAAGGACCTGGGGGTCCTGGTGGATGGGAAGCTGGATATGAGTCAGCAGTGTGCTCTTGCTGGCAAAAAGGCCAATGGCATAGTGGGCTGCATCAGAAGAAATGTTGCCAGCAGAGCAAGGGATGTGATCATTCCCATCTATTCAGCACTGGTGAGGCCGCATCTGGAATACTGTGTCCAGTTTTGGGCTCCCCACTAAAAAAGGACGTGGACAAATTGGAAGGCGTCCAGTGGAGGGCAACCAAAATGATCAAAGGGCTGGAGCACAAGACCTATGAAGAAAGAGTGAAGGAACTAGGCTTATATAGCCTGCAGAAGAGAAGACTGAAGGGGGATTTGATAGCAACCTTCAACTACTTGAAGGGATGCTCCAAGGAGGATGGAGCTCAGCTGTTCTCAGTAGTAACAGAAGACAGAACAAGCAGCAATGGTTTCAAGTTACAGCTGAGGAGGCCAAGGTTGGATATTAGGAAAAACTTTCTTACTAGGTGAGTGGTGAAGCAGTGGAATGGGCTACTTAGGGAGGTGGTAGAATCTCCATCTTTGGAGATGTTTAAAGGCCCGGCTGGACAAAACCCTGGCTGGGATAATTTAGGGAGAGTGGTCCTGTTTTTCTGGTAAGGGGTTGGACAAGATGACCTCATGAGGTCCCTTCCAACCCTATGATTATGGCTCTCCAGAGTCCTCCAGGAACAAGAGGGAAAACAAAACAGTACTCCTCAAAGGCTTGATCCTGTACAATTAAAGTCAATATTTATTTTCTTCATTTATTTGGATTGATAAAATAGTGTCCCCTCAATGCTCTGGGTGCCCTAGATTATCTTTTAATAATACAATATTAAACATTACAGCCCATGACTCCAGGCTCAAAGACTGGGGCTCTGAGACACGCTTCACCTCATGTACACCCTTGTGGTGTGATCTGTCATTCATGTTCGTCCTCACAGTGTCAGGGTAAAAGAAAAAAACACCCTCGTCTGGGGCTATTTCCTGAAATCTTCCTCCCAAGCAACATGAGGGATTGGCACCTACCCACCAGAGGGGCGGGAATCTGGCTGAAAGACATATTGCAGCCAACATATGTGGTAAGCTGTGTACAGACTTGTGATCTTAGCTTAGAGTAAGAGTTATCTTTGATTGTGACTAACTCCTGGACTTAATTTCTGGATTTATATTACTTTGACTTAGAATCACTTAAAATCTCACCGTAGTCAATAAACTTGTTGTTTGTTTTATCTAAGCAGTGCACATGGATTGGCTGTGTGCAGCGACCTCACTTGAGTAACAGAGCTGGTGCACAGAGCTGGTGCACATCCATTTCTCTGGTAACCTAACAGACAAGTGTAAATGAGCTTAAGGGATCCAGTGGGCAGAGCTGAATCGTGCAAAATGGTAGTTCCGGGGTTGTGTCTGGGACTGGGAGTGTTTGCTAGGCGGCCATGCCAGAAGTGGCTGGCCAGAGCAATCCTCCAGTAGGTAAGGGAGTGACTACCTACGGGAGCCTGGGAATGAGCTGCCTCAGGATCAGGGTTCACACATCAAAGCCGAGTTAGTTGGGGCCCATGAGTGAGAATTGTGGTGATACAGCTGCACAGCAGCCCAGACTGCAGGAGGAGAATGTCACAGCCTCCCAACCTCACTGAAGTCCTGCAGGCTGCCTGCCACAGCCAGACCTGGCAGGGAACCTTGCCACAGAGAGACAGCAACCAAAGGAGAGACGATCATTCACATGATGGAGTCAGGCCACTACATGCCAGTACATCCCAGTAGAGTTCTGACCAGATTTTTTGGTCCTCAGGTCTGCTCCCAAGCCTGCCTTCTGGTGACTCTGACAATACTGTTTGTGCCCCTCTCCAGTGCTTTTTTCCACAAACACCCAGCTGTCCATTTTTCCCCTTGTGATTTAATCATGAACCTTGCAGTATATGCAACTTTCCTCAACATTTGGTTCCTGGAATCACACAGATGCATGCAAATCTCAGCTTTCTTGAAAAAGGAAAAAATGGAAATGGAAAATGAAGTCACTGAGAGTTAAGCCATTGACTTCAATTTGGCCAGGTATTCACTGTACTTTTCCAGCCCTCTTAGTTGCAGAGAAAAAGCCAGAAAATCTGTCTCAAGAGCTTGCTAACAGTTAAAAAAAAAAAAAAAATCTGCCAGTAAATAAAAAGACTTCAAAATAATAATAAAACCTGCTTCCTACATAGCACATTTTAACCAGGAAATCTCAAACTGCTTTACAAAAGAAATAGATGGGGAAGCCCAAGAGGAATTTTACTTGCCCAACCAGGGCCGGCGTGGGCCGCCCTTTTGGTTGCTCGCCCAGTCTCTGGCATGTGGGGGGGCAGCAGTGAGGCCACGCAGAGTCCGGCATTGGGGGAGGAAGTGGTGCAGCGCTGCTGGTCCGCCCACTCCTCCCTTCCCACCGGCCATGGGTGCTGTTCTCTGCTTTGTGCCAGAGCAGCAGGGAGGGGCCTGGAGGCAGCACGGCTCGGCGGAGAGGAGTGACACCGGCTCCGTGCTGCCTCCTGCCTCCTCCACGCTGCTCCACCACAGAGCCGAGAGCAGCACATGTGGCAGGAGGGGCAGGGGTCACCAGCAGCGCTGAACTCTGCTGCCCTTTTAGCTGGCTCACCTGATCCCCGCCAGGATGGGACGGCCGGGCCGGGGATGCATCCCCCCATGGCATTTTGGCACCCCTCAAACATTGGTGCCCCCCCTGCAGCGCTTACCACGCTTACTGTGTTTCGCCGGCCCTGTGCCCAACAACACCCACTGGGTGACTGGCAGAGCTGGAAACAAAATCAAGCTCTCTTGAACCTCAGCCCAGTGTTTTAACCAGTAGGCATTCATGTGTTTTAAATCTCCCTCAAGATTTTTGTGGGGCTGACAAGATTTTCAAAGGTGGGGGGTTTGTTGAGGAGAAATTTTTGTGAAAACCTAATTTCTTGTGAATTGTTATATGGGTATGTTATAATTCGAAGTGCACTTCCCCAGAAGAGGAGAGCTAAGGCCTGCAGCGGTCTAGAAGTTTCAGCTGAATGACAGAGTGACCGAGGTCACCGGGCGGTTTGCCAAGGGCAGGAATTCTGCCCAGAGATTGGAGCCGTGGGTGCTAGTTTGAGTGACAGCGGGCTCCAAGAGCGGGAAAATCTGAGCTGATGATTGGTCAGCAGAAACAGATTCATAGACAAACTACGCCGCTAGGGGCTGACGGAGAGCGGGGTAAGTGTGTGTGGGAGCGTCGTGAGGGACTTGTGGACTGTAGCTGGCTTCCAGAAGGAGGAGCCAGGCTGCATGCCCAGAAGCAGATGTGCCAAGTGAAGAGGACATCGGCCGCAGAACCAGAAGCAGACAGGCATTGGACCAGGAGGAGAAGACGATGAGGGTGTGATCTGCTGTGAAATTTCACCCCCTATGATTGAGTTCAACGCTCTGGAGAGTGAAGGCAAACAGTGAATAGCCTTACGGGGGAACTTGGAGGGAGGATGTGTGGATTTAGTTCTATTTCACCCATTTATCATTTCGGGTATAGGAAACTTACCTTGTTAATTTTACCATTTAGTAAGCGTATGTTTACATTAAATAAAATCTTTAAGGTTGTCTACCTTATAGTTGATAGTGACACTGTTCTCTGAGCTGGGCTTAGGGATTGATAGATGCCTTATAGGCAGTGTCCGAACCGACAGGAGAAGCCAAATTCCCCTTTGTCCTTGTTATTTGGCACTTTTCCTTGTACAGGTTGGCAAGATGGTGCAGTTCTTTGTGCTGTTCTGGCCCTTCTCACTACAGTATTTGGTATCCGCCATTAATTAGTCGCCTATTTAAGGGACTGTTGTCTTTGACCTTGTCTACACTAGAAAATATTACTGCTGTATAGTTCTAAGGGTACTACGCTCACCCGATCCCTGGGTGGCAGCAATATTGGGATAAAAGTGTCTATGACGGTTTAATTTACTCACCAAACAGGAAGAGAAATAAACTAGACCAGTATAACACACCTTCCAGAATAACTGCACCCACATTAGGGCTTGTACAGATACAACTATTTGGGCAAAAAAATTAATTCCTACTCAAAACAAAACTATCTGTAAAAAACTTTCAATAGTAAATCAGGCCTTTGACTCTGTTCTACTCATGTTGAGTACATGGTTGCCTGACTCACATGGTATTTCTTCTGCAGCTTGATTGGATGAGTAAATTTTTTAAACAGATGAATGAATAATGAATCATATATTTTCAGTACAACTGTTCAGATCAGGGACATAGCCAGGAGGGGTTGTCTGACGGGGCCACTGACATTCTAGGATGCATTGGGCAGCTTTCGGTCACATGACTGGAAGTTGAGATGAAGCCCATCCACCACCGTGCCCAAAAGTGGGGTGATTTACTCCACAGTGGCTGCAGGACCCAGCCAGCAGCCAGTGGCCACGGCCACAAGCGGAGCAGTATGCTGGTGCCTCTGTTTCATTTGTGGCTGCAGCCACCCACTGCTGGCCAGACCCACATCTGCAGTGGAGAAATTTGTGCCACTGCCAGGTGCTGTGGTGGGCAAGCCTTATCTTCCAGTGGGTGGGCCCCAGCCCATCCAGATTCACCCATGGCTACACCCCTGATTTAGATAACTAATCATTTATGTTAAAATCTGTGAAAATAACAGGATTCCCAGGCACTTCCACATATTCCCAGAATCACCCAAATATTCATGGATACATATGTATAATATGAGTCTGGAAATCAATGAACTGGACAGGCGTGCCATTTCAGACTTTGCTTTCGGGGGGGGGGGTATTTTGAACCATGACCCCAGGAACCACTTACGCACCTGAAAACTCTAGTTTATTTTTGCAGATAGTAACTCCGAAAGTAACTGATAGGAGCACTGTATCTAAATATTATATAACGAAAGAAAATTAAACAAATATTAGACTTACTCACCTCTGCTATTTACATGTTCTGACATCTTGTGCAAAGTCACTTAAGGGACGCTGGATAGGTTTGCAGATTTGAATGTATAGTCTTACTTTGTTATAAATTCTTGAATACAACAGTTGAAACGATCATAGAAATATCTAGATTACTTTCTATCATTTCAGTTACCTACTTTTTGCAGTTTACCAAGCTTGGACTAGACCATTTATCTTTTGGAAGCATCCTGCTAGGATGAGTTTATACTGCACCAGCCTGGAGCTATAGGGGTTTTACCATTCATTCACATATTATACACATTGGCGCAGGTATTATACTACATCTTATGACATATTCTGAACAAATGCTGAGCACACCGCTGGTGCCAGGAGAATAATACAGATAATGGCAACAGTCATTGACTTTATGGACTCTGCATGCAATTTCTGTCTTTGCTCTGGAATTGGCCTGAATTCAGCTGAAACCCTAAGAATTTGAGGCATAAATACATCTGATCGTCACGCGACACTTCCTTATTCCTCCATTTTCTCAAACTCAGAACAAAAACATGCCAGAACAAAATGAATTTCAGTTAAAATGTAAAATTTCACAGCAGCCATTGCTCTGCAAACCAGCATGGCGCACAACCTGCCATCTCTTGCATAAAGTGATTGCCTCTCCTCTTATTCTCATTCTCTCTCTTTCTCCATCCTTCCTGTCCTTGATGCTGCTTTTCATGCAGTCAGCCATGACATCCTTCCCAATAGCTGGGTTCTCAGAGAACTGCTCTTCTCGGTTTTGCTCCCACCTATGCAGCAGAGAGATAGGCTGGCCCTGTGAGTAAAGACTGAGTGACCTGGATTCAACTTGCCCCATGAACCTCCTGTTTGACAACAGGCCAGAGCCTTAGTGACCGAGTTTCAAAGCTTTTTAGGCACCCAAAGATACAATACGCATCTAGTGGGGTTTACAAAGCACGTAACCTCTTAAGCACATTTGAAAATCCCACTAATGCCCAAATATTAGTCACTCTGTGCCTCAGCTGTACAATGGAGATAACAGCACTGCTCTACATCAAGGGGCTGTGTGGAGAAATAGGTTAGACATCGCGGGGTGGTCAGATACTATGGTGATGGGGGTACATCAGTACCATATGCAGAGTGAGAACTTGTACCACTACTCTTCCTTCACTTGGTTTTGATGCCCTCTCTTATCTTAACCTATCCCCCTCACATAGCTCCTTCTTTTCTGAATGTAACTTTGGCTCAGAGTGCTTGGCTGTGTTATCTCGCCAACTCCTCCCACCTCTGCCCTGTTTTACAGGGTTATCTATCAACTTCCAGATCAGAGAATGATGGAAGAGAAGAGCTGGAAGAGACCTCAGGAAGGCATCTTTTGAAACCTCCTGCTTAAAGCAGGACCAACCCCAACTAAACCATCCCAGCCAGGGCTTTGTCACACTGCATCGTGAAACCTCTAAGGATGGAGATTCCACCACCTCCATGGGTAACCCATTCCAGCGCTTCGCCACCCTCCTAGGGAAAATTCTTTTCTTAATATCCAACCTAGGCCTCCCCTTCTGCAACTGGAGACCGTTGCTTTTTTGATCCTAATCTAATCACCAGACATTTCTTATCTTAATCACACTGCCTCTGTTTGTAAACAAAATATTGATTTCCTACCATAGAGCACAAGTTGGGGCAGCCCCTCTCCTTTAGGGAGCTCATATTCCACATTCCTAAATTCTTACCACTGCAATTAAGAGCTCTGACTGGAGCAAGGGTGTGCACCATGGTCAGGCCTCCTGTACAAAATCTGGGGGAGTTCCCAAATTGTGGCACTGGAACAGAGTCCAGTTATTTAAATCACTAAGAACCTCGGGCATCATTTCTAGTCCCCTCTGAGATTTGCTCCCATTTGATGTTTGCCTGAGTAAGGGCTTCAGGGCTGGCTAAGGCATTTAGCACACTGCACCATGAAGCTCACTCTTGTGTAACTTCTGAAATGGAAAGAGAAAAGTATAGAGGGTGTTACTGGGAGGAATAAGACTGGCAAATAATGTCCAACTGTGGTGACTGAGGGAGGAAGATTAAGAGTGTAGGGGGATGAGTTAGAAGGGAAATTTTGTGCCAGAACATTCGGTGTTTTGTCTTTTTCACCCAAGGGATCCCACCATTTTGGTGGATGCATTCCCCGTTTCAGGCATGGAGTCTCTTGTCCTTGTGTTTTTTGAGCATGTGTCAGAGACTTAGTGAAGGGTTAGGAAGAAACACCCTCCAACAGGCAAATTAATCCTTAATCCATTTCTCACTGTCATGTTTCTTGCCCCATCTTGTTGAACAGTCATGCAGAAAAGACACCATCTTATTTGGACTACAGCTTTGATCCAATATGGAAATTCCTATATTCCTTACAAAAGGGATGTTGAAAATCCCCACTTTCTGATGAAGAACTGAGTGTTATGCGAGATTATACCTGGATTTCTCCAATGCTACTTAAACTTCTGTCCCCCCAGACCCCTTCTCTCAGTCATGTCACTCATCTAAACCATGTTTTTGATAATCTACATTTTCCTTTGCCTGGCTACTCATATTTATTCTCAGTTTTTCTTTGGCTGACTAGCCATGTCTCTCTTCTATTTTCTTCCCCTCACTGACTTTCTATTTATTTTTCTGGTCAGTTTATAATTCTCACAGACTGATGGCTGAAGCTGACCTTCATACATTTCTTCTTTATCACCACCAGATCCTGCTACCACAAAGATCTACTGTTGCTATAGAGAAAAGCCAGTGTGATCTCAGACAACTTTGTATGATTACTGCTTACAAACATTGATCATTTTAAATTGTAATGTGTGATTGTATTGAATATTAAATCAGCAGTTAGAAATTGTAGAAAATTGATAAGGGAAGTCAAGGAACACAAAAAAAAAAATCTATGGACAGCAGACTTAAGGACACCAGAAAGAGACTTTTAAATATATTAGGGACAGAAAGAATCCTGACATTGGTAATGGGCTATTACTAGATGGAAATAGTATACTTCTGTACTGTAATACAGGGAAAAAAAGAGATGAAGTTGTTTCATCACATGATGATAGCACTCTTTGGATTCTATAGATATCTCTGGAGACAGTTAAGAAAAGCTACTAGAGTTATACATTGTTAAATCAGCAAGTCCCCATAACTTGCATTGAAAAGTTTTAAAAGAGTTGGCTGAGAAGCTTGCTGGCTCATTAGTGATGATTTTCAGTCAGTTTTGGAGCACTGGGAAAGGTCTGGAAAGGTGGAAGAAAGCTAATTTTGTGCCAAGTTTTAAAAAGAATAAATGGAATGACCCTGGTAAATCTAGATAAGGGGTGCACAAAGTTTTCATACATGGGGGCTACAGAGCCTGATTGGTGCAGCCTGTGGTCCACAAAATTCCTGCTTCCTAACTGCGGTGGCTAGGGATGGATCCAGATCCCCGCTGCCAGATGGATCCAGCTCCCCCGTCCTGATGCCAGCTTCCTGTGTATCACCAACCCCTTCCCTAACCTCCCACCAACCCTGCGCCTCTGGCTTTTGCAGCTCTCTGACCCTCTTCCCTAACCCTCCTGCCAGCTTTCCCCAATTCCCCAGACCCTTCCTTTGCTTACATCCTTGCCCTGTGACACTGTTTTTCCTGTGTCCCCAACCCTCTCCCTAACCCCTCCGCTCTGCGCCACCAATTTTTGCCACTCTCCAACCTCTTCCCTTAGATCTCTATCTTCACCACTCCAGAGGCCATGCCATTTGCTAGAGCTCCCATCCTGAGCATGCTCAAAGAGAGAGATTTCAAAACTCCCAGCCTGGGCTGGGACTGGTCCCTGCTGCAGCAGCCAGATATTTTCTATTTCTGATACTGCAGGCTGCAGCTGACCTGGTTAAAATTTTTTATTTGGGAGCCACAGAAAAGCCATTTGTGGGATGCATGTGGCCTGGGGGCCCACACTTTGGGCACCCCTGTTCTAGATTCTCAGCCTGACATTGATCTCAGGCAAGATCATGGCGCAACTGATGGGAGACTTGATTCATAAAGAACTAAAAGAGGGTAATGTAAGTAAATGAAAATCAAAATGGGTTTATGGAAACTAGATCCAGTCAAACTGACTTGATATCTTTTTTTTTTTTTTAATGAGATTACAGGTTTGGCTGATAAAGGTAACAGGGTTGACATAAAAAAAACAAGGAGTCTTGTGTCACTTAAAGACTAACAGATTTATTTATCACATGAGCTTTCATGGGAGAACATCCCACTTTGTCAGACACTTGTGCTGTTTCCTAGAGTTTGAATCCTTACAAATGCTCTGATTTGCTGTTGCAGTATGACCTGATCCCATATCTTATACTCCCCTGCATTTATTTTCATGCAGTTCTGTAAGTTCTCCCTCTTCATAGCATCTGATGAAGTGGGATATTCTCCCACAAAAGCTCATGCGATAAATAAATCTGTTAGTCTTTAAGTGCCACAAGACTCCTTGCTTTTCTTTGCTTTACTAGACTAACATGGCTACCCCTTTGGAATTAGGGTAGACATAATATTCTCTGATTTCTGTAGGCAGTTGCCTTGGTACCTGTGGCAGAACGGAGGAAGATAACCCCCTCAGAGCCTCTCTCCTCCCATTCCTGTTCGCAGAGTGGGCCAGGAAGGCCCTGCAACTGTGTGAGCTAAGTAGGACTTGGTTTGGTTACTAAAAAGGCAACAGAGAATATCTGTTCCCCAGAAGCAGGAGTACATGAGTTGACTGGGATGGGAAAGCAGGAGAGGCATGAGTAGGGAAAAGGGCCAGAGCCTTGGAGCCAGCTTGCCTGAGGACCAGCAAGAATGAGCAGCTCAGAGCCTCAGGGCCTGGAGAGCTGGTCTTTGGCTGTGAAAAGGTGGGATTTCACTGTAAATAAAGAGCATGGGTGTTTATAACAAAAGGATGCCTGTGAGTCCTCTGTCAAGAACGGGTGGGGATGGCAGATCATCGTTAACTATGACAGTACCACATGACATCTGGATTTAAAAAATCCCTAGAATATAAAATTAACATGGCACATCTTAAGCAGACTAAAAGTTGGCCAACTGATAGGTCTCAAAATGTAACTAAAAAGGGAATCATCATTGAGACGATATGTATCCCAGGGGTCCCACAGGTAGAGGTGCAGTTATGGTTTGGCCTGGGTGGACCCACTTAGCCAGCAGGCTAGTCCACCTCCACCCGCTGCAGTGCCTGGCAGCGGTGCAAGCTTTACCGCCACTATTGCAGACAGGCCAGCAGTGGGTGGCCACGAGCAGTGGTGCTGCGGGCAGATGGGCGAGAGTAGGCTACTCTCCAACTGTACTCCCTTGCAGCTTCAGCCTCAAGCAGTCGCTGTGGCCTCGACATGGCAGGGGTCTCTCCCCCTCTCTCCTTCTCCTGACACTCCAGTTGCCTATTGTCAGAAAGCTTCTGGTCATGTGATCAGAGTCTATCTGGAAGATGGGGGCTTGCTATGCCCCTTCCCACAGGACCTTATGTTATTTAACATAGTTATCAATGATCTGGAAAAAACATAAAATCATCATTGCTAAAGTCTGTAGGTGACTCAAGAATTGGAAGAGAGGTAAATAATGAAGAGGAGAAGACAATGATTTGAAGAAATCTGGGCCACCCAGTAAACGGGGCGCGAACAATATGCATTTTAATATAGTGAACTGTGAAGGTATAGCTCTAGGAACAAAGAATGTAGACCACACCTACACTCTGTGTAGCTTTCCTCTTCATCCTTACAATGTAACTGTAGGTTTAATGCAAAGTGTGTTGTGTAAAGTGTTTTCAGAATGTTTTCTGCAATATCATATATGTGTGCAGATACGAAACCTGTCCTCAAATCTACTCCACATGGCTCAAGTGAAGCCTTCAAACAGAGCTGTGTTCCCATGCACCTAAGAAGGTATGCATACAAAAGAAATGCCTGGAGAGGGGTAAAATGGTCAGCTGACTGCAAGAAGAGGTGCCAAATAGAGAAAAAAGACACTCTTTGGATTGATTAAGGTCTTTGCTATGTATTCTGTCTTGTAAGTAACAAAGGACAGATACCCATCCCCATGGTGAGAAGGGCCTTTCTGCAAAAGTAGCCAAAGCACATGGGTAAATGGATTGTAACAGTGAACTTTGGGCTAGGCTATGCTGTCAATGACACCTCTGACAGCGTAGCATCAATTGTGCAGGTTTGATTGAGAGTCTCTAAAGAGATACTCAATCGAACCCAGAATTAGCTGGAGGTCAATGTGTTAAGACCTTCCTGGCAAGGAGCATAGCACTGATTGGACAGGAAGGCATTTTCCCATCAAAGCAGTGCTGTGGGGACCCTCCAGTGAGTAGACGGTAGGCAGTAGAAGGTTGATACACAAGGTATTATAAGAAGCAAGGAATCCTGTGGCACTTAAAGATTTTCATCCCATTCTGTAAGTTCCCCTATCTTCAAAACATCTGACAAAGTGGGATTTTCTCCCATGAAAGCTCATACGATAAATAAATCTGTTAGTCTTTAAGTGCCACAGGACTCCTTGCTTCTTTTGCTGAACTAAACTAACACGGCCACCCCTTCTGGAACTTGGCAAAATGTTATAAGTTACTAGCAGAGTCCTTCAGGGATCGGTTTGGGACTGATCTAATTTAACCCTTTCTGTTACGGACCTTAGCACAAAAAGTGGAAATGTGCTAATGTGCTAATTAAGTTTGCGGATAATACCAAGTTGTGAGGTATTGCTAATACAAAGAAGGATTGGGATATCATAGAGAAAGATCTGGATGACCTTGTGAACTGGAATATCAGGAATAGGATGGAATTTATGGGAAGTACAAGGTCATGCATTCAGTGACAAAATAATTTTTTCTATAATTTGAAGACGCATCAGTTGGAAGGGACTGAGAAAGAGAAGGACCTGAGAGTACTGGTTCATCTCAGGATGACTACAAGCTGCCAATATGATGTGGCTGTGAAAAAAGCTAATGCAGTTGCAGGATGCATCAGAAGCCGTATTTCAAGTAGAGACAGGGACGTGTTATTGCCACTATACAAGGTACTGGTGAAGCCCCATCTGGAATATTGTGCACAGTTCTGGCCCCCCATGTTTAAGAAAGATGAATTGAAATTGGAACAGGTTCAGAGAAGGGCTATAAGGATGGTCAATGGAAAATCTGCCTTATGAGAGGAGACTCAAGGAGTGTGGCTTGTTTAGCCTAACCAAAAGAAGGATGAGAGGTGATATGATTTCTCTCTATAAATACATCAGACGGATAAATATCAGCAAGGCAGAGGAATTATTTGACTGCAGCACCAGTGTGGACACAAGAACAAATGGATACAAAAGCTCCATCAGGAAATTTAGGCTTGAAATTAGACACAGATTTCTAACCATCAGAGGAGTAAAGTTCTGGAATAGCCTTCCAAGAGAGCTGTGGGGTAAAAAACATAACTGCCTTCAAAACTGAGCTTGGTAAGTTCCTGGAGGGGATGGTATGATGGGGTGGCTTACTTTGGAAATTGACTGATCTTTGACCTTTGACTACTGGTGGTGTATAAGTTGCCTTGGCAGGTTGTGGAATCTCCTGCATTGGAGGTTTTTAAGAGCAGGCTAGGCAAACTCCTGTCAGGGATGGCTTAATAGGGGTGCTTGGTCCTTCCAAGAGTGCAGGGAACTGAACTCAATGACCGGTCATGGTCCCTTCTCGTTTCTGTGTTTCTATGATTCTATGCAAGTGGCCTAAGAAGGGAAGATAGATAAGGTTGGTTCTCAGTTATCACAGAGAATTCTTTCTTGGGCGATCGGCTGGTGAGACTTGACCATATGCTCAGGGATTAACTGATCACCATATCTGGGGTCAGGAAGGAATTTTCCCCCAGAACAGATTGGCTAGAGCTCTCAAGAGTGTTTCACCTTCTTCTGTAGCATGGAGCATGGCTCACCTGCTGCTGAATTCTCTGTATCTTAAAGCTCTTAAATCATGATTTAAGGCCTTAAATAACTCAGTTATAAGTTAGAGGCTTATTGCTGGAATGGGTGGGTGAGGTTTTAAGGCCTGCATTGTACAGGAAGTCAGGCTACATGATCATAATCGTACCTTCTGACCTGAGAGTCTATGAGTCAATTGCCAACAAAATCTCCCCCCGCCCACCCCCACAGTTTAGACAGCCCTTAGTTTAGAGTCTGAGTTATCTTTTATTTGATTGTGTTTATTTCCTTGACTTATCAGTTATCTGATTTTACACTGACTTGATATATACTCACTTAAATCGTGTTTTAATCAATAAACTTATGATTGTTTTATCTAAAGCAGTGAGACATTTGATAAGTATGCGTGAAAGCCTTATTGGGAGCAAAAGCACGTGCATATCAATTTCTTTGTTAAATTGATGGACTAGTGTAAATGAGCTTCCAACACCCAGTGGATATGCACTGAAGCTTACAGGATGGAAGCTCCTGGATTTCCACCCGTAGGCTGGGGATCCATCCTATGAGTGGCTAGTGACAGCATTTCCACTGCCTGAGAGACCAACTACACATTGGTGGCTGTGTGTGAGCTGACCCAGGAGAGGGTGTTCACCCAGCAAGGTGGATTAAATCAGGGCCCTGAAGTGGAGAATTGGGGGCACAGTACCAAACCAGACCAGATTGAAGGAAGAGAACTCATAGAACTCAATCTGTTTTGCTCAACATGAGAAGGCTAAGAGGTCACTTGATCACTGGTATTTACACAGGAAACAAATATTTAATAATGGGCTCCTCACTCTAGCAGGGACAGGCATAACAAATCCAATAGCTGGAAGCTGAAGCAAGACAAATCCAGGTGGGAAATAGGGAGTAAAGTCTTTTTAATGGGGGGGATAATTAGCATTGGAACAATTTACAAAGGCTTGTGATGGATTCTTCATCACTGGCAAGTTTTAAAACTAAGATTGGGATGTTTTTCTAAAAAAACAAAATCTAAGAATGGTTTGGGGAAGCTCTATAGCAGTGGTCTCCAATCTGTCACCAGCAGGTGGTGCACCACTCATAGGTTTTAATGGCAACAGCCGTTCAGGAGTCAATCCTGATCAATCAGTTGGGGACTGCTGTACTGTAGTCTGTGCTACCCTCGAGGTCAGAGATGATCACAATGAACCTACATGGTGGCCACTGGAATTTCATAAAGTGTTACTTAAACCAACTTTCCTGGGTGACAACCTCAAAAGCTCTGAGAGCTGGCCTAACTCTTTTCCTTCTGAAATTAATGACATCAGTTTAGCCACTGACTTCATTTGGATCAGTTAGTCTATGAGGAAGCACTTTTGAAAACATCACCCCAAGGTCTCACAGCTCTTTCCTGTGAGTTGAAGAGTGCTCCTGTGAGATACACAGCACGTTCAGTTGCTGCTCAGCATCAGACAAGCCGCACTGAGGAACTCACCAGGCAGGTTCAGTATCTCTAAGCAGTAAGTTCCTATCTGTATATATCTAGTTACTTATATTGCCTCCATCATGTACCTGAGCATGCCCAAGTATGAAGGATTTATTCTCACCACATACTTATGAGGTGTCACCTTTTTGCAGATGTGGGCACAAAGAGATAAAGGGACTTTCCCCAAGGTACTCAGGGAGCCTGTGGTCGAGCAGAGAAGCGCTGTCACTCTAGGCAGACCTACATTACACCCACATTCTTGGATCACTGCATGTGAACCTATTAGTTGTAATTCTGGATTTTTTGACCCCAATAGATTTAACAGCCTGACGTTGGAATGTCTAACAGACAAAAGCAGGTATCAACAAACAAGAATAATGAAATAACGTGTTTTATAGGGAACAGCTGTAGTGGCTAAGGGACAGAAAGTGAGACAAATTCACCTCAACGCAATGGAGGAGCATAAAGCCTATACACCATTTACGTTCCATCGTCGCCCTCGAGGGCAATTTCACTCTGAATGACCACCTTGGTTTTCACTCTCTAATGTCAATGAATGACCTACCTAATAGGAATCTAACTAAACTCCACAGACTGGTGGAATCATTGCTTGAAAAATCTACATTTGCAGTTGAGGCCCAAACCAATTTATTTTGCTTAAATAGAAAAGAGAATGGCCAAATCACAATCCAAAGGAAAATCAACACATTTGAAAAGCATTTTGCCTATGTCTGGTTTGGATTGCATGCATTAAGCCATTACATTTCACCTTACTACTGCTCTAATACAAGTGATTTGTCAAATAACAGATTAAAAGCTAACAGAATATCTGTAGTTGGTCCTAGTGCTCAGTGCTGGCCCATTGAAGAAAAGTAGAAAAGGGTCTTTGAAAAGGATACATACATATTTTCATAATTCATCTAACAGCTTGGTTATTTTCTGTAAATAATTTTAATGTACTTACCATATCATATTCCCTAAATACTCACTGTGATGCCTGTCCCTTTAAAACTGAAAAAGATGCCTATCAAGTTGATGCTTTATTTTCTTTTTTCACATTAATTCTCTTGAAGGCTGTTCTAAAAAAATGGGAAGATACAAAACATTCTTTCAGGTGAACTTGACACCACAGTAAGTATTCAGAATGCGATACGACCCTCTCCATTAAGTACAACCTGACAGAATTCCCTACTTTATAATAAAGTGCTACTTTTTGGTTACAAAACATCAGCTTTCCAGAAGTTCTTTGCCATGAACCCTGCTATCATTTTCCTCCCAATAACATGTTCATTCAGGGAAGTCCTAACACACCATGTGAAATCTATATCAGCAACAAGTTCTATTTTTAGCCAGAGATTACAAATAAAAAAAAAAACCCTGGGGCCAGAAAGGCATTCCCAGCAACACAGTACTATGCTACTTGAAGGGGTGGTTTTCAGAAGTCAATCTCCAGTTCAACTAAGTGGGTCTTAACTGACTGATAAGTCAATCCAGAAAGATCGATCAATTTGCTGCCATCAATGCAGACATAGCCTTACTCATGATCACTTGAGCTATGTCTATAGTACAGAAGCTAAGTAAACTTATGAGGTTGACATAATAAAGTCTGCTTTAAGCAGACCTAGTGAGGCTACATTGCATTAAGTTGACTTTATAAAGGTGATTTAAGCCAGGGGATCCATTTAAACTTAATGTAATAAAGTTGACTTTAAATGGATCCTCTGGCTTAAGTTGACCTTACAAAGTCAAATTAAATGGGCACACTGCACTAAGTCAACTTTATTAAGTCAACTTTAATGGCCACATTGTGTTAGGCTGACTTAATAAAGTCAACTTAACCCTTAAAGTTGGCTTTAAGGGCAGGAGTTATTAAGTTGACTTAAGGAACTCCAAATGTGGCCAGGGCTTTGCTTAAATTGAGTTAAGCCTCCTTAAGTTGACTTAAGCTCATAGTGTAGACATACCCATAGTGATGCAGGGCAAGGAGTCCTGGCTGCTGCTCCAACCATGCTTAAGTTAGGAGTTGCATCTTTGAAATCACTCAATGTGGATGTAAATCAGCTCTTACAGCATTCAGTAGTGGTTTTATGTGGCTATGAAACTTAAATATATAGCAGTCCAATCAGAACCTCAGAGCAGATGGGGGATCAGGAGTATAATCTGACATCCATCCTCATCTCTGAACTTGCTCAGTTTTAAATAAATCTTTCATACAAGAAAATATTATATTCAACTGTGCCACAAATCTCCAACCAACTCCCTGAAAGCATCTGAGAGGAAGCAGAAGATGCCTATTTGCAAGAAGACTAAAGAGTACCAAGGGAATTCCCCTTTCAAGTTCCTTTTCTACTCCCAACTGAAGGAAAGCTGAACACAACTTTTCTAAAGAACCAGCCAAGGTTGCTCTGATCATGAGCCATGGGATGGGGTATTATTCTGGGCAACACAAAGACATTTCAACCCTGAGCTCATGGGTTTCACGTGTTGCCTTCACAGTGCCCTGGCCTTTCTCAGGCAGGGGAGGTCTGAAGGTGCACTCTGGTACGCAGCATGGCAGTGTATTCAGATATCAAGTTAATCTTTTCTTTCTTAGAAGAATTGTGCTGGCACACAGTAAGGATGGAATTTGGTTCCACCTACTTAAGTTTCAGCTGCTTTCATTTACATTGCACCCTGTAAAAAATGAATGCATGGGACAACCATGATGGCATGGTTGAACTGAAAGCAGATCCTAAACTGGTGTGGGTTGGTGTAGCTCCACTGACTACAATCAAACGACACGAATGCACATCAGATGAGGATCTGGCCTTCAATCTTTAACTTGCCCTGAAACCACTTGACAGAAGCAAACATAGCGTAATTCTTCCCCACCCTTTGAAACCTGCTGACTCGGATACATATGACAGATGAGTGGCGCACAGACAAACCATTTCAGGAAAGTGGAGGGTTAGGCCAACATTTCAGTGTCAATGACCATTTGCTGAATGGCCACGTGTTAAGAGGAATGGATGCTTGCATCCTGTGTTCTCTTTATGATTTCCTGACACTACCAGCCACCATTTTAGTTTCTTTAATCTTGCTTCCAAGTTAGAGTTGCGCGCACAGGAAGGTAGGAGATACCATATCAGATTAGCTCTGTGAAGTCCACATAGCCTTGTGCATGTGAGAGTGGCCTGACCAGATGTTGCAGATGGGGGTTAAAGTCAGCTGGAATGCCCTGGAACGGTGTTCCCAGGCCCCTTATTTTTAGGAGGCAGCATTCCAGGGCCCCCTAAAATAAAAATAATGTGCCAGAACTCAGCATTCTGGCATGTTCCCCTAAGGCTGGCTGGAGGAAGGGACTGCGGGCTGGAGCGAGCCAGAGCCTACAGCAGACCCCCTCTTCCTGCTGGGCCTGGTAGTGCACGTGGCCCTGACCCAGTCTTGGGCTTGGGCCCCTCTAGCTGCCTGGCCAGCACCACCTGAAACCTCCCTCCTCCCTTCCCAGCTCCTCGGCAGCATGGGTAAGGGGAGCCTGGGGGGTTGGGGCAGCCAGTGGGGAAGGCACGCAGAGGGTGGGGTAGGAAGAAAGAGTCAGGATGTGGGTTGAGAAAAAGACTTTGGGGTCAGTAGCTGGGGCAGGGGCAGGTATGTGAGGGGGCACTAGCTGAGGTGTGGGGCAGGCATGTGGAGGGCACTGGCTGGGGTGGGTGGGCAGGCATATGGGGGCACTAGCTGGAGGGGCTGAAGTGGGGCCTGGACCTATGTGAGCAGGGTCCAGACCAGAGGGAACGAGGCCTGGAAATTTAGGAGGGTTCTGGGGCCTGCCAAATTATACTTTCACCCCTTTTTGCAGAGGAAGCCCCTAGTGATAACTATGCAATCACCAGCTCTTAGGAGACGTTCCTTTTGACTTCTACCAGTGAGTGACTGGTTTTATGTTCTAAAGGAGGAAAGTTTATAGCCTTCCTAAAACATATTGTTAGAAGTCCAACACTGCTCTGGATGTTCTCATTGCCCATATAAATATCTGTCCTTCTTTGGACTCCTAGAAAGCTCTTGGTTTTAATGATATCTTGAGGCAATGAGTTGCACAGGTTAAATATGTATCATGTAAACAGGATTTCCTTTTATCACTTTTTGTTGCATTGTCTTTCAGTTGCATTGATTGCATCCTTTTATGTACTGCAGAACAAAGTCCTTTATGAAAATAGGAACCATGAAACTGCCAGACTTTATCAGACTGGAAGTCCATCTAGCCCAGCACTGTGTCTCTGACAGTGGTCAGTACCAGATGCTTCAGAGGAACACGTAAGAACCCCACAGATGGCAGATGTGGGGCAACCTGCCCCAGCACTGTCTAGTTTAACAGAGGTTGGCTTACACCCTGGAACATGAGGTTGTCACATTCCTTCCGAAATTTTGCTTATCATTAATTATGAGAACTCTGAATAATCTCATCAGACAGTCCCAATATTTTCACGCTCCTCCTATTGAAGCTTTTCTATACCTTATGTGCCTAAATAATGACTTAAGTGACTAACTTTGGATGGTCAGGTTGGAAATGTTAGCCAAAGTGATGCACCTGAAGTCATACAATGAGTCTTCAGAAGAGCTAGAAAAAGAACATTACACCCAACTATCTTAAGTAGTTAGGGGAAGAATGGTTGGGAAAGGATGTTACTGAACATTTGATACCCATCATAGCATCCTGGCCCTGCTAGAGCTTTATTATTTAACTATCTACCAAAGCAACTCTTCTGCACAGCACAGAGCGACAGGAGCTCTGCAAACATGTGTGTACAGCTTGTTATACTTTGAGAAATGGGGGATCACTTACACTTAAAAAAGGTTACTTATTAGAAAAACAGAGTGGATGATTTCTATAGGTAATTGTAATGACCCTCCCCCAATTCCCACCCATCAAGGTCACCTGAAGGGTTTGAACCTGCAGCCTTCAGCAGAGTTATACCATCTGACCTAAAGCAGTAACTCCCTCCGTTGGTAGCAGTAGGAGGCCATTATCCTCTAGTGGGCAAGCCAGTAAAGGGAAAAAGCAACACACACTGCCAAAGTATTACACAGTCATGTGAGTAAATTAATCCTCTGCTTGAGGCTAACCACTGCATCCTCACATGGTTGCTTTTTTGAAAGGCAACGACAAGGTTTTATACAGCACATCGACATATAGAAGGCACAGCCCATAGGATGCCTCCGTTTGGCAGGCTGGCACAGGCCCAGAAAGGATTAACGACAATTACAGAAACAGCTTTAATCGCTTGGTCCTGGAAACGCTTTGAGCTAATTTAAAAGCACCCTAAGAAGCCAGTGATGTGATTCACACTCATTGGCTAATGTAAGAGTGCCTCACTCTGTACATTTAGCAGACACATGCCAGCAATGCTCACCTTAGTCACCTTACCCTTTATAAATCTTTTTTATTTTGTGAGCTGTTGCCATGTCTCAGTGTAATTGCAGGTAAGGGGAGTTGTCTCCTGCAAAAAAGAAGGAAGGCGTATCCAAACACCTGTGCAACGGTACATACAGTTGGATTAAATTAAATAAGACTGTCAAAGTGCTGCTGTGGGGACTATGACACGGTGACCAAGCCTTACTTCGTGCAGCAAGTGTTGTCTTGAAATCTAATAGCAGCAAGCACTGTAGACATCAAGTACAAAAGATACATTCTAAACCCCTTTTTCAGTGCACAATACACTTTTCAGTGGTTTACGTGACTTATATCGAATGAAAACTCAACTCTGTTAGGTTATCTAGAGTAAAATCATTGTCGATTTTTCTCCTGGCACTTTTGCCCTCCCAGAAATTCACACACGTACAGGACAGAGTTTGAGATGGGATCTTCCATATGCTAACAAATGTTACCTTCCCAAGTGGAAACCAGGCTTGTTGATCTCCTACAGAGATCAACACATGAATTAGTTTCCCTATTGCAAATATCCATTGCACTTGAGCGGCTTGTCAGCTGGCCTCTGCAGTAGGGAAATAAATGACTGTGTCAGATGAGCGTTTCCATCAGCGAGTGCCCACGTGGAAAACATGAATGTACAGAGGGCTCTAAGAAGGAAATTATCAGCTGCCATCCGGGACAGAAGTCATCTCAGGTACACACTTAAACTAGCTCAGTACATTTCTTGCACTTTAGAGGTCTGGATCCTTCCCAAAAGTTTCCAACTGCGCCAACAAGTGATCATGCCACAGAAACTGCTTGTTGAACGTTCTCTCAATTTTAATTGGACATTTTTCAAGCTAAATTGCTCTGCAACTTGGATTCTTTGCTGATCTGATGGCAGCCGTCACAGATGTATGCGTTGCTCTTTTTGCACATCTCATTACTGAAGATGTGTTCTCTGCTTATCCGGAGTAACTTGTTTCACTGGTTGGCTGATCTGAATACCAGAGCTAGTGTCTAGAGCAAATAGTGAATTCAAACAGATTAATATTCACACACTCTGCTAACCCAATCGATGAGAAGCAGCACAGCACAGAAGATTGGTACATGGGAACAACAGGCACTTATCAGTTCTAGTCATGCATCTGACACCATGGGACTTTGGACAAATCACTTCACTGCCTCATGCCTCAGTTTCCCCAATTGTATGTCACTTACAGGGTTGCTGTAAGGATCACATCATTAATGCTTTTTAGATGTAAAGTCCCAATAATTATTCCTGCCAGAGTTTACAAACTCTGCTACAGACTTCACTCACTTCACTACACACTGAGACTGCTTTACTGGAAAGGACATCACATTAATCTGTGATCGCTTGGGATATTTCTGCTACCAAGAGTTCGCACTGAAGCTGCAAGGAAAGTGGATTTGTGCTAGAGAAAGCTGCTGGACAGACAGCCCCAGGAACTGAAAGATTTAGATCCTGATCCAAAGTCCATTGAAATCAACAGAGACTCCCACTGACTTAGCAGGTCTTTTATCCATAGCATCAGTGTAGCCCAGCAACGTAAGCGTTTCCCATGCTGCTTGCTGCTGATGTGCCTCAGGCCTGATGTACTTTAGGGGCGAGTGAGCAGGGCACTTTTTGTGTCTGCAGTCAGCGACACTGATGGCCTTCTGATGTGAACACATGGCTGCTGGGAACCAGTCCTCTGAGGCAGACAATTCATTCCAAACAGGCCACAAAATAGTTATCACATGATTCCTGCCCTGATGTTCTCACCCTTTTGCCTGACGCCTAATCAACCAGGTGTCCCTTCTCCACCCCATCCAGCCATCTGGACCTTCTCCTCTAGTCATGGCACAGATGATCAACATATTCCCACAAGGAGGGGGATGCACGACTGTAGGTGGGTGGGTCACTGTATGGGATGTGGTACCAGGAACATCCTTTCAACCCCAGGCAACACTATTTTGTGACTGTTTTCCTACTCCCTTTCACAACTCAACCAAAAGCAATGTCATCTGTAGAGAGCATTAGGAAACAAAACAAAGGGACAATCCTGCACTGGCAGAAAGATGGACTGGATGGATGATCTGATCATGTTATACAAGGATTCCAGCACACAAAGGCATCTTTTTTTTTTGCAGGTTCCAGTGAAAATGCTCTAGAAAAAAAAAAAACTGGGAAGTTTCTGCTGGTGATTTATTTATGCCACCTTTGATGCCTTGACCATCTTGGACTGGGAGGGACAGACAATCCTTTGGATCTTATTTCTGGAATGGAAAGGATGATCTATGACCAGCTCCATAACCAGCGTTCCTTAGTTATGGGTTTAGCTAATGAAACCAGGATGAGTTTTGCAGAGGAAAGTCACAGAGATGCATTTATTTTGTAGATGCAAAATGGGCTGTTGAGTCCCCTCTCTTTTAAAGCATTCTTGGAGTTTATCAGCTTAATTTTTTTCTACCATGTCCCAAAACAGGCCTTGCGCAAGGTTTGGCAGACTGTTGCATAGACTACAGTGGCCTTGGTCAGGCAAGTTCCCAGAAAAAAAAAATTACACAAAGCACTCAGGGCTTCAGGGGTTTCTTTTAAATTCTCTGATGTCAAAAGGAACCACATGAGAAATTAAATATAAGAATGTCTTAAGTGCAGATGTGCTTGGAGAATGTCAATACAGAAATGTCAACATCTTCCCTTGATCTATTCATCTACTGGGTGCTAATACAAAACTGACCACTGTAGTAGCCAAAAGCCCACAGTATTCATAATCCATGACCTTCCCAATGTGTGTATTACAGCTCATTGTTACTGCCCTTGCCTATTATCAGCGCCGTACAGTCAACCTCCTCTCCTTGGAACACCTCCTTCTTGTGGTGGAGAGGTGTATGTGTCTCCATGACACTCAGAACTATATTGTCCAGAGACTTCTCCTCCTGGTAGACTTACCCTTGGCAAACAAGTTGGACCTGAGTCATCAGACAAAGTGCAATCCAACCTGCAACTGTAGACCAGAATGGATAGTTACTCTTGGCTCCCTTTGGAAAGTCCTCTCTGGACGACAGTCAATAGATATGCTCATCTCCCTGGCTGTGAAAGTGGGTGGTAAGATCTACATAGACTGCCTAGAGCAGGGATTCCCAATTTTTTTGTCATCACAACTGCATTTTAATGAAGTGTTTCCTTTTGGAAACACAGACAGCTTGGAGGATGTCATTTTGCTCTTCACGCAATGTGACCTTGGATGCATCATACAAGCAAGGCCTTGCTGTGTGGAGCAAAATGGCATCCACCCCATAACAGGGATTTCTGCGACCCATGGCACAACAACATTTGGGGTTATGACCCACATTTTGGGAACTGCTGGCCTTGGGCATCAGGTTGGGTTCAGGAGAACCTGATGACTATCCTTTGCATCCAGACATCCTGACATGGTCATGGTGCTAGATTCAGACAGTCCCGGATGAGAGAATATGAATCTGCCCAGCTTTCCTTCACTTAAATCCAAGACACATAGGAGTCATGATATCAGCTATTCACTTACCCCTTCGAGTCCTTTAATGGTGGGCGAGCAGCAAACCAGCAGGTTTGGATATACCGGGAGCGAGAGCTGCAGACTGGCACACAAGCAGTTCAGGGTATTGCGCCTCTTTTTACTGGACTGAAGCAGCAGAAGAATTTGGCAGCCCCATGGCTGAGAGAGCAGTCCTTCTTAAGGTCACATTACTCACCTCCATAGCAAAAGGAAGGAAGCCTTAAGCATTGATCCCTCTTAACCCTGGCCAGCATACCGTGGCTGAAGGGAATCCCATTATAGTGGTCGGAAAAGCGTCCAAAAAGACAAAGGTGCTTGGAACATGCTCACATTAACAGACTGCACAATAGCAGATACACCAATGAGAAGAACATCCAGATAGCGGCCCTGAGTGAAACTCACCTAACTGAAGAATGACAACTTGCTGAAAAGCCAACCAGCTCCATTGTCTTCTGGAGAGGCTATTGTAAAGAAGGCTGATGTGAAGTTCAAGAATTTCCCAAAGGGTGAGAACGATAGAGTCATTTTAATGAAACTCCCTCTGTTTGGGAAAAGATGTGCAACTGTGGGGGCAAAAAAAGCATAACTGCCTTCAAAACTGAGCTTGATAAGTTTATGGAGGGGATGGTATGATGGGATGGCCAACTTTGGAAATTGACGGATCGTTGACTACTGGTGGTGGACATGCAAGTGACCTAAGAAGGGAGAGTAGGTGGGGCGGGTTCTGAGTTATTACAGGGAACTCTTTCGTGGGTGACTGGCTGGTGAGACTTGCCCACATGCTCAGGGTTTAACTGATCACCCTATTTGGGGTCAGGAGGGAATTTTCTCCCAGGGGTGACTGGCAAGGGCTCTGGGGGTTTTTCAGCTTCCTCTGTAGCACGGGGCATGGCTCACCTGCCAGTGAATTCTCTGTACCTTAAAGTTCTTAAATCGTGATTTGAGGACGTAAACAACTCAGTCATAGGTTAGAGGCTTATTGCTGGAGTGGGCGGGTGAAGTTCTTTGGCCTGCATTTTGCAGGATGTGAGACTAGATCAGTGGTCCCCAACCTTTAGAAGGCTGGGGAGCTCTTTTCTACTTAAAATAGTTTTGTAGACTCCCTGGCCGTCCCCACTATGGCCAGAATCTGGCCTGTGCTGGCAGAGTCTGCTCTGTGCCACTCTCGTACAGCTGTCAGGGCCGGCTGGCGACCAGGAGTTTCTGCGGCCATGGCCCCCTCATCCCCTGCCAGGGACTGGGAGCTGCCATAGCAATGGTCCCCAGGTGAGAGGGGCCACCCTTACAGGGGAGTGGAGCCAAGCCATCGCCGGCAGCAGCCCCACCATCATGGCCCCCACATGAGCGGGGCCGCCCCTGCAGGGGGAGCAGAGCCAAGCCGCCACCAGCATCAGTGACTGGCTGGTGAGCGCCACCATTGCCCCTACCCCCTGCAGGTTTGCATGGCTGCCATCATGTCTAGGCAGCCTTCTGCACCCCCCACCAGTCCAACCACAAAACGTTTAATCCCCCAACCCAATTCCTCCCCCCACCTCTACCTGAAGCATCAGGAGCAGCTACAGTGTGGTCTGCACCAGGTTTCTCCCACCCTACGCAGCCCAAATACTTGGGCTGTGCAGGGCAGGAGGTTTAAAATGGGCCCAGCTCCTAGCACTCTCCGTGGACCCCCAGCAATATTTCTGTGGCCCCTTAGGGGTCTGGGGCCCACAGGTTGGGAACCACTGGACTAGATGAACATACTGGTCCCTTCTGACCTTAGAGTCTGTGAGTCAACTATCATCAGTGCCTAGGCAACCTCATTACCAACCCAGACGTGATCAAGGACAAATTTTATGAAGATCAAGGATTCCATATTGCAGAAGGGCTGAAGACAGATAATCTCATCACTCTTGGTGACTTCAGTGCTAGAGTTGGCACATATTACCAGGCATCATCAGGAAAAAATGGCCTTGAGAAATGCAACGACAAGGCTCTACTCCTGGGGAAAAGTGGCAAACATGAGCTCTGCATTACCAACAGTTTTCTGCTTATTAAACCACGACACCTGGGATGCACCCATGCTACAAGAACTGGCATCTAACTGACTACATGGTCATCAGTAAAAGAGACAGGATGTTAGTGTGACAAAAGCCATGAGACATGCAGAATGCTCAGTCTTCAAGCAGAGTACCTGGCTACATCCTAATAGTCGACAACCAAGTAGAAACCCATCCTCTAGGATTAATGACTCCAAACTGAAACAGAAGAATGTGAAACAGGCATTTGTTGAAGAACTCTGCAAACAACTTGCACTGATCAACACAAATTATAATAGCATCAAAGAAAACTGAGCATCCTGTAGACTCTGTACTCGCCTGCATCCAATACACTTGGTTCCATCTTATGTAAACTCAAGATTGTTTTGATTAAAATCATACCGACATAGTGAGAGTACTGAATGAGAAACATCAGCTCCATTAGACAAATTGAGAAGACAGCTCTTCAACTTCTAAGAAAGCAACCTTCAAAACATCAAGAGGACAGTTCAACGCAAACTTAGACAGATGCAAAACTCAAGGCTGAACAACAAAGCAAATGACATTTAGTCCTTCACAGTCAGCAAAGATATGAAGAACTTCTGTGATGCTCAGAGGACAGTCTACAAGCCATGATCATCTAGAACATCTGCAATACTGAGCGTTGATGGCACCATAGTGCTCTTTGACAAAGAAAAGACAACACAAAGGTGGACAAAATAATTTAACAACATCCTCAATCAACAATCATCCATTAACGAGGAGGCAACTGATAGATATTAACACCTCTCTTGCAGATCCTCCAATGCTGACTGAAATTGAGATTGCTCTGTTATCAAGTGATAAAGCACCTGAAAGAGATGTTACATCAGCAGAAGTCTATAAGGCTGGAGGCTCACCCATGACTCTAAAAACTGACTGAAGTTTTCCAGTCAATGTGAACCCAGTGAACTATACTCCAGGAGTAAAAAAGATGCATCCATCATCCACTTGTAGAAGCAAAAGGCAATAGGCAATCCTGCAACAACTATCAGGGAATTTCCTTCTTGTCAATGGCTGATAAAATTCTCTCTAGAATTCTGCTGAGTCACCTTGTGCAACACATTGAACAAGGGCTCTGACTGGAGAGTCAATGTGGTTTCAGGAATAAATGTCGGATTACAAACATAGTTTTTGGAGCTCATCAACTTCAGGAAAAATGCCAGGAACAGCACTCTTGTCTGAGTATGAATTTCATTGACATAACAAATGCATTTGGTACACTTAGTCGGGATGGCCTTTGAAAGATTATGGCAAATTTCCATAGTCGAGAGAAATTCATCGCACTGGTTCAGCAGTTCCATGATGGCATGATCATTCACGGTATGGATGATGATGAGCCATCTGAACCATTCTTAGTCACCAGTGGAGTCAAGCAGGGCTGCACATTGACGCCAGTCTCTTCAGTATGATGTTCTCTGCCATGTTCACAGATGTGTTTTGTGACTGTGACACAGGGATTGACATCAGATATTGAACTGATGATGCAGTCTGCAATCTGAGGATACTACAGGCAAGGACAAAAGGTATAGAAAGTGAATGTTCATGATCTTATGTTTTCTGATGACTGTTCCCTGAATGCCAATCTGAGCTCTAGGTTACACTCGCCATACTTTTGGGCAGCAGTCGATGGGAGATACAAAAGGTACGTAAAATACCCTGCGTATCTCCTGTTGCTTTACTAACTCCCACCTACCTCCCTGTACATGCTGCGCTAAGGCAACTGGAAATGTTGTCTGCTCTACTTAATGGTTCTCCAGTTAGGGGGGCTGGAGTTACAGCATTGAGTTGGAGATAGACTGAGCACATCTTGACAGATCACTAAGTCAAACCCAGAAGAACACGACAGCAACTCTATAGACATATCCTGAGTCTAACAGAGTATGAACTATTTTTCTTCAACCTGTGACAGCTTTGTACTCACAATCGATATCAGGATAACAGAAGTGAGATGATGCAGCCTGAACCAGGAAAGCCAAATATTATGCATATTATCACAGTGAATAGCCAAACTCTTCAGACAGTGGACAGATTCACCTTCTTAAGCAGTACACTGTCACATGTAGTTCACTTTGATGATGAAACCAATGCCAGAATTGTCAAATCAAGTGTGGCTTTTGGCAGACTGTGTGGAAATGTGTGGGAGTGTAGAGTCAAGAGACAAAACTGAAGGTCTACAAAGTCATAATGTTGCCAACTCTGAAGCATGTATGTTAAACGAGGATGGCATGTAGCCACCATGCTAGGAAGCTGAATCACTTTAACATGGGTTGTCTGAGGAAAGTGAGGAGAATAAGCTGGCAAGACAAGCTTCCAGATACTGAGGTTCTCATACAGCGTTTCAAGCATCCATACTCCTCTGATGAAATCTCAGATGAGATGGGCAGAACATGTCACCAAAACTTCCAGTGAGCGACTGGCAAAGATCTTCTATGGCTAGCCAAAGGAAGGAAAGCACTCTCAGGGAGGCCAGAAGAAACATTTCAGTTACTCCCTTAAGTTTTCCTTGGGGCATTTCAACAACAACTCAGAGTTTTGGGAAGACCTTGCTCATGATAGTTCTACTCGATGAAGCCTCACCCTTAATGGAGCCACAGTCCTTGAGCATAGGAGAACTGCTGTGGCAGAGCAGAAGCACCAGCGATGTAAATCTCGCAATGGCATCATGTCTGTAACTCATTATGACATCTCTTGTTCAGTGTATGACAGACAGTTCAAAGCTCCCATTGGCCTGATCAGCCACTCATGTGTTCACAGAAATCCAACAAATCACTGACACTGTGGCCATATTTGAACTTGAAGAACAAATAATAGACAGTCAACACAGTTAAAAGAGAGGGAGTTGATGCAAGAGTCAAGAGAGACTCCAACAACATAATCATTCATTAAAGCATAAGGCTACGTTCACACACAGGGGGTTATTTCGATACAAGTTATTTCGAAACAACTTGTATCGAAATAACACCTGATTTCTAAATAAGTTAATTCGAATTAACAGTTTGTTAATTCGAATTAAGGAAAAAGCGAAATAGCCTGTTCAGACAACAGTTATTTTGAAACGAGTCACCGTTGTTTTGAAACAACATGTTCAGATGGCATTGTTTTGAAACAATCGTTTCGAAACAATGTTGTTTCGTCCCCACATGGGGTTTAAGTTGTTTTGAAACAACGGAACCCGTTGTTTCGAAACAACGGTGTGTCGTGTGAACATGGCCTTTCTTATTTCGAAACAACCTCTGTTGTTTTGAAATAAGACTGCTGTGTGAACACACCCTAAATGATCTCATTGAAATTTGGAGCAAGGGAGGACGTTGGAACTAAAGTCACTGCAACTGAGATTTGGCTTGAAATTCCTACCACAGGATCTGTATTAGTGATGATGCATAATCCAACTTGCCTTTCAGATTCCCAGGTGAATATGTAAGGTTGGAAGTTACAAAACATTTCCCTTAGAGTTGTTGTAAATGAGGTAGACCTGATACGAAGTCTTTGAGATACCATAAGCACAGAACCCTTCTGGGCCCTTTCTAGAAGGCCCTTAGCAGAATACAGTGGCACTTTCAAACAGTACCGATGGTTTTGCTGAAGCCAGAAGAACAGGGAGTTTAGCACTGATCTTACTGCTGTCTTCTGCACTTAACTCTGCTATGCTTTGTTACTGCTGCATCAATGATAGGGAAGGTCCACCATACTTTTTCCAAGCTAGTCACACACAATAGGGTAGGTTACAGAGTGGCAGGATAAAAGCCTTCTAGTGAGGCTGTATATGCAAAAAAGGACTCAAAATGTTGGCATCTTATTGGGCATCCCCTGGCCAGACACTCTAACCATCTAAAGCCCTTTGGAGAAAAAAGGGTGTGGCTAGACTAAGAAGGGACCTGAAAGCAGCTGGCTTCCCTCCAATATGACTCAAGAATAACTTACCAAATTAAAAAAAAAAAAATCTTAAAAAGAGGTCAGACCACAACCAGGCTGAGAACCAGATCCAGCCAGACTGCCATTTCAGAGAAGGAGGTGGACCTTAGAAAGGCACAGATGAAGAATCCTGCCATGTACCTTGTCAGAGATGCACTTGGTTTAATCAGGAACTCCAGTGCATTCACAGCCTACAGAACTAATCCAAGTATGGATGATGAAGCACATCTGCTGAAAAAGCTACATAGGTTTGAGAGTAAAGTGTCCCCTTTCCATTTAAAAATTGGAAGGAGACACGGGCATTAGCTCCAAAGGGGTAGCCATTTTAGTCTAGTCCAGCAAACTAAGCAAGGAGTCCTGTGGCACTCAAAGACTATGACAAATTTATATATCTCATGAGCTTCTGTGGGAGAAAATAAATTTGTTAGTCTTTAAGTGCCACAGGACTCCTTGCTTATAACCTCCTAGAGCTGGCTTGGGTCTACAGTACTAACAACATGAAAAATTGACATCAATAAATGGGAGTCAAAGATCTACTGGAAGTCAGTACATTGAAGAAGACGGTGACCTTTTCTACACAGTCAGTTTTTAATATTATCTCATTGTTCTTTAGTATTTGTCTCTTTAAGAGAAATCTTTGATGTTACTTTCTTGGTGGTTCTCTCTGTATTTCAGTTCTTTTTGCATGGTAACATACTCGAGGGGGAAAGATACATACAACTGGATTGGGAAAGTGCCAGCAAACCTTGCAACTCAGCAAGGAACGTGGCATGCTTAGCAAACTCGCTGCTGCTTTGTGACGGGATGTGAATACCCCACACTAAGCGAGGAAGAGTCAAACACACAGAAGGGGCAGCAGAAACCCCACTGCCCGAGACTGTGCTGGGCATGCTTCAACTGCTGCCCCAGTATAAAAGGGAGGGGCCAGCTCATTCCAGGCTGACCACTGAGAAGAAAAGACATTTGGTGGAGGGTCCAAGCAGGGAGCTGTTACAAGCCCCAGTGGATTGAACCAGAGGCCCCAGAGACCTAAATGAAAGTCTGCTGCCCACAGCCAAGTGCCCAGAGTCAGGCATCCAGAGAGCTATTAGTGCCAGGGAATCCAAAAGCCCCAACAAGAGCTGGGTGGCAGCATCAGGAGGCGTCGTAGGAAGTAGCCCAGGGAGGAGTGAGTGATATCTCCCGATGAGTGCAAGTGAATGCATTGCCATAGGATCCCGGCTGGCCAGGGTGGGGACCAACCCTACCATGAACAGAGCCCTGAGCTGGGACATGCTGGAGATGGGCAGCCCTCATCCTCTACCCCAGCCTGCTCCTCTCCATGTTTGGATGATGGTCCCTGACACTAACTACTGAGCCTCCTGGTCTTGACCTAAGAGCATCTGCTGATTTTATCTTCTAGGCCTCATTACCCTGACTCATGGGTAACGAATGACTCTGTCTCTTTGGCTGTGCCGCACGGTCTGAGGGGTGGCCATCCCAACTCAGACCCTTGAGGCATATGGCCGGGAGGTTGGAAACAGTCTGGTTGGCTGTGCCTGTGGGGGCATCCCATCCACTCTCAGAGGTGGGGTGTGCATCCCCCGCAACATGCTTCATTCCCTAAGCTTTGCATTGCAGACATTAGCGAAACATACAGCCCACTCAGTGCAGTGTCCTGGTCAACTGGCAGCAGAAGGACACACTCAGCTGTTACGAGATCCACCAGGGTCATCAGCTGACACAAAGTTGGATGAGTATCTGCAGCTGAAGCTCCCAGCTCCTGAAGTATGTAGGAAAAAGATCCTCCAGGATCCAGACATGCAATCAGATCACTGAGGAATATATTGGTAAGACACACAACCCATTGTATGGGAAACAAATGGAAAAGTCATCAGCTATGCTGCAGAACTGAATGAGGGAAAAATCACATACCTGGTCAACAGATTATGTAGCCGTGCCCTGAACTGCTAAAATAAGAGATTAATAGATTTTAAGAGCAGAGGGACCATTAGGTCATCCCATCGGACCTCTTGTATAAACACAGACCAAAGAATTTCATCCAGCTACTTCTGTTTTGAGTCTAGTAATTTGTCTTTGTTTAAAACCTCTCCTCCCTCCAAGCACATGATAAGTCAAGCAGTGAAACTCAACCTGGCAAAGCTGCTCAGTCACACACAAACAGCCACAGAAAGTCCCACAATAATCTGGAAATGGCCTGCCAAGTTCTAACACTCCAGGAGGGTATGTGGGTCCATCTAATTAAGAGCCATAGTTTCCTTTTACAGACCAGCCTGCATTCAATGGAGTTGGACTGCTTATGTCAATGGTGGTTTTTGTCCTGCATCTACTAAGACAATTAAGTGTTGCATACGACAAGTTTTGCTGTATGTCTGTTCAACACATGGCATGAAAATGGCAGCAGTTGCATAGACGGTATCTGAGATAATACAGTTTTCCTATTTTTACACTAGTGAATAACTGTGGTATCAATAAATGTGCTTTAACTCATAGCAAATGTTGACATTTTAAGGGTGACCACACAGTTCATAGTTATAAAATGTAGCACTTGTCACAGTCTGAGCATGGCACAAACATTTACCATTTAATCTTCACAACACTTCTCTGAGGCAGATATGTTTCTTTATTCACACTATGCAGATAGGGAGACTGAGGCAGAGAAAAAGTTAGGTGATTTGTCCAAGGCTACACAGATGGTCACTGGCAGAACAAGGAGTAGAGCTAGTGAATTCTTGGAGTCCAGCCTCGCGATCATTCCTCCAAGACAAAGAGCAGGTCTACACTGCCTGCCATTTTCAGCAGCAGCTGAAGAGAGACATATAAGTTACTTAAAACAACTTGCGGATCTCAGTTCGACTGCCCTGCAGCTGGCACATCCACTGTGCTGAATCAAAGGGAGGGCCCTCCTTTCAACTCAGTGCTACTGTAGTTGCCCAGGTGGTCTTCAACGATTGATTTCTTGATTGACTGACCTCGATCTAATGGCAGCAAATTTGCCACCATCAGTGAAGACCAGCCCAAAGAGACTGAAGTAGCAGTTTATTTTCTTCCAGCAGCGTGAGCAGAAATGCAATGAGCAAGTGCAGCATAGAACTGAAATGAGTTTTGTCTGAAGTGCCAGCCCCCTACCCGACAGGTCATACAGTGCGGACAATCAAGAGAACATCCCAGAGATGGTGAGAAAAAGGATGCAGAGCGAGGGCCACTTACATGGTAATGTTTCTGCACGGTTCTTTTGGATCATTATGCAGAGCTGTAGCACCAGTTGCGGCGCACTCTCTAGGAAGGTCTCCAGGAGGCGCAACATGTTCACGTCTGCATACTCGTACATCATAGCCCAGTAGAAGCGCCGCTGGTGTTCCTTCCGCCTCTGACTCTGGATCCCCAGGTACATGGTTCGGATATACCTGCAACACAGGAAAGGAACAGGCCAACCATCAGTCATTGGTAACAACGGCTGTAATAAGAGCCAGAAGCCCAGTAAAGGATACTAGCGCAAAGCTAGCTACTCAGGAATGAGAGAAGCTGTATTTTCCACAGAGCTTTCTCTGGGGCCAGTCCAAGGCTGTGAAACGAATTCCCTCAGGATCTAAAAACCATCTCAGCCATCCCTCCATCTGTCCCAAAAGTACAGTCAAGACTTCAATAGCAAGCAATCAGCCCAGCATACATAAAATAAGCGAATCCACTCAAGCAAACCACCCAAGAAGAACTGCATGTAGTTTTCCCATTGGAGGGAAATGTGAGAGGGTGAAAATTACATGTGGCAAGTGCCATTTACATCATTTAATACATGACCGGCCAGTGCTCAGACACTGGGGTGACCAGGGCAGTATAAGAACGAGAAGAGAACAGAACCCTCCCCTTCTCGTCAGGCAGGGAAGTCAAATATTTGCTGACTGAAAGCCACATCAGCCACTTCCCGAGAACCCAATGAGCAGACCTAATTGCCCTCCAATGAAGCAGAGAGCTGCCATATTCACCTTTAACACAGAGGAGTGGTCTGCAGAGGCTAGAGGCCAAGGGCCAAGCAGCACAGATCCAGATGAAACTTTGACTTCAGCTACAACATCACATTTGGGGACATAGCTCCGCAGATGGCAGCACCTCCGTGTTAAATGTGAAAGCAGCCACAAACCACTCTGCTGGTCTTAAAAGGCGGCAATCAAGAGTCAGCAGAAAAAGAACTTAAAAACAAAACTGAAATTCTAAACTATTCAACAGTATCTCTTTCAGTGATTTCAAATGTGCAAAGGGTTTCTCCTTGTTCTGCTTTTTGTGCTCAGCATCACCAAGGATGAATTCAGGAGCATTTATTTTCCCTCTGAAGGGACCCAGACACCTGAAGCCAGAATAGTACCAGAAGCAATTTGTTTGAGGAGGACTGCGGTACTGATTTGGATCCTAATAATTTGTGAATTTGCATATTGATCCTGGTTATGGAGATGTTTGCTGTGTGAATGTTGTGGTTTAGTATACTAGGGGGCTGTAGGGAAAAACCAGCAGGAAGAGAAAGAATGGCTTAAACATAACACTCAAAAGTGCTGGAAAGTGATTTAAGAAACAAAGCCAGGACAGGAAAAAGCCCGTGTGAAAAGAACTGAGGCAGGTTTTAAGAAGGAATGGTCTCATGGAGCGGGGGGGCGAAGGGACATTGTTGTTCAAGGCGGCAGGTGGAGATCCTGATAGTTGTGGCCGTTTCCAAAGAACTTGCTGGATTCCCATCAGGGGCTGGTGAGCCTGACACTTGTTGTCGTATAACAATCTAAGTTTTGTTCCTAGTAATAAAATAGAAAAGAACTTCAGAAAGCTGTCTGGTCACTCACAGCGTAGTACTGATCAAAGACACTTGAAGGGAAGGACTGCTGGTGTCAGAACGCAGATGTGCAGGGCAAAGACGGTTGATAGACAGGTAGAAAAGCCCGGGGCCCAATCTGAAAGCGGGAGAACTGAGGAACTGCATTTCAGAAATGGCAAAGGTTTGCAGTCTAAGATTGGAGATAGTGCACTCAAGGGGTGTGTCTACCCGGGACATTAAGCCTGGCCTCTGACTCAGGTTTGGGCCTTAGTCTCCCTTCTTTTCACACCCAGCTCAGTCTAACTCAGGTCAGGAAACACCCAGTCTTAAGACCTTGCAGGGGAAGATGAGGGCGTCAAGCCTGGGTCCTGTGTGACTGGGTCCAAGCCCTGTCGTTCTGTAGTGTGGACACAATTCAAGCCAAAGACCTGAGTCACAGGACTACATTGTGTGTCATTAGCATGGCTGTGAGACCCGTGTTCAGCAATCGTAAGCCCGGGTTGACACTGCAGTGCGGACACTGAAGGGTGAGCTCAGAAACCCTGAGATGGCAAGGCTGGCTCCCCCTGACCTGGGTGTGTAGCACGGTGTAGGCATCCTACGCAAGACTAGGAAGGGCCCAGAGGTGCAGCTAGCCCCCATGACGATGATAGGCTGATCAAATGTCTGTCTGCTACAACCCCATTTTTTATTGCCAATTAACCATCATGTGAATCAATGCAACAAGCCATTGCAAGAGAAGGAAAACAGGAAAGAAAAAAATGACCCAGAACTGCCAAGAGATGGAGCTCTGTGCTAACAAAACATGCCTCGGGCTGACTGCACAGTTGGAATTTAGCTACGTCTATGCACAGAGATGGTATTCCTCATTCCAGTGGCACAGTTTAGTTATCATCTCCTTCCAAATGCCAACGGCAGTGCTCCCAGCTCTCATGGGTTTATCATAATTTGTGTGATATCTGATGAGTCCCCAGCTCCTGGAGTCAGGGGATTACGGGAAAACAAGCAAGGAGTTCTGTGGCACTTAAAGACTAACAAATTTATTTATCGCATGGGCTTCTGTGGGAGAAAATTCCACTTCCTCAGATGCTTTGAAGATGGGGGAACTTACAGAATAGGAGGAAAATAAATGCAGGGAAGTGTTAAGTCATATTTCAAGTCAGACTGTAACAGCAAATCACAGCCGTTGTTTAGACTCAAACACTTGGGAAGGTGAGGTCAAATCACCTGTTCTAATAAGAAAAGTGGGCTTATGGGAGATCTCACCTTTTTAGTTAAAAGAAAAATAAATTCTTGTTCTCAAGGTCACAAGGAAAAGTCAGTAAAAAAGAGCCCTAAAGACACAAAAGGTAGAAGGCAAATATAAAGACCCCAAACTGATTATTGTTTAAAACACCATGATTTTTAGCCAACATTAGGATTCTTGAATACTGTAGACTCTTCACCGTAACCACAACACTGGACTGGGGCCCCCCCCCCCCCAAGAATCCATATGGGCAGGGAAATACCAGAAGTGAGGTCACCACCTGTAAATACCACCCTTTGATCGCGCTTTACACGGCATCACACATTCAATTCATGTACGCCCATTTATAAATGCTCACTCATTCTTTTCACCTGTAGCTCTCAAAGCATTTTACAAAAAAGTCAGCATCATTATCCCCATTCTACAGGTGGGGAAACGGCGTACAAAGAGGTGAATTGGAGAAGATCAGGCAGGCTAGAGGAAAAGGCAGGAACAGAATGCAAACCAGTGCAAAACCTATTGGGTGACAAGTCCATGGCAAAAATGTTGCATTTTATTGGGTGATACCTTCCCACCCCAGAAACGTCTGCATTTCATTGGCACTGCACACACGTAGGTGCAAGTCCTGCGCCATTGGATCTTGCAAGACTATGAGATTGCAAGAATAAAATGTTTCTAAGAACTAGCCCTCTAACTCAATCAATTCTAGTTCACTTGTCTCTATTTTCCTCCACTTTCCATTCAATCCTTGAGGCCCTTTCATTGTAGCCATCTAATATTCAGTCATTGGAAATTAGACAAAACTCAATTTTAAGCACTTGCCCAAACTGCTCTGTTGTCTGCTGAAAAGTTTTCCCAATGTACCCTTGCATGGAAGTGGTGTTGGTTAGGAAACATGGGTCTCCCACATGGTAGAGCCCAGTGCAGCCTTTGGGAGGTAAGTCAGTTGCTGACATACAGGTTTACTATATAAAAATATTTTGCCTTCTAGCATCCATTAAGCCCAACTTCTATTAAGGATGTAGACGGAAAGGGTCTAGTCCTCCTCTTGCTCCAACCAGTGGAAGGAAGTGTTTTTGTCTTGTTGTGCCACTTGCCCAGAAAGAGAAGAACCTGGAACTGTTTTTCCACCTAGCAGCCCTTTACTCATAATAAATACACACTGATGAACAGTTAGCCTTTGAACAATAGTACTAGAAATGGCTGGAATATGGAAAGTAGCATTAGTGAAGATTCGTCAAACCATTCCAGTAAAAATTGATATTTTGTCTGGATTTTGGGGGATGAAAAGGTTGGTTCCCCTCCATTTTCTATTCCCTCCTCTTTTCCAATGGCAAGACAGAGAAAGGGAGAAAGGAAAGCATAGAGAGGAAGAGAGAAAAGAAGAAATAACTTAAAAACCAAACTATTTTGGATTTTTTCATTTTACTTGAGGAAAAATCAGATTTGTTTAACTTTTTTAAAAAAATATTCACTTCCATTACCAGTTTGACTAGCTCTAAATAATCTTTTACTTCATCTTCAGAAAATTTTGCAAGCATCAAGTAATTAATCCTAGCCAATGTGAAATAGCAAAAAAAAAAAAATTCCCACTTTACAGCTAGAGAAATTAAGGTCAAAAAAGGCAGGCCAGAGAGGAAGTGACTCTCTTTGGCGCCTGTGTCATCTCTTTTGACTTCTGTAATAATGCCACCCAGTCTTTAACCAGCTCAAATACTCCCTGAACCATGGTATGAGGCCAATCCCCCAGAGCTTCCCCCTGGAGACTTTTCACTCTCTCACTCCCCTAGTCCCTGGCAGCAATGGATCTCCTGCTCCTCTTTCAGCAAGCGAGAAACACCACCAATGCCCCTTCGGCCCCAGGCTGCCACTGACTTACTCCGGCCCTGCAGCTTCTTTTATCAGAATCAGTTAGGTCCTGATTGGCTGCTCTCTGTAGTTTCCCTCATTGGTTGCTTTCCCACAACCACTCTGGGTTTCCCTGAATTTTTCTTTAATTCCATAATGCATATCAGGTTATGGTAGATCCGGTAAAAACATTGTCTGCATGCAAAACCTCTACCACCTTCTGCATCAACAGTAGCTGACTAGGCACCTTGATTCTGAGTAGGATGGCGAGGCCACTGAGTGGTAGACAAAACTAATGAATTATAGTGGAATAACTACATCAGTTAGGCTATGTCTACACTACAAAAGTTTTTTTGAATCAACAAAGTCAAACTAATAAATTTGACCTTAATTCGAACTAAACCCGACCTTAGTAAGTTGAATTAACAAAATGCACTAATTTGACTTAAACATTAAGTCGAATTAGTTCACTTTGTTAATTCAAACTAACTGCCCTAATTCAAATTTATTTAATTTGAATTAAGGCTTACTCCTGTTCTGCACTGCCCTTAGCTCGAACTAAGAATCGAACTAAGTGCTTAGTTCGAACTAAATGCAAGTGTTACTAATTTGAGCTTCCATTAGTTCAAATTAAGGAACTCCTTAATTTGAACTAGTGACAATCTATGGTGGACAGGGACTAAGTTAGTTCAAATTAAGTCTCCTTAATCCAAACTAACTTGCCAGTGTAGATGCACCCTTAGGGATGTGATGTTTTGCTGGCATAATTAAAGTGCTAGAAGCCCCAGTATAGAAAAAATCATGCTGCTCTAAAAGTAAGTTTTACTAGTGTAGCAAACTCGCTTTCTGTACCAATACTGTTAAAGAAGCACAAAAAACAAGAAAAAAATAACCATGAAATCTCACCCCAGATGTGTTGTGATTGGCCTAGATTTTCAAAAACAGGAGCCTACTGTTAGATGCCTAAATCTATATTTAGTCACCGAAGTTAAACGGCCTAATTTTCAAAAGTGCTGAGCTTCAGACAGCTACAATTGACTTCAATCGGAGCCGTTGAGCGTTCTGCTTTTCTGAAAGCCAGGCTATTTATTTAAAAGCCTAATTATGCATTCAGGAATCTAGCTTTAGTCTCCTCTTTCTGCAAATCTTGGCTAGTATTTTAAATATAGGTCCCAACAGGACCTCGTGCCATATAACTAATTTGGGGAAGGGCATGGAGACAACTTTCTTCAAACACAAACTGGGGTGGCTGTTGCCTTTGCTCTGGCGGATGTCCCAGAATTCCTTCTGGCACAGTTACCATCATCATTATTTACTACTTAAGCTGCAATAGCACACAAAATGTACCGGCCAAATTCACTACATCCCTGCTTCCAAAACATTTTTTCAAAAGCCAGAGCCATGAGCCCTGGAAGTTGGAAAGTTAGTCAAACAATGCTTGACTGGAGCACTGAGCCAGCCATGGCAGAGAGAGATTTCACATCTCAGCCTAGGTGACTTCTATAATTAAGCAGGGCCAAGCCTCGTCAGGACTTGGATGGCAAACCATGCTGTACCAAATCCTGGTCTCCCTATTCACATGAAATGAACGGGCTGCAACTTGTTCTGTGACACAGGTGTCAATCCGGAGTGACTCCATCGCCACACTGGAGTTATTCTGATTTATAACAGTGTAAATTAAAGGCAGGATTTGGCCCACAGGGTTACTGTCTGAGTAAGGTGAGCAGGATTAGTCTCCCAGCGTAAGGGAAAGCCAGGCACTGTAAGAGATGACTCTGGTGATACTCCATAGGTGTGTCTACACTGTCAAGTTAGTTCAAAATAAGAAGTCTTAATTCAAACTAACACAGTCCCCATCCACCACAGACTTTCACTAGTTCGAATTAAGGAATTCCTTAATTCGAACTAATAAAAGCTTAGTATGAATTAGCAGCACCTGCATTTAGTTTGAATTAAGTGCTTAGTTCAATTCTTAGCTCGAACTAAGGGCAATGTAGACCAGCACTGAGCCTTAATTCGAACTAAATAAATTCGAATTAGGGCAGTTATTTTAAATTCACAAAGTTCACTAATTCGACTTAACGTTTAAGTTGAATTAGAGCACTTTATTAATTTGACTTACTATGGTTGGGTTTACTTCGAATTAAGATCAAACTTATTAGTTCATCTTTGTTAGTTCGAACAAACTTTTGTAGTGTAGATGTAGGCCATGAGTGCAGCATAAATGCCTAGAGACTAGCTTACATAGATGGACAGTTCATACACATACAGACAGGTGCTCTGTATATCTGAGCCTGCACTCTTTGCTCATGAAAGTAGTTCTTACTCAGGCAATTTAAATCAGAAACGATTTGTGATATGACCAGAATTTGAGGAAGCAGTGGCAAAACAAAGCATCAACAGCATAGTCAAAGACAATGTGCTGCCTCTTTAGTAAGACATATTCCTGACGTCCTGACCATTGGTGGTAATTAGCTCCGAACAGTACTGCTGGACACCTGGACACCGTAGATGAGGACTGGCTGAAGCCCTAAGAGAGTGGGACCTTCCAGGAATCATGCAAACATTCATGCCACCACCTGTGACTGGCCATGCTACCTTTGGAAAGGCAGGGAAGAACCACAGAGGTCACTGCTCATCAAAACCATCATCACCCCATTTCAGAGCACTGAACATCCCGGAAGGATACTAGAGCCTGCTGAACCTTGAAGCTGGCAACGCTTGATGCAGAAGAGCTGTCCAGCTGCTCCCCTGCGCTCCAGACTCTCACTCTGGTGTAAATATCAACCAAAAAAGGAGCAGCAACCAAGCTCACGCAACCCATAACATGGACCTACCTCCCACTGGGATTCAGGTTATGGCATAGCACAGAGTCAGCTTTGGTACTACCCAGAAAGGAACTTCTCCTGGCAACAGACAGAAGCCATATCCCAATGTTCATGCTACTCTGCTTCTGTCCCCTTCTCTTGAAGAGGACAGGTGAGGGGAGCCATCCTTCTTCCCCTTCTCTTCAGCACCAACACAAGCCCACTTGCAGAGGTGGAACAGCATAACAGGCAAACAGTATGTCAGCTGCTCCCAGTGGTTCATTTCATTTTAAAAACAACAAGCAGTTGTGTGGCACTTTAAGACTAACATTTATTTTTTGCATGAGCTTTCGTGGGAGAAGATCCCACTTCCTCAGATGCTTCGAAGATGGGTGAACTTACAGAAAGGAATGAAACTAAATGCAAGGGGGTGTCACAGACATAACCAGCCCCCTCCTGAAGTTGTTATGATGCTTACAAGAAAGCGCCTGGATGAAGAGCAACTGGCTCAAATTAAATCCAACCAAGGTGGAGATGAAGGTGGACGGAATGAGGAATGTTCCAAAGGGGCAGATGTGTTAGTCTAGTTTGGTAAAACAAATGAGGAGTCCTATGGCACTTAAACACTAATCATGAAGTTGATAATTACCACTGCTTAGCTTTTAAGTGCCACAGGACTCCTTGTTTGTTTTACTGAGTGGGCAACCACTCACAAGCTAGTTGGCACTCCCTTCTGTCCTTCCACAGAAGGCATCTGTTGTAAGATTTTCCTCTTCAACAAGAAATCCCTTCAACAAAGCAGCTATCAAACAGGGAGAGGAGAAAGGCAGCACGCTTCCTGATGTCCTATACCACACTCATCATGCTATTTACCCAGGAAATATTATGCTAAGGAATCCGCAAGACAAACAGATGGATGGACAAAGGGCTACCTTCCATTATCTGATATTATTTCTGTTTCTCTAACCCCAGGTCCAAAGGCATAGAGGTTTAAATAAAATTCTTCTGGAAGAGTGCCCTGAAAGAGAGGAGCAGTGACACCACCAGAGTCCCCATTTGATGCCTCCTCAAAATACTGAGACATCATGAGACACCACCCACTCCTCCCCAGCCCAAAATAACACGATTGGCTTAGAAATCATGAGATACGAAATAACGTATGTAGGGATTTTTGTAGTTGCTTTTGGAGTTTTGAGCCTATGGTAGTCACCATTTCGAACTTTTCTCCACAACTATGAAGACTAGAAATTTACTTTTTTCTATTTAAATGGAAGCCACAACTCTCACATAATCCCATGACTCCAGGAGCTGGGGTTTTAAGAGAATCATCAACTGTCAGATCATACCCATGGAATCTGCCTAGACTGAGTTGCAACTTCCAGCCCACTCTTGCTTTAATTTTTCTCTTTCCACAAATATATTACCACTGCTCCTGCTACCTTCTGATTGTTTCTCATTTGCTATGAGATACCAGCCTCCATCACACACTTGTTCAATTTTCAAACACCTTCGTGCCTTCTACCATGCTACCTCCCAGTGCTCTGTGCATGGGAACCTCTCATAAACATCCACAAAGGGTACGTCTGCACTGATGGCAGCAAAATCGCTGCTGTCAGCCCGATCTTCCAGACGTGATTCAGCTGTGAGCATGAACTCGCTGCTGCACTCCAGAAGTCAGCCCCAGAAGTCCGCTCCTACCCCCTAAAAGAAGTAGCTGAAAGCTGTGGTTGGCTTTCCTGAGTGCGTCCCAGAAGCTTAAACATTCACCGGCAGATACACAAGGCACGTAAAATACCTTGTGTATCCGCGGTTGACTGCTGCCAAAAATGCAGGTGAGTGTAGACTAGGGCTAAGCCACTTTTCCTCCTTCAATTTCTTGCTCAAACTCTGCTCGTTCATGATATCTACGGAAATCTTGACAACAGTTAGGCTGCAGGGGAACTGATACCACTGTTCATCATGATGACCAATAAAACCTCATGGTTTCCTGTACTTCCTCAGGTACCTGTCTGTATCAGTCTGTCGTCTCTTCTCTTGCCTGCCTGTGTTCATCAGTTGTCTCTTTTCTTAGAATAGAGGTTCCCACACTGCACATGAAGGAAAATTTGTCATCCAGGTCTACTCTGACCCGAGCTCAGCTGTAGTGGCAGTTGTGGCTTCTGGCCCCAAGCTAGGCAATCATGACCCTGAGCCCAGCCCCCTGACCATGGCCTTGCTCCCAGCGACAGCCCTTTGACCATAGCCCTGCTTCCAGCCACAGCCTCCAGGCTCAACCATGGCCCAGCTCCCTAGCCTTAACTGGGAGGGGAGCAAGGACAGGATTAAGGAGGGGCCACAGGGTAAAGAGTTTGGGGACCATTGGCTTAGCAGGTACATTTTTAGGGGCAAGGACTGCCTTTTCAGTCTCTTTAGACAGTGTGTAGATGTAGAGACCTGGTCCATGAGTGGGGACTCCTAGGTGTTACGGCAATATGAGTAAATAATTGTAACAACAAAATTACTAATGAGACCGAGCTATATTTGGAATAAAAGCGAAAACTGCAAAACGTGATTATTCCCTGTGAAAGTTATCGACCCCTCCTGGAGCGAGACTGTGTTAGAACACAACGCCTTTCTGCAGCAGTCCTAACTGCGTGTCAGCACCATGGTGATCCTGCTTGCTGATTTGCTGGTGAATGAAAGTCCTGACTATTAACTGCAATATAATTATTTTTTTTAAATAAATGGAACATATTTCCGTTGCTGGGTTTGGGAGCAGCGGTGTGGAGTGTGTGTGTGGGGGGGGAGTTTTACTCCACTGCTAGTTAATTTCCATGGCATCTCATCAGCAGACGTTGTTCCTAGTGCATGGAAAGCATGATTGTCCCTAACCCCAAATAGCAAGCTTAGGAGCACGCGCTTTCTTTGGCGTGGCAGATGGAAATGCCACTCTTCAGAATTGCAGAGAAAGGATCAAAACAGAAGCTGCCCCAATTCTCTCTTATAACAGGATTCCCCTATATTTGCATCTAATAGATTATTGAGCTACGTTCTTGGCCAGTGTGAGTGGATGTCAATGGAGCTACATGGATTAACATTGACTTAGAGCTTGCCCACAGTGTTGATCGTAACAAATAATACTAAAAAGATATAGCTACAGGGAAGCAAGATGGTCAGTTAAATAATTGCTCTCATTAAAAACAAAATTGCAGCTACAATTAATATCACAAGCAATCAGAGCATTTGTTTAAGCATATTCCTGGTGCATTGTTGCAAAGTTGCTAGCCATCATTAACTAGGCTCAGATAATTATTATTCATAATTTGTATTATCGCTCCATCTGGGAGCTCCTGTCGTGGACCGCTGGGTAGGTGCTGTACAAATACATGACAAAAAGTCTAACAGGGATGTCAGAGGCTATTGACATTTGCAGACAGAGCCCTCCAAAATAAATCCAGATTAAAATAGCCAAATAAATATTTTTCGCTCCATCCTGAACTCACAGCAATGGGCCTAACTGCATTAAAAAGGACAGACCTTTCAGAACACTATAATATAGCAGTAGAGCAGCTCAGATCAAAATCACATCATAAACCATTGAATTCTGCATCTGTTTTGATGCTTCCGCTCTCCTTGCAACTGACAAAGTGGGTTGGAGCCCACAAAAGCTTATGCCCGAAGACGCTTTGTGTATATTTTGTATCATGGTCATGTCAAAAACAAACAAGGACAATATATGTACTTTGGGGAGAAAGTATGTACAGAGGGCAATGTCCTCATTTAATCTGACCCATTTTCCATACAGAGCAGTCATTATGGCCAGTTTTCAAAAAATGACTAGTGATTCTGGCTCATTTCTGGTTTCTGCCTCAATTTCTGGTTCCCTCCCCTCTTGCCCAAGACGACACCTTAAAGGGATAAGTGCTTTTTGGAAGTCTCCAGTCCAGCACCCAAAAAAAGAAGCACCCCAAAACTATTGAGTACTTCAGGAAATTTGTATTTTTACTTAAGAAATGAATGTTTGAACTCTAAAACCTCACCGAGAAGCCTGTTGATTGCTTTTTATAAATTCGTTCTTTTTATAAATTCATATTCACACTGCCTCTTGAATATCCTCTGTTCTGTACCGCCCTATAACCTCATATAGCATCATTGTATAATGACCGTGAGCTCATTTTTTTGCTTCAGTCATTGAGCGCTTAAGAGTAAACAAGTTCCAAAGGGGCACCCATCTTAGTCTAGTTCACCAAAACAAGCAAGGAGCCCTGCTTTGGTTTGCTGTAACAGTCTGACCTGATCCTTTGACTTACACTTCCCTGCATTTATTTCCTCCCATTCTGTAAGTTCCCCCATCTTCAAAGCATCTGACAAAGTAAGATTTTCTCCCATGGAAGCTCAGGTGATAAATAAAATTTGTTAGTCTTTAAGCCTATGTCTACACTTGAAAGTTAGTTCGAATATAAGGTGGCTTAATTTGAACTTATTACCTGTCTACACTATGCTTTCCTTAGTTCAAACTAAGGCTTGTTTAGTGTGAGCTAGTAAAACCTGCTGGTTAATTTGAACTAAGTGCTTAGTTCGATCGCTAGTTCGAACTCAGGACAATGTAGACCAGGATTAACCCTTAGTTCGAACTTAAGTTTGAACTAAGGGCAGTTCATTCAAATTAATGGAGTGGACTAGTTCGAACTAATGTTAGCTCAAATTAGTCCATGTTGTTAATTCAAACTAACTTTTCCTACTGTAGACATAGCCTAAAAGTGCCACAGGACACCTTAAGAGTAAACAGTGAATCGCGTTATTTATCCAGAATAGCATCCAATGGAAAACAAGACTGGCATGTCTATATGGCAAAAACAGGCTTGTGACACCTGGGCTCAGACTCAGGGTTTGATGACGCAGGATCCTGGGAATTGAGCTACTGGGTAAAAAGAAAGCAGTGCATTGACTCTAGCTCAGGCTGGAGCATGGACTTCGAAATCTGTGGATCTCAAAACCAGTAGGAACATTCAACACTGGTCTTTTAACCCTGCAGGCTTCAGTGAGTTGACAGGTTAGACAAACACAGATTGGGATGGTCCATTTTACGTACTCCTGCTGGGTTGGAGGGGGCAGCACAAAGGTATGGGAATATTAGAGGCTTACAGTATATAGGGGATGCAGCTGTTGGCTTTCTAGTGTAGCTGCTCTAAGCCGATGGGAGAGAGCTGTCCCGTGACTTAATTAACCCACCTCTATGAATGGCGGTAGCTATGTTAGCGGGACAAGCCGCCCAGTCAACATGGTGTTGTCCACAGAGGCACTTAGCCGGGTGTTACTTATGTCACTTAGAAGGGGTGGCTTATTCTCACATAAACGGTAGCGTAGACACAGCCGAGATAACCTAGCGGGATCCCTTCTCGATTCCATGAAGAGTCTTTTGCTTTGACGCTTTGGCTCACCCTGTGAAATTCCCCCAACTGGTTTTGTGCAGCCAGTTCAAGGCTGTGAGAGAACAAAGAGCTTTGGCTGAATTTAAAGCCAGGCCTTCAGGGACTTGGGAAGAGCGATGTATGGAGACTGACTGAGACCACCGCCCCAAGTGGCTAAGAGGCAGGGTAGATACACCTGCCTAGAACATTTATTTTAAAAACCTTTTAACTTAACTTTGTTCCCACTGACAAAGTACAGTGGGGACCCGTTAAAGCGCGGGTGTCGGGGGACAAGCCCCGGCGACCGTGCATTAAGTGGACTGCGTGTAAATGGGACCAATGTTCCCCCTAAGCTCTGCGCATGCAGCAAAAAGCGCTCGCCAGCGCACAAATCAGTGCAGAGTCAGCAGCCAGGGATCCTAGACTGTGTCTTCGGGCTGGCAGGGAGCAGCGGGGACCCGGATGCATCCCCAGCTGCTTCTGGACGAGTTGGGAAGCTTCTGATGTGGGGGCCATCCGGATCTGCTCCCTCCCCCTCCACTCCCCGCGGCTTGCCAGTGCGGTGGAAGCTCCTACGCTTGTCCCGCGGCAGCTGGGGACGGATCTAGATTCCCCCAGCCTGCCGGCAGTGGCGCAAAGAGACAATGAGATCAAGCGTTACACATTTTTTCACATGAAAAGAAAAAGGTAGCGCTACTAAGGCTCGCTTCACATGTTTCCTGCCCTGGGCAGCTTCCGCTTGTAGGCAGCGCACGTTACTGAGTCCCGTGCGTTAACTTGCTGGCCTCGGGGGACATGACCGGAGCACGCATTAACCGGATCCGCGTGCTAACCGGTCGCTTGTTAACGGGTCCCCACTGTAGGTTGCAGCCCATGAAAGCTTACACCTGAAGAAATTTGTTAGTCTTTAAGGTGCCACAGGACTCTTGCTGTTCATGTTCCTACTGTTACAACTAAGCAATACCTTGGTTTTAAGAAGGCTGTTTTAGGCCACTGTTACCAGCCATAGTCTCCCAAAGGGAAGAACTGAAGGAGAACCAATAGAAGCTGATCAATATGCCTTCAGACGCCAGAACAGACATGCCTTCAGACGCCAGAAAGGCCTCAGGGCTGCGGTTAACCCTGTCATTGTAACAGGCTCGTCACACACCTCACCCCGCTGGCTGCCCGGGAAAGCAGTGTTTTGTTTTTTTCTCACCCCTCTGGCACCTTTGCTCATCAAGCTCTCCTGTGACAGCTTCTCCACTCACACTCTCCACGATCAGGCAGAGTGCAGCCAGCCACAGCCGTGGAAAGCCCAGATGGGAGCATGAAGCCAGGCTCAAGTCTAGAACCATGGGCTGACGATTAGTGACATTTCAGTCGATTGTTTCAGTTTCGCGAACAATATAAAATATCAGGACAACATTAGCTGCAAATCAGACACCTGGGGCTGCTGTGAATGAAATTTCCTGTTTGGAAAACAGGAGGACAAACAAAATCCCTTGTGCCTGGCAACCTCCCCTAGCTCAGAATCTGGGGTTCCCGTTGCTTTCCTTAATAAAACCCTTACTTCAATGGGGCTTTGATTTGGTTATGAAAAAAAAACACGAGGCCAGTAGTTGTTTTGCTCAAAGCAGTGCAAAGAAGGAGTCCTATGGCACTTAAAGACTAGGACATTGACTTATAGCATGAGCTTCTGTGGGAGAAAATCCCACTTCGTCAGATGCTTTGAAGATTGGGGAACTCCCACAAAAGCTCATGCAATAAATAAATTTGTTAGTCTTTAAGTGCCACAGGACTCCTTTCTTGTTTTCCAAAACAACAGGCAGTTCTGTTTGAACCTCCGCTGCACTCCTTGTACCAGCTTAAATGCATAACACCATAATAAATTCATGGTCACTTAGGAACTGCCCAATACAGATAAAACAACTTCACAGCACGAGCAGGGTGAAGTAGGGAAGAGGCGAAGATGGAGTTAGTTCTTCTCTCTCCAGAAACAGAAGCCTCTACATAGTGAGTGGAATTAAAGGAAAATCCACATTAGCTGCCAGAAACATAGGGTCTAGAAATATCCAGAGGGGTAGCTGTGTTAGTTTGTGTACAGCAAAAAAAAAGAGTCCTGTGACACCTTATAGACACAGGGTATGTCCACACGCACTGTTTAAATCAAAATAACGTGGGTTATTTTGATTTTAAAAAATGGTAGGTCCACACGCTGTTCTCTTATTTCAAAATTAAGAGCTCCCTCATTTCAACATAAGGAAAGCCACATCATATAATAAAACCTAGTATTGTATCAATATGACTGTTAAATTGAAATTGTTATTTCAAACTAACACAGTGAGGACATGTTATTTCAACTGAACTGTTAAATCAATTTCACATTTTTGTCCATCTCCTTCCCAGGCACTTTCCTTTTTCGATATATGGGGGAGGCATGGCCCTTCTAGGGGACCATGTTGCCACACCTCCCATGGTGTCTCTCTCCTAAATGGAAATAGCAAGTCTTGTCCATGGACATGCTATTTTGATGTAAGTTTCTAGTGGGGACCTGTTAAATCAATTTAACTTAAATTGATTTTTATATTGATTTTATTAAATCGATAAGTTAAATTAATTTAACTGTGTAAACATGGACATCACCTAAGAGATTTCTTTGGGCATAACCTTTCATGGGCTCCATCCCTCTGCATCTGACTAAGGGGGTTGGAGCCCACAAAAGCTTATGCCTGTAGAAATCTGTTAGTCTACAAGGTGCCCCAGGACTCTTGTTGTTATAGGGTCTAGAGCTGATTGAAATTCATCACAATTCTTTTTGGACCAAAATAAATTTTTTCATACTTTTTTTCGTTCTACTAATTTTTCCCCATTTTTTTCAGTGAGAACAGAAAAGAGGGGAAAAGATTTGCCTTCGTCCCCCACGTTCAGTGGAATAAAGGGACACAGCAGGGGTGGGGGAGAGAGAAAAGCATTTAATTTTGTCCCATTTAGCTTTGTCAACAAACCAGAAAAATCTCATGACGGGTTCCAAATGAAACGAAAATCCTCCCCTTTGTTTCTGACAGTGCTATCAGGGACTATGATGCACGTTTTAATGTTTTTGATTTTGGACAGTAGAGGGCAACAGTACACAATCCAATTTGCTGGAGGCTGGGAGTTTTGATTTCAGGACCTCCTGCTCCAAAACTTCACAGTCACTTGATTAGCCCAAGAAATTGCTGTTATTGCCAGGACCCCCCCAGAGGACTTAGGGGGCCTGGGGCGGATTAGATGTGAGGTGCCCCCCTCACTGTTCCTTACATATGACTCTTACCACCTCTGCCCACCCCCAGATCTCCTCCGGCCAACTTCCCGATTACCAAGCCCCTCTTGGTTTACCCAGCCCCAATGTTCCCTGGGATGTATAGAGTCAGAAACTGAGGCAGGGGCCGGGCAGGGGGCACCCTCCTTAATGTAGGCCTGGGGCAAGTTGTCCCTGTGCCCTCCCTCCCCCTGGGGCTCTGGCTATTACACTGGGTGGCAATGTTCCCTCTAATTTTTTGTAGACTGTGTGCATGAAAAATTTCTTTTGTGCAAGTTTTCAGAATGGGTGTGCAAATTTGTGCACACTGCAGTGAGTGTGGTCCAACTTATGAGTACAATGAAGCGAGTGTGTAGGATGCAACTAATATATTTATTTTGGCATGGTGACGGAAACGATATAAATTACAAAACCTCATTTGAAACCTGCTCCTTGAAACAGCTTTCTTAAAATAGCATAAAAATATTCGCCCTGTTGAATTTTTTTTGTGTGCGCCTTATTTTGTTGTGTGTGCAGGTTTCACAACCTGTGTGCATGCGCACACGCGCACAGCTTAGAGGGAACATAGCTGGGTGGGTCCATGCTGCAGTCTCAGCATGTGACGGCAGCACATGTCGACATCCTGAGACAGCTTTAACCTAGACACCCCAGCACAAACCTCTGAATCAGTGAACTACCAAATAATTACCAGTGGTTTGTGCTAGGTTGAGTCCTAGGCTAGACTAACTGTTACAAATGTGCTAACTCGCAGGCATTCAATTTACTCCACTTAAAACAGGCGCACGCAGGCAGGTCAAGGCATATCCTTTAAAAACCTCTCCTCTCCTAGCCACATGGCTGATTTAATCTCTGATAGACTTTTCCGCCTAGGTGCAGGACTCCCCTTTGCACCAGTTGAAGTCCCATACAAGTAGAGCACTAACAGTCCAATTCATGCACGAGGTGGATTATTAGGCTTTTGGAGTGACCTCACTCCTATACGAACTGCAGGATTTCTCATGCTTCAGCAGAGGGCAGTGGACTACAAGTACATATGCAAATCACATCCCTTCCTCTCCTTCCCAGCACAAGAAACAAGACAGGGTCACCTAGGGTCCAATCAAACACAGCAAGTGCCATTCTATAATGACGCATGTCATGCATTTATTTACTCCCAATAAAAGCATCGCGGAGTTCGCACTAGCCACTAAACAGCAAAAATCACACACACAAGCAGTGCTGGTCCCTAGCAGCAATGAGCTAAATTCATTCCAGGGGTAAGGCCGCTGAAGTCACAGGACTTCCACCGGGGAAATTCATTTGTCCCCATGGTTTGCCATGCATGTAGTACAGCATGCAGAAATCAAATGGTGCAAGTGACTGTGAAAGCCTGGAAGGACAGGCTCAGCTGACAGCTATTTTTAGCTTTGCAGAAGCAATGAATATATTAACAGAGGCCTGGCTCACGTTCTGGAGTCACAGAGCAAAGTGAGAAGTGTCCCCCCCAATAGAGTGCCAAGAAGAATCACAGAAGAATTTGAACCTTGTTGAAGTCTTAGGGCACCATCCAAAGTCCACCCTGATTTACACCCCGTGGCACCCAAAGGAAACCAGGGGGAACCCTTGAGAGCAAATTGGAGAATTTGATTCCCTGTGTTTTTATTTGAATTCACACTTAGAAGAATGAGTTGTGGCCTGGCTCCCCATTAAAACGGGCACATGTTGGGCATCTCTGAGATCCCCTTTTCCGACTAGAGAGGCAGGGATAATCTACTTGGAAGGGCAGGAAAGCAGGCTGTGCTCCATTCCCATTTCTGGGCTGGGTGCAGGAAGATATGAACACAAAGTGGAGACTTTTGCTCTAGAAATGGAAAACACTCTCCTGCCCCGTTAGCTCTTGCTGTGAAGAGCAAAGCTTTGGGCTCTGAGGAATATCTAAGATTTCTGTGGCCCACAGGCTCTCTGCCATCAGGTTTTCTAGCAGGTGCCTAGGTGTTGGATTTTGGTTCTTGCACTGCAAACAGCCAAGAGATGCTGTCTGAAAAATTTTTGGATAGAAGATGAAAACCAAAAATAAATGGTACAGTAGGGTATCCAACCCCAGTGCTACTTGTTTGAGAAAGACATCACAAACAAAGCTTAAACACCATCTTTGCTAGAATTAAAATCCGATTTTAGGACAAGTTGACACAGCAGAAGCTGTTCATGGGGTAGCTACTTCAAAGTAGCTTGAATCCAGCTCACCCAGGTAACAACAGAAGCAAAGATAGAACAGCACAAGTTTCAAAGCAGACTAGCAGGCAACTCCCATCTGTAGCACCCAGGCTTAGCCTTCACTGGCCATTCTTTTCTGCTATTGTTGCCCATGTTGCTGGATTCAGGTAGGCCACCCCAGACACAGCTCTTGCTATGTAGACGCAGCCAAAGTCACTAAATGGGGGCAGAAGACTTGAGCATGGAACCAGAAGTTGGTCGGACCTGGACAGCAGAGCCTGGGGGTACCGTCAACTGAGAGTGTCCAACCCTGGAGCAGGGGAAGGGAGCCGTTCACATCTTTTCTGGCCACCTCTGGGGCTGGAATGAAAGCACGCTAGAGGACTTCTTCTTCTAGAGAGCAGGTCACTGCAATGTGCCAAGTCCTCGTCAATCGCTTTGCTGGAATCACTTCTGCTCCCACAGTGACTCTTTCAGCAACCCAACCACTGTGGAACAAGCGCCCATCTTGAGTGCAGATACCCGACACTGTCCTGTTAGACCATCATCCAGGTAGCTGTATCTCCTCTGGCTCAAAACGTGCCGCATAGTAAAGTTGTAATTCAATAGCACTCATACACACAGCACAGCAACCCTGATTGGTGAGCACCTGTGAATGAACACCTGTGAAGCCAGCTCCCAGAAGAATTAAAAATTCAGTTGTGCCCAGGCGTCTGTGGAGAGGAAGACACAAGTGTAGTGCGGTTGGGCGCCCATGCAACCAAGAGCAAGAGACTACCTGTGTGCTCAAATATATTATGCACTTTAGCACGCAATTAAGAGTAAAAAGTTGCAATGTTTATTTCTTTGCTATTTTTTATTATTAAAAAATTTTCAGGAGAAGCACGTGGTCGATCTCTGCATTTGACTCTCCTCTAGCTCCCCCCCGTGCACGTCAACTCCATTACTCATGAACTTTAACATGTTCCAACTCTTTAATATTTATAATTCTGCCTCTTTGTACTACTCATCAGCCATTCCTGGCCAGAGGAAAGATTCTGCAGCGTTTTGAAGCGTGTACACACACAGTTCTTTTAAATTGGTTGAAGTATCACAACTGTCTTGCCTACGCACAGACATCATGTTGTACTGAAATGTTCCAGGTCCTTTGACTTTTGAGTCATTTAGTATGAGCTATTCATAAGTCTTGATCAGACCCTGAAAGCATATGGCCCAGTTTTCAAAGGCCAGCATTATATAGTAAGGCACAAATGAGTACAGTGGACTGGAGAGAAGACACAGCACTTTTATATATAATACGGGCTCTTAATTCAGCATAAATGTGCTTAAGCCAGCATACACATCTAGCTCACCCTAGCCATGGTTAGAGACTTAAGATAAGCATTAATTAGTTCTTCCATCTACTTTGCACAGCCATCCCCAATCTATAACAACAACTTGAAGTCCCTACTAAATAATCTTTGCTTGCCCGTGTCCTTCAACAGTATGACCACTGAAATGATCTGTGCCGTCAGTATATTTCTCAGCCCCTGGATGCCTCTGTGTACAGCAGAGAGTTTCAGACAGGTTGTGGTCACTGATGAACATGGAAGGCAAAACTACATGGGAGCCCATCGATGACAGTAGTTGCAGCTGCTTTCTTTAAGAGAGGCCTCCTGATTAAAGGTATGTCTGCACTGATGGCGGCAAAATTGCTGCCATCAGCCTGGAGTTTGAACTCACTGCTGCACTCCTGGAAGTCAGTGCTGGAAGTTATGGGGGCCAGGAGACGTAGGGGAAAGCCAACTGCAAGGGATTTGCGGTCAGCTTTCCCCAGTGTGTCCTGGCTGCGTAGGAAGTTGCCGGCACGTATGCAAGGGATTTTACATGCCTTGTGTAAATGCCAGTCAGCTGCACCCGAGAAAGCCCTAACTGTAGACTAGGGCTAAGAAAGAGCAGGAGTCTTGACATGATAACACAGATGGACATTTGCAATTGTTCATGGGTAGAGGGAAAAAACAAAGAAACAAAAACAGACACTGATGTTCCCCCACGCCCCACACACTAATTGACAAGGAAGGGTCTACCTTGTTTGGACATATAAAAGCCAGCAGATCTTGTCTTTAGAGAAACCATTTGATGGCATCTCATCCGCACCATTCCCTTGAACGTATCTGATTTCCCTCTCCCCCAAACTAAAAAGACCAGCCTCTGCAGTCCAGCCAAGTGACCCAAATACAGCAAGGACATTTACACCATCAGAGTGAACAGCATCTGATCTAAGAGAGGTTGTTTGAGTCTGAAGTGCCACCCAACAGGCAAGTGTTGAGAGTCAGATGCAGAAATTGCAGTGGTGAGGTTAAGTGATTTGCCCACATTGCTTCAGGGGCTCAGTAAGAACTGGGATGAGACTGGAGGAGGCCCCAAGCTCTGCATCCTATGCTTAGATCACTCCCCTCTCTAGTGCAAATGAAAATAATTTACAGTTTTTGCACATGCCCGCTTGCTTTCATGTTTCTGAACCGCCTTCTTTGCATCGACTAGAGTAAACGCCTTGATGAGGGACCTCTCTGAAACACTAATAAATTGCTGCACACATTGATCTGAAGTCGCTACTAAATAATCTTTGCCTGGGTGACGCCACTGGAAAGTGCATGAAGGACATGAGCAAGCAGAGTTTCAGCTTGGATAAGCAGAAGAGAGGAATTCTCTTACACCTTTGCACGTCTCTAAAGTAAGTCCTGCTTAAATGACGCAAGTGGACTATTGATTCCTGAACGAATGGCTCTCCCACCCCAAGAATGATAAACACGTCTGCTATTTACTCTCTAAACACAGCTCCAAAATGCAAATTAAAGTCCTCTTCCTAGCAGCATTAGCATCTCACTCCCCTCAGGTTAACGGCTCCCTCCTCTCACTGTCCATGGCAGGCAAACATAGGGTGGGGTATGGACTCTGGGTTAAAATTGCTGCCCTTCCAGGGCAATGGAGAACACTGGGTATGCCCCCAGCAGAAATCCACTTTGCCAAACGGTTAGCTAGCTTAAGGCTGGAAGTACCAAAGTTACCCAATTTGTTTGCCCAAGGCCTAAAGGCCCTTCACCTCCCTCACCCTACAAGCAGAGACTTGAAAGTCATCCCTTTGCGTTAGACCACTGACAGAAATCTGCTTGTCCCAAGAAGCCGTAAGAAATAAGATGCTCCGTCCTTTTAACTTAGAGGGCTGCCAACCCCTCTCGTTACCAGTAATGTAATTTGACAAAGATTTCACTGTTCTGGGCTTAGCTGAGCGGAGCAACATGCAAAGCAGCTTTGGAGCAGAGACTCAGTCCCAGGTAGGTTTGTATGTACAGGGTGCTAAGTGTACTACAAATACCTGGAACGGATTACAATTCTCTGAAGAGCTTTGTTTATTAAAACTGTAAAGATGAGAATTTCCAGCAGAACTGGTTGAATTATAGTAATGCATTTATTCCAGGATTTCCCCCCATCAAATACATTATTCATGATATTTGACTGGTTTTATAGAAGGTCACATAATATATGCACACACATTTCCTCCCAATCAATCCTAGAATAAGTAATTCACCAAGAGATTCCTTTCATTCAAACAGCTCTAATGACCAATATTTTGCAAATGGGTCAGTCTAACAAGAAGTGAAAGCCCTGGTCCTCAACGCTATTTATGCTCCCATTGAAATCAATGCGAGTAAGGTGCCTTAATGTCACCAAAGTGGCTTGCTCATGGCGATGAAAGCAAGACAAGGAAACAAAGGGAAAGAACACACAGCTAGATCTGTGTGAAGTTTTTCAAACAAAAAACATTTTTGGCAAAAAATGCAGAGTCGGTGATGCCCAAATATTTCATGAATGTGTTGCTTTTGCACAAGTGCTTGTTCCAAAACCCCCCAACCTGACAATAATCAAAATGTTTCATTCTGACATTTTCAGAATGAAACACTTTGATGTGGTTGATAAGAAATGACATTTCAAAATGACTTTTACATTTGATTTTGAAACTGTTTTTAAAAAAAGAGTTAAAAATGGTCCAAATCAAAAACCAATGTCCCTTGTGCACCTTCCATTGGCTCTGCCTAGGCAAAGTTTCAAATCAAACCAAAAGTTTTCATTTCATTAACACAAAATATTTAGTTTGACCTGAAATGAAATATTTTTCAACTTTTTGAGTTAGCAAAAGCTTTTGGTTTCAGTCTTGTCTGAAACAAATTTTGTTCGTTCCTTTTCAAGACTGCCCTGACATTGAACAATCCATTATTCACATGACTCCACCCACGATTCCTGGCTCCAAGTTGTTATTGTCGGATACCCCATGGTAGGAACTAGAGGCTTCAGCTGAGATCAGGGTTGCATTGTGTGAGGCCCAATTCATACATACAGCAGGAGACAGTCCATGCCATAAAGAGTTCAGTGTGAATAGACAAGGACTGACAAAGAATGAGAGAAAGGAAGTATTACTACCCCTGTTTTAAAGAAGGGGAACTGAGGCACAGAGAGATGATATGATTTGTCCAAGATCACACTGGGAGTCTACGCCAGAGCTGGCAATTCAACCCATCACTGTTGTGCAGCTCTCCTCCTCTAACTCTAATAGGTCATCGATTTTCACCTAGACTCAGAATAAGGCTTCTGTAGTACAAATAGGCCCAGGCATGCCCTGGAAGATGTATTACCTGTGCGTCCAACCATTTGCTCTGTGCTACACCAAAGAGGGTCATGCCTAGTCTCTGCCAAGAATTAAAAACTAGTTGTTTGTCATGGTCATTGTGAGATGTTTTCTGGGTAAGAGTTTATGAGATATGGGAATATTAAGTTGCAAACCTGTTAAAGTGTAACTTGTCACATTGTCACAGGATACACATCTATGCACCCTGGGTTTTGATTTATATGATTTTCCTGTTCACTTGTACACTGGGATTGTATGATTTGTTGCTAGTTACACCATGCAATGTTTCTTTATGGATGCTCATAACCTAGTCTACATTATTACTATGACATCATGTTTCCTACAAATTCACACACGTGCACAGACATGTAGCGTGTTTAGCATGGCTCAAGGGGGCTGGGAGACAGAACAGCAGCAAGCAAACACCTGGAGAAGACAAAAGATATGCTAATTAAGTTCCCTGGTCAGAAGACACAAAGAGATCACCTCTGCCCAGAAGGGGAGGGGTGAGAGGAATGGGAAACGAAGAGATACACCTGGAAGATTTTGGGGGCTTTTAGCTGGGACTCTCTCCATCTTAAAACAACTCCAAGAAAGATCTGGGTCCTGCCTGCTCTTGGGCAGAGACTGGCTGTGCAAACACCTGACAGTCGAACACCTGGAGCATAAACTTGAACTATGAGGTTAGTTTAAGTAGAGATATTAGGGTAGTATGTGTGTTTTACCTTTTATTTCCTTGTGGTCTCTCCTGGCTCTTTTATACTATGATTCTGCCATGACTGGCCATATTCTCACTTCGAATTATAATCTGATCAATAAACTAGTAGTAGATGTATCTAAAGCTGTGTGATCTTTAGAGGGTGTGAATGAAGGAAGCCGGGCACAATTCATTTCTCTGTTAAATGGACAGACTTGGGTGTATGGTGATTTAGAGCGGGCCCCAATCCCTGTAAACAGTGGCTCCTGGTGTGGTAGCTGGGCCAGGGGTGCTTGCTGGGGGACCATCCCAAGTACCCAGAGGAAATACACCAATTGCCTGGGACTGATTGCACACCAGGGACCAGAGTGAACTGACTCAGGAGTGAATGGTCACTTGGCAAAGTGGGGCGAATCGGGGCTCAGGAGTGGGAATTGGGGTGTCACAGCAGCACAATGGACTGGGGCAGCCTGTCACACATGATCCAGACTGGGGTCTTAGGGCTAACACAACCAACATTGGGAATAATTGAGCAGCACTTGCTTTACAGTCTGCTCCAGTAAAAAAAAAAAAAAAAAGTCATCAGAAGAGTTATCTGAAGAGGGGGCTCCTTCAGCTATGAAACAATGGTCTCTAGTTGCATAGAAGCAGAAGAAATGGCCTAAGCTGAGATCCATAATACTTTAGACTGGACAAGTGCTGCAAGGAATAACCTTTAAGTAAAACAAAAGGGAGTCTTGGGGCACTTAAAAACTAACAAATTTATTGATTGCATGAGCTTCTGTGGGAGAAAATCCCACTTCATCAGATGCTTTGAAGATGTAGGATGAAAAATTTATTTGGATCTTGTCGAACTTTAGGTAAGACGTTCCAGAAGAGTAGCCGTGTTAGTCTAGTCCAGCGAAACAAACAAGAAGTTCGGTGGCATTTTCAAAACTAACAAATTTATTTATCACATCAGCTGTCACGGGAGTTCCCCTCTTTAGGCACCTGACAAAGTGGGATTTTCTCCCACAAAAACTCATATGATAAATAAATTTGCTAGTCTTTAAAAGCGCCACCAGACTTCTTGTTTGTAAGGTCAATTCAAACAGTTCCAGAAGGGCTGTCTGTTAGTCTATTTCAGCAAATCAGAAATACTTCCCAGAAACGACACAACATCCAACAGTTTATGCAATAGACAGACTTATTAATCTTTAAAAGTGCCCCAGGACTCCCTGTTTGCTTTGGGTGAGAGAATCCTTCTTGGGTCAGGAAAGTTAGTTGTTAAGAAGTATTGACTAAAATTTGCATCTTACTTGCATTCTTTTACCTGTGAACTTATGTTTCCAGATTCTTACATTGCATTCATTTGAATCTCTGTCTTAAGCTTTGCCAAGTTAACTTTGATTTGGTTTTACTATATGCAGATCTGAGCACCTTATGTAGAAAAGCTGAACTCAGTAGAAAGCTGAACTCTGGTGAAACCAGAGAATTGGGGCACACTGTTTCCACTAGGAACATTGCTGCCCCAGGGAAAGACCTGGGGCATGGTCCCAGGCCCTGTCTCCTGGGCCTGGGGCCCCACTCCCTGGCCATGATCTGGCACCCAGGCCCAATCTGGCATTGGGCTCCTGCCGCCACCAGCCTGGCCCCAAATCCCTAGCTGAGGACTGGGCTGGAAAAGGCGGGCACCACTGCAGGCGGCCCAGCCTCAGTCCGTGGCCAGGAGAGGCAGGTTACTCTGCAGGCGACACAGCCTGGATCCCCGGCTGGGATGTGGCTGGGAGAGTAAGGTCCTGCTGTGGGCAGCCTGGACCCGGATCCCTGGTCAGGGACAGGGACGGGGATAGGAGAGGCAGGATTCACATCTTTCAGTGGCTTTATCCCAGTTAAACTCCATTGTCTTCAGCAGAACAACACTGATTTACACCAACTGAGGAGCTGGCCCTATGTATACTATTCACACATGTGCTTGGGCCTGATTCTGATCGTACTCTGGCTTTACACAATAGTAACTCTATTGACTCTAGTGGCTTCCATTTCTGATTTACACCAATGTAAGCAAGACCAAAACCAGATCTCTGTCCAATCTATACTGTAGATGTGTTATATACCCACATATACAGGCTGCATTTTAAAAAGTCAGCAAGATGTGAATACAACAACATTCCTTCTGATGGCAGCTTGCACTGATTCAATATCATAAGCCTTTTCTGAAGCAGAATCTGCTACTGAAAACTGAAACAAGTTTTCTCTGGAGACCTGGTCCCAGGATTTAACGCCTAGACAGCACTTCTCTTCCAAGCACATGCAATGCCTCTCAAAGAAATCCCAACAGCTAAGTGCATCCACACAACCCATCTTTGATGAACCAGTCGGTGAACATGCATGGTGGAGGAAAGCAAATGTTTTGGGCAAGAAACGAGAAGTCCCTTCCATTCAGCACTGGAGGGGCCACATGTGGAGTACTGGGTCCAATTCTGGGCCCCCACTACAGAAAAAAAACGTGGACAAATTGAAGTGTGTCCAGCTGAAGGCAACATGACTAGGGGGCTGGAGTACAAGACTTATGAGGTGAGGCTGAGGGAACTGGGCTTGTTTAGTCTGCAGAAGAGAAGAATTATGGGGGATTTGATAGCAGCCTTTAACTAACTGAAAAGGGGGGTTCAGGGAGGATGGAGCTAGGCTTTTATCAGTATTAATAGATGATTGAATTAGGAGCAATGGTCTTGAGTTGAAGTGGAGGCAGTCTACGTTAAATATTAGTAAAGATTGTTTCCCTCGGCAGGCGGTGAAGCACAGGAGTGGGTTACCTAAGGAGGTGGTGGAATCTCCATCCTTAGAGATTTTAAAGACGTGGCTTGACAAAATCCTGACTGGGATGATTTAATTGGGGTTGGTCTTGGTTTGAGCAGGGGTTTGGACTTGATGACCTCCTGAGGTCCCTTCAAACCCCCATCTTCTGTGATTCTACGATTCTATGTAATGGACTTCTCTTTTAATCACCCACACAGTTCTTTGATAAAGGGCTCAGATACCACCGAGACTGACAATCTTATACCCAGGGGAGACAGATTTAAAAAAAAAACCTATTTGGAAACAGTGAGAAACTTGTACCGTTAAACCTATAGTTCCATTCAAAGTTGATCTATGCTTCCCAAACACAGGGAGGAATCATCCAGCACAGCGACTTTAATTACCTGGATGAGCCTGGCTCAAGATGAATGCACAGGACAAGAAAGAAAGGGAACTTGTCTGACTGCCCTCAATCCACTTCTCTATCCCCTCTGCTTTCAGCTTTCACTGTCGGCATTCCCTTCTCACCATCAAATGCATCAAAAGTGAGCACAGCAAAAAAAGTCAAAGCATTTAGGTTCCTTACTCTTGAGCTGTGAGTCATTAAAAACTTCCTGCCTCTCTTCTACTTCCCGTTTAATGAGTGGTGAGAGAGCGAGGGACGACTTCGCTGTGTGTGAGAGATGAAAACTTGCCATTCAGTGGCTTCCACGGAAAACTCTCCCCCACCCCACCCCACCACTTCACATCGCCTTAATGAACACATTTTGTGAGGGTGATTTAACGTGAATAAAAGAAACATGGAGATGGAAGGCCCTGCTTGTGGTAAACTCACACAGAGGTGGACTAACTAGCTCGTGGAACAAAATGAACAATGGCTGGCTTCCAAAATGAATCAGAGCACTGAAAATTCAATGGTCCTAAAAGGCTGGTGGATTGCACTATCAGACCTACGCTTGCTCCCGCTCCACAGCCTTCAGGTTATGGTCATGTAGGGGCTGAGGCCAGTAACTTGAGGGGCATGTTAGAAGGTATTTAGTTCTAGTTTATACTGACATTCAGAGCTACCATGTAAGCAGCTTTCAGGCTTCACTGATTTACCCATGGGTGACCCAGAATCCTGGAGGTGCAAAGGCGGCATTGGCCTACTTCTTATTCCTTGCTTGGAGTCCCGGTGCTGTGTTTGTGAAATAACAATGAGTGGCTGCAGAATTAGTTGGGTTACCACCAAGAAGGCCCTGGCGCTACAGGTGGGGAATGAAAAACAGGACAGAAGATCTCCCATGAAACACAGAACACATTTCTGTGCTAGTGTCCTCAGTGGTGATGGAGGGGAGTCTCTCCATACAAGGTGCAACCTGAAGCAATGGCCCTGGTTGGATTGCCTGCTGGATCTCTGGCTCTAAAAGTATGGTGCTCTATTGCTTGAGCTAAATGACAGCTAAAAATCAGACTGAAAATAAGGTTTATATTTTTAACAGGGAGGCCAATTAACTACTGGAACAATTTACCAAGGATGTGGGTGGTTTCTTTATCACAGACAATAAGCTTTCATGAGCTCCAACTCACTTCATCAGATGGAAGTTGTCTCCATCATGGGCAATTTTTAACTCAAATTGGCTGTTTTTTTAAAAGATATGGTCTAAGTCAAATAGGAGGTAATGCAAGGAAGTTCTCTGGCCTGCGCTATAGAGATGGTCAGATGAGGCGATCAGAGAGGGCCTTTCTGTCTTTATAATCTGTGACCAGCTGCATTGGCTTGAAGGCAGTAGTAGGTTTATAAATCTACACACAGTTCAGTCACTGGGGGGGGACAAAGTATCGCACAGTGTCTCTGTGGATCACTCGAGTATAAAAAGAACGGATTCTAAACAGGATGGTCTCCAACATAATCAGCAAGGTGTCAGAAATCACTGGAAGGCAGGTGTCTGGTGGGATACAGGAGATCCTGGATTCTAATCCACACACTACCAGTGCTTATTTTGTGGTGGTGTTCAAGGTATTTAATGTCACAGATTCCGTTTCTCCTCTGGGTAAAATACTTTGTAGTTGTTCCCTCTAATTTTTCGTAGGCTGTGTGCACAAAAAATTTCTTTTGTGCAAATTTTTGGAACCAGTGTCCAAATTTGTGCACACTCCATTGAGTATGTTCAAACTTGTGAGCACAACAAAGTACGTGTGTATGATGCAAATAATATCTAAATTTTATTTTGATATGGTGATGGAAATGATTTTGTAAATTACAAAACCTTATTTGAAACATGCTACTTGAAAGCACCTTCTTAAAGTATCATAAAAATATTAGCACTGTTGAATTTTTTGTGCGTGCTTAATTTTATTGTGTGCGCAGGTTTCACAACTTGTGTGCATGTGCACACACGCACAGCTTAGAGGGAACATAGGCTAGCATTAGCTGGAAATGTTTCAAAACAACTTTTGGAAAACTTCAGTTTGTTAAAATTGAAACCTCCTGTGGGAAAATGTCAATTTTTACATATTTTCCCCTAAAAAAAAAAAAAAACCCACCCTAGAAAAACAAATTTAAAAAATGGTGGCACATCCTGTTTAGACATGTTCAGGATGAACAACTTTGATTTTCATTTCAAAAGGGTCTTTTCCTTTTGAAACTGTAATTAATTTCTAGTTTTAAAAAGGGAAAGACCATTAAAAAGTTGGAAATCATGATGAAATTTTTTTGGCTTTACAGCTGGTGAAAAATTTTATGATTTTAAATTTTTGGTCCTGATTGGAGATGACAGGCTTTTGAACTTTCAAGAATTCTCATTGGATGGGGAAATCATTTCCTGACCAGCAATATTCCCATCACTGAAAGATAGATACGTTTGCAGATTCCTGGCGAAGGAATAATGCCATGCAAATAATAACAGCCATTCTGGCTCCAGTGCATCCCTAGGGAGGTTTTCCCTGAATGTCTCAGAGCACAGTCAGTCCTGGGCGATTACAGGCTTTATGCTAAGACAATGCAGTGGTAAGACATTGACAGACATGTGTAGAGCAAAGTACAGTACAAATAAAAATTACATCTCCTATTCTCCATCGTCTCTAGACAGTGAAACACTGACAGTGCATGCAGCTGTGTGTCCAAACCATTCACAGCTGTCTCTGCCTTGAAGGGACACTGTCAGCTAGTTTTAAGCTTGTAAGTTGGGGCAATAAAAAGAATGTATACAATGATCAGAATGCTTTGTGATTGGTCTAAAAGGCAGAATAAGTGTGAAGTCATGAATTAACCCTTTGATCCCTTGGACCTGGAGCATACAGAGCTCTTCCCCCTTTCCATATAAACCCACTGCACCTAAGGGCATGAATTAAAAACTTACCCCCCACTCCACAGCTGCCCTGGTGCTCCACTTAATTCAATGCGTTGGATGCGTGATTACTGAGCCATATGCTGGGCTGCTGAGGAAAGACCAAGTGCAAATCAGGAAGCTCATGTGCCTTTCCTTGCTCCACCACTGACTCAGCAAGCATCACCTTGGGTGAGTTACTTCAATATTCTGTGCCTCAGTTTCCTGATCTGTCAAGTGGGGCTAATGACAGTTGTAGAATCACAAAAACTCAAAAGGAACCATAAGAGGTCATTGAGTCCAGTCCCCTGCACTCATGGCAGGACCAAGTACCCTCTTAAACCATCCCTGAGAGGTGCTTGTCTCACCTGCTCTTTAAAATTTCCAATGATGGAGATTCCACAGCCTCCCTAGGCCACTTACTACAGTAGTTCATCACCCTGAGAGTTAATGATGTTTTTCCTAATGTCCAACCTAAACTTTTCCCATTACTTCTTGTCCTGTCCTCAGTGATTAAGGAGCATAATTTTTCTCTCTTCTCCTCCTAGCAAACTTTTAGGTACTTGAACACTTATCATGTCCCCTCTGTCTCCTCTTTTCCAGATTAAACAAACCCAGTTCTTTCAATCTTCCCTCATAAGCCAACTGTTCCATACTTTTAATCATTCTTGTTGCTCGTCTCTGGACTTTCGCCAATTCTTCTCCATCTTTCCTGAAATGAAGTGCCCAGAACTGCACACAATACTCCAGTTGAGGCCTAATCGGCAGGTAGATTGGAAAAATTACCTCTAGTGTCTGTCTTACAACATTCCTGTTAACACATCCCAGAATGGTGTTTACTTTTTTTGCAACAGCGTTACACTGCTGACTCATATTTAGCTTGTGGTCCACAATGACACCCAGATCCATCTCTGTGGCACTCCTTCCAAGGCTGTCATTGCCCATTTTGTATGTGTGCAATGGATTGTTCTTTCCTATGTGGAGTACTTTGCATTTGTCTATACTGAATTTTATTCCGTTTACCTCAGCCCATTTCGCTAGTTTGTCCAAATCATTTTGAATTGTGAGCCTATCCTCCAAAGCACTTGCAATGCTTCCCAGACTGGTATCATCGGCAAACTTTTTAAGTGTACTCTCTGTGCGATCATCTAAATTATTGATGAAAATATTGAACAGAACCAGATCCAGAACTGATGTCTGTGGTACATAGTCATTATGCCCTTCCAACCATTACTGTGAACCATTGATAACTACTCACTGGGGATATGTCTACACTAGCAAATTAGTTCAAATTAAGGAACCTTAATTTACATTAGGCTTTGCCTAGTTTGAACTAAAAACTTTTTTAGTTTGAACTAAGCAAAGCTTAGTTTGAACTAGCTAGCTCGGCTGGTTAGTTCAAACTAACTGCTTAGTTCACACTAATCTGCATATTAGTTCAAACTAGCCCAATGCAGACATGCTAGATCAAACTAAATAAGTTTGAACAAGCAGTTAGTTCAAACTAACCATGTTTTTTTTAGTTCGAACTAACAGTTAGTTTGAATTAGCCGCACTTTTTTAGTTCGAACTAAAGAGTTAGTTCAAACTGAAAAAAGCATGGCTAGTTCAAACTAAGAAGTTAGTTTGAACTAAAAAAAACACGGTTAGTTCAAACTAACTTTGAACTTGTAGTCTGGACTAAGCAAGTCTGAACTAAGGTTTTTAGGCGTAGACAGAGCCTGGGAGTGGTTATACAACCAGTTTTGCACCAATCTTACAGTAGCTCCATCTAGATTGTACTTTCCTAGCTTGTTAATGAGAAGGTGATGTAAGACCATCTCAAAAGCCTTACTGACGTCTAGATACACCATATCTACCACTTACCCTCGATCCACAAAGACTTGTTACGCCATCATAGAAAACTGTTAGGTTGATTTGATATGATTTGGTCTTGACAAATCCATTCTGACTGTCACTTAACACCTTTTTCTCTTCTAGATATTTGCAAACTGATTCCTTAACAGTGGCGTACCGAGACTATGTGGCACCTGGGGGTCTAGTTACATTTGCTTCCCTTCCTGCATGCACCGCTCCTGCTCTGTGCAGCCCCGACCTCTCCACACAGGGCAGGAACGGTCCCAGTGGCTAGGACCCGTCCTGCTCTGTGTGGAGGAGGGGAGGCAGAGGGCAGGGAGAGCATGAGGCATGGGGGGCTGGAAAGGCAAATATGACAGCCCCCAGGCACCAGACAGCCTCTGCTGGGCTGCAGGAGGGGCACATGGCCAGCCCCACACCAGGACCAGATTGGAGGAGTCTTGGCCCAAGCGGCCAGCTTTTGGGGCACCAGTGCCACCCTCACCCTCCCACTGTATGGGCCAAAGGTGGCCGAGAAGCCGCATGGTGGCCCCTGGAGCTGGGGGGTGGGACAGAGGCCATGCTGCCCATGTGGGGCAGCATTCCTGGCTGACCCACCTGCCCCTGGCCAGCTGTGGAGTTCGGGCTGCCTTGTCCCCCAGCCCTGGATTGGGCCTGTTCAGTTCTGGGGGGGCCAAGGGCAAAGTGGCTGAACTCCACTGAGCAGGCCTGCTCCAGGGCCCCACCCCTGAAAGTAGTAGCCTCATGCAGGCCACTTTCTGCCCCCAGGGGAGGGGCGGCCCCACCAGGGACAGGCAGGACAGCCAGGAACGCTATTCCAGGTCAGACTTGGCAGCGGAGGGAGGGTGGCGTGACCTCTGGCTCCGCCCGCGAATGCACCAGGGGCTGGTGCTACCACATTGCCGCCTTTGGCTCGCGTGGTGGGACGGCAGAGCAAGCGCCACCCCAAGAGCCCTCCAATCTGGTCCTGGTGGAGGGCCAGCCAGGAGCCTCCCTGGAGGCCGCCACCTGGGTGCTTGTCCTCCCCCATCCCCTAGGTCCATACGTCACTCTTCCTTAATTATTGCTACATTATTTTTCTGGTACAGAAGTTCAGCTGACTGGTCTGTAATTCCCTGGGTTGGCCTGATTTCCCTTTTTATAGATGGAGACTATAGTGGACCTTTCCAATCATCTGTGATCTCTCCCATCTTCCATGACTTTTCAAGATAATAACCAATGGCTCAGATATCTCATAAATCAGCTTCCTTAGTATTCTAGGGTGCATTTTGTCAAGACCTGGTGACTTGAAGACATCTCACTTTTCTAAGTAATTTTTAACTTCTTCTTTCCCTATTTTAGACTGTTTTCCCCTCTTTGTTGTGCAATGGTCCTACACTGTCCTTGGTCTTCCTTTTGTTTCTAATATATCTGAACAACGTTTTCTTGTTACCTTTTATGCCTTTATTAGCTTGATCTCAGTTTGCCCCTTGGTTTTTCTGATCTTTCCACTACACAAATCTGTCACTTGTTTATAGTCATCTTTTGTGATTTGACATAATTTCCACTTTTTGCAGGACTATGCTAAGCGCTTTAGGATCTACGGGCACAGGTGCAAGATACAGGCTTGAGCCTGGTCATAGAATCACTGAAGACGAGGGTTGTGACGGACTTCACGAAGTACCTAGTTCAGCTCCCTCTGCTGCACTCCCTCCAATTTCCAGACATCTTCCTGTAGTGGGGGGCCCAAAACTGGAGACAGTACTCCTAATGTGTCCTCACCTGTGCTAAATAGAGGAGAATAAACACGTCCCTTGATCTGCTGGCAATGCTCCTGCTAATGCAGCTCAATGTGTTGTTAACCTTCTTGGCAATAAGGGCACACTGTTGACTCATAGCCAGCTTCTTGCCCACTGTAGTTTCCTATTCCAGGATTTTACATCAGAATAGTTCTCTCTCTCAGGGATGTGAGAAATCAACACCCGTGAGAGACATGGCTATCCCAGTCTAACCCCTTGTGTTGATGGAACAGTTCTTCTGTCAACCTAGTTACCTCCTCCTGTGGTAGTAGATTATCCACACCATTGACACAGTCAGTTTCTGCACTGAAATATTAAAGTGGTGGAGCTGTAGCATTAAAAATGTAGCCAATCCATCAATTATTATAATAAAATAAAATCAAAATGAAAATGAAAATGTTTAGGGAGAAATCATCTGTATATCCTCTCTGGCTCTATTTGGACATTGGGATGTTGCCCTGCGTTAACTGCTTTCAGGCTCCTGCATCTGTCTCTGCAGCTAATTATGCTACTAGACTAAAAACATATATTATTTGATTTACGAGTTGCACTGTGTTAGAGTCAACCCAAACCCAAAAACCCATTGCTAGTGCCTGTGAATCAGAAAGTCAAAGTGAACAGCCTTGTGTCACTGTCCAGGATAATTTAAATGCAGAAGATAAACATTATCACTGATGAAAGTAAATGGACAAGAATGTAAGTCACCAAAAGGCAAATACTATGAATGTAGCATGTGTTTTAAATGTTAGTCTTGTATGAGCTCAATATGTTGACTGATCCACAGATTTTAAGAAGAGACTATTATGATCTTCTAGGCTGACCTCCTGCATAACTTGGACCGTGTATTAATTCTTGCTTAAGTTCAGTGGCTTGTGGTTGAACTGCAGAAGATCTTTTAGAAAATCATACAATCTCAACAATTTCCAGTGAAAGCGAATTCATGCCACCTTTGTTAGATTGTGCCAGTGGTTAATTACCTGTCTTGTTAAAAATGCACATCTTATTTCTAGTCCACTTTTGTCTAGCTTCAACTTCCAGCCATTGGATCTTGTTAGGCCATTGCCTGGTAGATTAAAGAGCCCAATATTACCAGATTTCTCCTCTTCATTATGGTACTTTTAAACAAGTCACCCCTTTGCTTTCTCTTTGATAGTCCCATTCTGTATGTTCCCCATCTTCAAGCATCTGACAAGTGGGAGTTTCTCCCATGAAACCTCATGAGATAAATAAATGTGTTAGTCTTTAAAAGTGCCACCAGACTCATTGCTCCTTTTGCTGAACTAGACAAACATGGCTACTGCTATGAAACATAGAAACTGAAAGGGACTATGAGAGGTCATCGACTCCAGTCCCCTGCACTCGTGGTAGGACCAAGTACCACAGACAGAGCTCCCTGAGACTAACTACACAGCATGTTTTCCGGTCCTTGAAGCTTTTCTCTGAGCCCTCTTCAATATTTCAACATCTGCGTCAAAGCATGGACTCCAAAACTGCAACACTGATCAATTTAGTGTTAAATAAAAAGTAATACAATCTCTCTACCCTTCATCAATACATGTCTAGGGATCGTGTTATCCCTGTTGGCCCTGCGCCACACAAGGAATTCACATTCAGCTGATTATCCCTCAAGTCTTTTTAGGTATGGCTACGCTGGAGCCTTAGGTCAACTTAAGGAAGGCTACAGACTGTGTCCACACTGGGCTTTTATTAAGTCGACTTTATTAGGTTGACTTAAGACAATGGAGATGGGGAAAGCCCTTCAGTCGACCTAACTGGCACCCAGGCCCACCCCCAGAGTTCCTTGCTACCAGGGACAGCTACTCACAATGCACCACTCCTCCATTGACCTAGCACCTGCCAGTGTGGACATAGGCAGTCAATAGGCGTTTTCAATGTGGCCTCTCTAAGGCAACTTAACAAGGTCGACTTTAAGTCAACTAAAGTTCACCTTGTTAGGTTGACTTAACAGAGCCTCCCAGGTAGACATACACTTTCAGACTTGCTTTTCCTCAGGATAGAATCTCCCATCCTGTAAATACAGCCTACCTTCTTTGCTCTTAGACATATACATTTGCATTTGATCTATGAATTAATATGAGACTGACTCCACTGATAAATATATTGCAATAAAAACACAGCATATAAATATTAATGAAATAGATATGCACTTCTCACAGAGATTTAAAACAATATTTCAATTTTACAATATTGCATGTTGTTAACACCAAGAATAATGGAATATTTTTAAATCCATGGAAACATATTCTGGTATCACATCTGTGTTTCACTGGTTCAACTCTATTGGCTTTGGTTTATTAACACACGATTTACACTCTGGCAAGTGAAATCAGATTTGGTCACCAGGCTTTTTTTTTTTTTTTTTTTAATGGCATCTCACTCAAATGCTACAGCAAATGTGATGATTTCTGGGCAGTTCCACAGCTGTGGGACATGGCCACCACCAGTTTTGAATTGGCTCAGGCTATCACAGAGCCACTGCAGATGGTGGCCCAGGAAACGAGCACTGACTGATGGGATCACATGGTGATGCAGGTTTGGGATGGGAAGCACAACTGTGACTGCACAACTTTCAGATGCACAAGGCCATGTTCCCAGCTCTGCATGTTGAGGTTGCCCTATGAGAGGTGATCTCACTAACTTAAAATGCCAGGTCACTACAGATCAGTGGAAAATCACATTGGAGTTGGAAAAGCTGCTGTGAGGGCCCATTGCCATGCAAGTCCACAGGCCCCATAACTATTTCCTGTTACACAAGACTAGCAATGTGTAGGACACAGTGCCTGGATTTGCCAAAAGGGGGGTCCCAAACTTGGGTGAAGCAGCAGACGGCATGCACATCCCTGTCTTAGCATCAGACCACCTTGCAGCAGAGCATGTCACAACTTTTCTATGGTTATGCAAGCACTGATCAATCATCAGCGACACTTCATCAAACTCAGTATTGGCTGGTCAGGGAAGGCACATGGCGCTCACACTTTTAAGAACACAGGGTTGTTGAGAAAGCTACAAGCAGGGGTTCCCTTCCCTGACTGGCTGTTTACCATTGGTGATGTTGAAATGCAGCCTTGATCCTGCAGTATTCAGTTTACCCCTTGCTCAGGCAGCCTTACACTGGCCACCTTAACAGCACCAAGGAAAGATCTAGCTACCAGTTCAGCGGATGCAGAATGACAGCTGAATGTGCTCTGGTAGCGTGATGGGGCATTATTTACTCACCAGACTGGATCTCGATGCTTGCTGCAACCTGCACATCTGTTAAACCAAGGGGGCAAATTTACACTTGGCCATGGGGCAGAGATAGAACAGCAGTTTGCCAAGTTCAAACAGACACGAGGACTTGCAGAAGAGCTGAGTGCAGAGCTGTCCAGCTCAGAGAGGTTTAAACAGAGCGCTTTGAACACCAAGCAACGGTAATACCTGGTGGTGTATTGTGCTCTTCCCGGCCCTGCAGTTTTAGGGCCTGTTAGGAATTGCACAGTGGTTGGGTGCAGATCTCTGTATATAACACTGCCAATGCACCTGTTCATTTTGTGGTGCTTGCCATGCATTTATGATTATTACACTGTGTCTCTCACTGATCCTGAGGGGTGTTGCAGCACACAATGAGAACTACATGGGTGCAGACAGTCTGCAGCATATGTTGGGAATGAATAAAGATGAATTATTTTCCAAACAGAATTTTATTGAGTAATGGAAACAATTCCATAATCTTCTGTGCAAGTTGAAAGCAAATATATTAAACCTTTAACAAATTTATGGATCAGAGCTTATGGAAGGGGAAGGAACATTCATGTTCATTTTAGTTACACATACATCAGCCATAGTTCTCGTAAACCAGGGCATGTGAAGCTACGGTGGTCCTTAATGTCCCCTAGCATGGAACGGTAGGAGCAGGGATGTGGCCCCTGATGTCATGTAAAATGTAATGGGATGGAGGGTGTAGGTAAAGTGCTATATTGGAGTCCTCCATGGACTGCAAAGAAAGGGAAGCCATGGTTTATTGACCCTATAGGTCCACAAATGTCTGCAGCATCTGTGCCTGCTACTAGTGAAGCCCCATTATGTCCTGATGCAGCTGTCTCACTCTGGCTCCTGGGCCTCCCTCCATACAGTCAGCAATATTCATCTTAGTCAGGGGTTAAAATATAATTTGGTGGGCTCTGGAACCCTCCTAAATTTCCGGGCCCCTTTCCTGCATGTCCGGGCCCCTTTCACCCACCCCAGCTACTGCCCCCACACTCCAGCTACTGCCTCCAAAATGCCTGGCCCCCATCAGATCCCTCTTTCCCCACGTCCTCCTCAGCCCCAATCCCCATTCCCCAAGATCCCAGCCCACATATCCCCACTCCAGCCCTCCTAACCCTCCCTCTCCCCAGCTCCCGATCTTCAATCCACCTGCTTAAGCTCCCCAACCCCCAACCACACATTCCCAGCCCCCTTCCGTCGCCTTGTCCCCCTTCCCTCACTCCACCCCTTCAGCCCCCCAACTGCCTCCACACCTCCCCAGCCAACCATCCTAACCCCTTCTCCCCGCCCCGCGCTGAGCCATCTGAGGGGAGGTCGGACTCCACGCTGCTCTAGCTTACCTTCAGCGGCATGTGGACTCCCAAGGGCTGGCCAGGGTGAGGGTGGGGGAGAATCGCCCCTTTCTTCCCCTCCTGGCTCTGCAGCCTGTGCATGCGCAAGGGGGCTGGATGGCATGTCACAGCAGGGCGGGCATGCCTCCCCTCTTCTTGGAGTGGTACCTGCCCTGCCAGAATGCACTGACTCAATTTTCCATTTTTAGGGGCCCAGAACTCTGGGGTCCCTAAAAATAGACCCAGCATTCTGGGGCTCCTAAAAATAGAAAATGGAGCCAGAACGCTGCATTCCGGGGCCCATTATTTTAAATGATGGCTCCCAGGATGCAGTGCTCTGGCTCCATCTTCTATTTTTAGGGGCCCTGGAATGCTGGCTCCCTAAAAATAGTGGGCCCCAGAATGCCATTGCGGCACGTTGCAGCCTACTTTAACCCCTGGCCTTAGTCCAAGACCAAGATCCTGAGTCAGTTTGGATGGGCCAGCCACAGGCTCCTAATTGCAGCGTAGACCTACCCTGAAAGGCCTAGAGCATGAGTAAGTCACACAGAGGAGCAGAAGGCAGACTGAAAGCCTTTCCCAGTGTAAGAACATGGGACTCTACGCGTTTCTTTGGATCATGGATGGGGGTGCATGTGTGAAATAAATTGGTGCCCTGACTCGGAAATAAATTGGTGCCCTGATTCGGAAGGCCGAATCACCACATACCAAAAAGGTGGGCTGTCACAGGGTTAGAGGGGTTGCTGGCAAATTTTGTTAGAGACACAGAGGCAAACTGAGACCTAACAATTTAAGCACTGGAAAACCCAGCTCCCCATCACAATGATTACAAAATAATTGCACAGGACGAAATGCATCCAAGAGTGCTAAGGGAATTGGCCGATGAGATAGCAGCATCGCTGGCCGTTATCTTTCAAAACTCATGGAGAACGGGGGAGGTGCCAGAGGATTGGAAAAAAGCAAATGTAGTGCCTATTTTCAAGAAAGGGAAAAAGGAGGATCCGGGGAATTATAGACCAGTCAGCCTCACCTCAATCCCTGGAAAAATTATGGAGCAGATTCTCAAAGAATCCATCCTCAAACACTTAGAGGAAAATAAAGTGATCAGGAACAGTCAGCATGGATTTACCAATCTCATCTCCTTCTATGATCAGATGACTGGTTTTCTGGATGCAGGAAGAACCGTTGATGTCATATACCTGGATTTTAGCAAGGCTTTTGATACAGTTGCCCACACAATTCTCATTGGCAAATTAAGGAAGTATGGGTTGGATAGGTGGACTATAAGGTGGATAGAAAACTGGCTGTATCAACGGTTTCAGCGTACAGGAATCAATGGTACCATGTCTAGCTGGCAACCAGTCACGAGTGGTGTGCCCCAGGGGTTGGTCCTGGGGCCGGTTCTGTTCAACATTTTCATCAATGATCTGGATGATGGAACAGACTGTACTCTCAGTAAGTTTGCGGATGACACCAAGCTGGGGGGACCAGTAGACACGTTGGAGGGCAAGGACAGGATTCAGGGAGACCTAGATAAATTGGAACAGTGGGCCAATAGAAATCTTATGAACTTCAGTAAGGACAAGTGTAAAATCCTGCAAAAAACGAAAAAGCCCCATGCACCGCTACAGGCTGGGAAATATTCAGCTAAGTAGCAGCAGTGTAGAAAAGGACCTGGGGGTCATGGTGGATGGGAAGCTAGATAGGAGTCAGCAGTGTGCTCTTGCTGCCAAAAAGGCCAATGGCATACTGGGCTGCATCAAAAGAAGTATTACCAGCAGATCAAGGGATGTGATCATTCCCCTCTATTCTGCACTAGTGAGGCCACATCTAGAATACTGTGTTCAGTTTTGGGCTCCCCACTACAAAAAGGACAGGGACATGCTAGAGAGAGTTCAGAGGAGGGCAACCAAAATGATTAAAGGGCTGGAGCACAAGCCCTATGAGGAAAGACTGAAAGCATTAGGCTTATTTAGTGTGCAGAAGAGAAGATTGAGGGGGGTTTGATAGCAACCTTCAACTACTTGAAGGGATGCTCTAAGGAAGATGGAGCTTGACTGTTCTCAGTAATAACGGAGGACAGAACGAGGAGCAATGGTCTCAAGTTGCGGTTAGGGAGGTTGAGGCTGGATATTAGAAAAAACTTTTTTACTAGGCGAGTGGTGAAGCATTGGAATGAGCTGCCGAGGGAGGTGGTGGAGTCTCCATCTTTGGAGGTGTTTAAGGCCCGGCTGGACAAAACCCTGACTGGGATGGTTTAGTGGGAGTGGTCCTGCCTCTGGCAGAGGGTTGGACTAGATGACCTATGAGGTCCCTTTGAGCCCTATCATTCTGTGATTCTATGAACTGCTAGAGCTGGCATAGGGGGTGGGGGGCAGGTCTCACACACACATGCAAATACCACAATAAACAAATACTCCTCTATTTTAATACCACTGACCCCTTTGAGGCTTGAGGCTTCCCAGCTTTTGTGCTTCTTTTATTTTTTCCTTTAGAAGAAAGGCACCGTCAACTGGTAATCGCCGAGGAGTAGGAAATACAGCAGTTCCCCTCTCCTGGGGAATAACTAAATCAGGCAATAACAACTGGCAAGCCACTTGTAACTCGAGCTCTTTTTCCTTGTTAAAAGCCTGCTTATAACATAGGAGGAGCTGCCTTTTGGGGAGGTTGGGGGCTGAGGGTGGGGAGAATCTGCTCTGACAAACGTGAAGCTGGAAAGCAAAGTGGGAGGGAAAAGAGTCATAGCGGGAAGACAGTAAAATGCATCTATCAAAACATGTTGCTGTTTCCAACCAAATCTACTACTAACCTGTTAGCTCACATGTGATAAAATCACACCAGGTCAACAGTAAGAGGGAGGAAAGGAAAGCAGCCACCCACATTAAATGCTAGAAGGTTCGCTTTCCTCAGACTGCTACAGCACTAGATAAGCGAGTCATGACAGTATGCTGCAGGTTCTGCTTTTATTCCTTGCATTCAGGTTTTAGAAAAAGCAATCTCAGCCCTGGAAAGCAGCTGGGTAAAGTGGGCAGCAACTGCAGCTGCGGAGAGAAAACTAAGAAAGGTGCTCTGAGGACACAAGGAGCTGGGAAACCCAACACATTTATTCTATCAGTTTCCTAGGCCACGTCTGCACCATGGATTTTTGCCAGCAAAGCTATGTCTGTCACGCATGTGAAAAGGCTTGACTGGCAGTCAAGGCCCTAGTGTAGGCACAGTTATGTCAGCAATGTCGTGTTTGGAGTAAGCTATCCCAGAGCAAATGCTTGTTTGCTGCTGCAAGTGGTGTCTGAACTAAGCGCATTTTGCTAGTACAGTATAACAGTAGACCTGCACATGCAAAGTGTTCCTCGTTTAGACCTGGCCTTTAACAATGGAAGAAAACTGGTTAATGCCACTTCCCAGCAAAAGTGACCTAAGGCTCTTCTCTATCTGTCCCTCTGCTCTAGATGGATCCGGCTCCATTGCTTTGCACCTTGAGTGGTCATTCATACCTTGTAAAATGAAGGCAAAATGTCCTCACTGGTATGAGTGATTTGGTACCCAGGCTTTCCCAGCAAGCATTCTTGCTGCTGCGGGGAAATAACACCCTCTTGCACTCTCTCCAGAAGCAAGGAGAGGGTTGAGATGTTGAAAGCAACAAAGCAAGGGCAAGCCACCCATAGGGACCGGAAGTGGATTAACAGTGCTTCCTCAATAAATAAATAAATAAATTTCTCAATAAATAAATAAATCTGATGGTCTTTAAAAGTACCACAGGACTCCTTGTTTATATTTCTTCAGACTCTGTTACTCTAAAAGGATGGGGGGGAAGGACTGAATTGATGACCTTGCCAGAGGGCTCTTAGGCTGTCTACACTACAGGGCTCAGTTAAGTTGACTTAAGAAGGTCTACTTAAAATCAACCTTAAGCAGACCTTCTTAAGTCGACTTAGTGAGGCCACATTGCATTGAGTCGACTTTATCAGGTTGACCTAAGCCAGGAGGACCCATTTAAAGTCAACTTTATTTTACTCTAAATAGGTCAGGCTAGCTTAAGTCAACCTTATAAAGTCAATTTTAAATGGCCCCACTAAACTAAGTCAACTTTATCAAGCAGACTTCAATGGCCACACTGTGTTATGTCGACTTAATAAAAGAAGCCCTTAAGTTGACTTAATGAACTCCAAATGTGGCCAGCGCTTTGCTTAAATCGACTTAAGCCTCCCTAAGTTGACTTAAACCCATATGTAGACATATCCTTAGCTATAAATACACCCACTTTGCACTCACATCAAACGACCACACCAATTTCAGGCAGTGAAGAATTAAGCCCCCTCTTTTGGTCTTTGTCTCCTATCCTGGTACTGATGCAGGCATTTCCTGTGTAACTTGTGACCTCCAAGCATGAAGTGGTGATGGTTACACAGCAAAGCAGCATAAGAGAATGCACAGAATGGAAATATCTATTTCTGCCTCCCCAGTTGCCTCCTCTGTCCTTTGCTACCTTTCTGTTCCATTGCTTCTATTACATCTGACATGGAATCACCAAAACGTAGGGCTGGAATGGCCCTGGAGAAGCCATCGAGGTCAGCTCCCTACGCTGATGCAGGACCAAGTTAAGCCTAGACTATCCCTGACAGGCGATTGTCTAAGCCTGCTATTTTAAAAAACTTGCAGTCATGGGGATTCCATGACTCTCTTGGATGCCTGTTCCCGAGCTGAACTATCCAAATAGTCAGAAAGCTTTTCCTAATATTTAACCTAAATTTCCCTTGCCACAGATTAAACCCTTTACTTCTTGTCCTGCCTTCAGTGGACATGGAGACCAACTGAACTTAATCGCATTTATAACAGCCTTTAACATACTTGGAAATGGTTACCAGGTTCCCCTTCAGCCTTTTCCTAAAACTAAAACAATGGCAGGGGGAGAGAAAAAGTCAGAGAGGTGGGAAGGAAAAACAAAATCATAAGTGAGAGAACTGTTCAGGAGAAACATGAAAAAAGAGACTCCTTTTCAAAGGCAGCAGAAAAATTTTCATAGACTCATTCGCCCCGTTTTTTGATCAGGTCTGCTAGCGTCCCTGGCTCATTTCCACATGGCTATCCTGATCCTGGTAGACTTCCTTTAGAATGAATGGTGGAAAGATTCATTATCAAAGGAACCGTTTCCTCAATTAGATCTGCTCAGAGAAGGGGTTTATTTCATAAGGGCATTTTTGAGTTTGGTTTCATCAAAATTTTCCACAGAAGAGTTCAGCTTTTCAGAGAAAGATCATCAAAATATGTTAATTTGGAATGTTGCCATGAACCCTCATGGGAAGGGTTTAAATTATAATTTGGGGGGGCCCCAGAATGCTCCTGCGCTGGTGGCCTCCTAGATCCCAGCTCCTGCTCCCCCCATGCCAGCACCCCACCCTCTGCCCCCAATACACCCCCCAGCGCAAGCCAGGCTGCCCCGCACTCATCGGCGGTGGCACAGCTGGGGTGGAGGCAGCAGGCCTCAGGTTGGGGGCAGGGTGTGGAAGTGGTGGGGTTTCGGGCAGGGGTTGAGCCCCTCAGCAACACCCCTGGCCCTGCCTCTGCCCACCGTAATGCAGCAGAACGCCGCTCCGGGGCCTGCTATTTTTAGGGGTCCAGCATTCAAGCCCATAAAAATAGAATGTGGAACTGGAACGCTGCGTTCCGGGACCCGCTATTTTTCAATGGTTCGCTCTTGAATGCAGCGTTCCGGCCCCCACGTTCTATTTTTACGGGCCCTGGAACACTGAGCCCCTAAAAATAGTGGGCCCTGGAACGGCATTCCGGGGTGTTCCAGCTAACTTTAAACCCTGCTGATGGGAGATATAGTTCCGGCATCTTACGCTACCTGCTCAGACTACATTGCCCATGATGCACCACAACCCACCCTCGTGGTGACAGAAAACTGGAGTGTCATCAGCACCCCTGCTACATCACAGGCATTGTCGTCCAGCTGGACAGCCCATCCTGCAGAGGAGACTGGGGACATGAGGAAAATGAAGTAGAGGTGCCATGAGGCACTGTAGTTGCATGATTTTTGTTTTTCAGGTGAAGAATTTTGTTTTCCAGTCAAAATGCTTTGGCTTTGGGGCCTCTGGTTTTTCAATGAAACATTCACAGAAAAGTGTCATTCATGCCAAAAGCTGACTCTCCTTCAGAAATCTTCTACCACCTTGACTCTCGCTAGCTGGTTTGAATTCAGCCAAGATGAAGAGTGACTGAAAAACAGCATTGTTCTTCAGCAGCTGTCTGGCAATTGATCTGAAATAGATTGGTGGCTGCAGTCCAACCCATCTTGAACACGTTACGACACACAGGTTAAACAGTAGGCAAAGTTCTCCACATTGTGGATTAGTGAGTGTCTAGTCCCAGGGGTGTCCCTGCTCAGGGATACAGAGCCGAGAAAGGGGCTTGTCGGAAAGGATTTGCAGTTTAGCCTCTTTTCTTCACATTCTTAGGGCAAGGCTGCACTGTCTGTGGCAATTCCAACAGCATAGGATCAGCTATGTAAGTTTGATTGTCATCTCTAAAGATGCGCTCAAATCAAACTCAGAAGTCAATTGGGTAAGACCTACCCAGCAAGAAGCATGGCACTGGTTTGACAGGAAGGGATTTCCCGTCCAATCAGCGCTGTGACGACTCTGCAGTAAGTAGGTGGTAGGCAGTCAGAGGGAGATATGCAAGGTATTTTAAGTACCTTACTATATCCTTTGATTGCCTGGTGTAGACCAGGACTTCGGCCTTCCTCCCTGCTGCTACTCCAGAGTAGGCTGTGCAGAATCACTTTCCTTGGTTTTGGGCTAGATTACGCTGACTAACTACTCAAGACATTTCACCTTGCATCATCTCACGCTCGTGCCAGCTAGGGCCAGGGGAGTCAGCAGCAACGTCAGGGACCCTGAAACTCTCAAAGCCTAGGCTGAAGTGGAAGGCCAAGCTCTTTGGGTGGAGGGACCTAAGTTGTGAAATTCACTGTTACAAGAGATCCGAGACCCAGCTTCAGCGTGCAGAGTGTAGCATGAGACGCTGCTCTTCCATGACCACTTTTCCCATGGTGACTGAAGAGCATTCATGCAAACCTCCCAGGAGAGGATGAAACAAAACAAATGGAGCATACATGGTTTCCTGGTAGAGGCTCAAGCAGCAGCAGCTGATCAGTCTTCAAGGGCTGGCCTACACTGTGAGGAGATTTCAGTAGCAATCAAAGGGAGATAAAGTGCTTAAAATACCTTGTGTATCTCCCTTCAATTGCCTAATGCCTACTCACTACAGGGTCTCCACAGCATGATGTGATGGGAAATACCTTCCCATCAAATCAGTGCTACTCGACTTCCTAAGTAGGTCTTAGCCAATTGACCTCCGGCTAATTCTGGGTTCGACTGAATGCATCTTTACAGACACTCAGTCAAACCTGCCTGAACGATGCTACGCTGTCGGAGGTGCTGCTGCAGTGTAGTCTTGCCCCAAGAGAGAATCTCCTATAGATGAACACCTACCCAGCCTTCACATTTGTTTTTGACTCTTCATACCTTGTTGACTAGTAGGCACTGTATAAACATGAAAGAGAAAGATCAGCCCTCTGTCTGATCGACATCATGCCACCTAGAGGTTCCCCACAATCACACCCTTTAGCCATTTCAGTTATTCAGTCACTTGTTTTGGCTATGTCTACATTGGCAAATTAATCCGGATTAAGAAGGCTTAACCTGGACTAATTTAGCCCATGGCCACACTAGGCTTTCCTAAATTCGAACTAAGGAACGTTTAGTTCTAACTAGTTAGTACTGGTGCTTAGTTTGGACTAAGCGCGATGTGGACTTGAACTAACCCTTAGTTCAAACTAAGGTGGTTAGCTTGAACTAAAAATGTGTTCTAGTTCGAACTAAGTGTTAGTTTGAACTAGAACACATTGTTAATTTGAATTTCTAAGTGCAATGTTAATTTGAACTAACCTTGCACTTATTAGTTTGGACTAACAAGTCTGAACTAACTTTTGCTAGTGGAGATATAGCCTTTGACTCTTGATTTGCACATGGTAAATAAACAATAAAGTCCCTCTGAAACTCTAGCTCTGCATTTGACCACCTGGGAAGCTGGGTCTTTTCACAAAGCCTATAAGGAAAAAGCAATTACATGTATGATCACAGGCAACTCATAGCCTCTCAGTAAAACAGGGATAATACCTATCTTAGTCACATGGGTCATGGGGAAAGAACGGGCACTAAACTGGGCCTCAGGAGAGTCACATTCATTTCCTGGCTCTGCCACTGACTCCCTGTGACACCTTGGGCAAATCCCTTTGTCTGTGCATCAGTTGCCATCTGTAAAATGGGGTGGAGAATGATGCCTTTCTCCTGTCTTGTGTCTGGCTAGTCTGTGAGCTGCTGCGAGCAGGAAAGAACTTTTGGCTTTTTGAAGCCAGCTTTTAGTTCTGATTCAAAATCCAGATCTTAGCTCTGTACATCAAACCCCTGTCTAATCACAGTGTAAACTGAACTCCCAGAGAGGCAAAAAATCTCCCTTCTTTCTTACAGTTTCCTCCTTTCCAATAGAGCTTCTCAGCAGTTGAGCTCAGACCACCATGGCTGTTAAGAGCAGATATTTGAACCTGTGTCTCCATATGCCAGGTGAGTGCCTCAACCACTGGACTGAAGGTGATGGGAGAGGGCCTTCTTGGTCTCTCTTGACTGTTTTGTGAATGGCACCAAAGCTCCCTTGTTAATCTGTCCCCTCAAAGCTGTATCTTGCCAAAACTATTGGCCACATTACTGACAAATTGATTAATAGTTTCAGGTTGAGTGAAAGCATATTTTATCATGCACTGCAAAATTTCCCCACCAGTTCTTACTACCAGACACAAAGCAGGTCATTTTAAGACCCTTAGAAGTCAGTGGGAGTCTTACCTATGCCTTTGGGTCAGCACCTGATAGCAGTGAGCTCCAAAGCCAAACCCTACCCTACTACACAGTTTCCAAGAAAGGCCACTCGGACAAACGGCTCACCCAGCCCCAGCCTGGCATGAACATCCTTTCAATGGATGAGCTCATAAACTGTCCACTTGCTATTGGCTGCAACCATTTTCCACAGTCCATGGTATTGGGACGTTGCCCTGAGAGCCTGGGAAAGGCGCAAACATTGCCTGTCACCGTGCATAAGATGAACTGCAAAAAGCCTGGCACCGATAAAGCTGTCTCAGCCACTGACAGTCACACTGTGGGCAAGTAAACAGTCAAACATGGTATGACACACTTGCAAACACTGATTTCATAAACTCCCGGGGCTTATTGATCCTGGCAGCAGTGGAGAAAAGGCTGGAGCGGGTGAGAAGCCACAAATATGAAATTCATTTTTTGTCTCTTTGATGAGATTCCAAGTTTTGTTGATAAAGGTAAGCTCGTAGTCACCACACACTTAGATTACGTCAAGGTGATTGCCTTAGTCCTGCACAACATCCTGATTTAAAAAATTGGCAGTAGCAAGAAAGAACAAACCAAAAAGGATGAAAAATAAACCACAACTACCTGACAGCTCTCAAAAAGTAGTGGCAAAGGTGAATCGTCTTTGAAGCAGGGTGTTTCCAGCAGAGGCCACCACTGGGTCTGCTCTTATGCAATATTTTCCTCAATGATTTGGAAATAAATATAAAATCACTGCTGGTAAAACCTGCTCAATAACCAGTGCAATTATACATGATGATGAGGACAGGGTGGTAGTACAGAGTGGTTTGCACTGTTTGGTAGGCTGGATCCTTTCAAACAAAGCACTGTCAATTGCAGTTATTTATATATCTAGGAACAAGGAATGGATCCAATCTCTACAGGAGGAGGAAGCATAACTGGGAACGCAGATACTCTGAAAAGGACAAATTTCCAAAAGAAGCTCAGCATCCAACCATTCCCACCATGACATTGCAGGCCAGATTTTCAGCCGTGCTCACAACCCCACCTTGCTGGGCACTCTGGAAAAGCTGGTCTCTAAACGGGAATGAAGCACCTTTCAAAAAGTGGCCCAGTATAGCCAACCACCTAATGCCCACATTTCATGCTTCTGATCTCACATTGACATGTTGCATATGAACTACAGGTTTGTTTTACTGCAATCCCTTTCTCCCACCTCCCCTGGCCCATTTGTTACATCTTATCTTGGACCGTGGTTGTAATTTCCTTGGGGCAGTGGTGATTTTTATTCCCTGATTAGACAGAACTAACAGAATGCTCTTCTTTCTCCAGGTGAGGCAGTGTAGCTTAATGAGTAGAGCACTGGCCTGGGACTCCCCTAGACCAGTGGTTTTCAAACTTTTTTCCTCAGGACACAGTTGAAAAAAATCATTTATGCTCACGACCCAGCAATCACATCTTTAAGCGATGTACCTGAGGGTCTGTGACCCGGTAGTGGGTCCTGACCCTAAGTTTGACAACCACTGCCCTAGACAGTGCTGCTGTTCAAGACAGGAAACAAAAGAGAAGCCAAGATCTAGGGAAGCTAATTAAAATTAAACCAAGATAATGGGCTTAGTTCTTCCGTGTTGCAAACAAAAGAAGTGCCATGGTTTAGCAGTGGGTTAAACTGCATCCCCACAGGCTAGCCAGATGCTGGATACTAAAGCTGATTCTCTCAGTGTTGGAAGAAAACAGATGTAAATCAAAAAGGGATATCACCTACTAAATGCACAGGAATTTCAGCTCCCTGCTGAGTGGAGCTCAGGGCTTGTGTTATTAACAGTCTCTTCTGACACATTCTGAGCGCTGAAGATTTGTATTAACCCCTCTTTTCTCTTCTTCTGCGCAATGACCAGCTCCTGGGAATCAGGCTGATTAAATGTCTACACCCAGTTGCTTCCCTGGAGACCAGGTAGCTTGTGTTAATTTAGAGCTCAGAAAGGAGGGGTAAAACAAGAGCATTAAACTGCCAAGATCCATTAGAGTCTCTCTCCTCTGCCTCAGAATCACACTGTCCTACAGCGCCAGTGGTAGCTTTAGGAGAGTGACTGGCCAGGTCTCAGTCAGAGGCCAGGTCCACAATGGCAGTGAAACTCTGTGGGAGTCGACAGGAACAATTTTCCCTGTAAGATGCACAGGTGGGCAGGCGCGCAGCCCCTGCCGCTCAGCCACACAGGGAACAATGCGGCCAGCAGCTGTGGCTGCTACTCAGCCAGAAGACCCAGTCTGCCAGCCGGCAGATAGCTTCCCCTAGGCTGGGAGTTTTAAAGCTCCCGTCCTGAGCATGTTCTGACTGAGCATGCTCACAGCCTCTTAGCATGCTCAGGGTGGGAGAAGCAACCTGGGGCCTCGCTGCTCCAATTCAGCAGCCAGGTAAGGGGGCCCCAAGGGTGGGGATTGGGGACAGTTGGGCAGCCAGTGGGGAAAGGGTGTGGATGATTGGGGGGAAGTCAGGGTTGGTTTGGCTGGGGGGTGAGGGGGACTGAGAGACCAGGTGGTGGGCAGGTTAGGTTAGGGTGGGAGGGAGAGATCTGGCCACCTGTTGGGGGGGACCAGGAGAGTGGGAGGGTGGTTTAGCCCCACAATTTGCAGCACAGCAAACACCGTAACTTGATCTGCTGTATCAGCAGGAACATTGGACAGGAGGTACCCAAGCTAAGCAGAGTAGCTTGCGTTACTTCCATCAACTTCCTTGCTCCCCTTCAGCATGATGTGTTCACTGAGCTGTGCCAATGGGAAATGAGTAAGCATCAATGCAGCACTACACCACTTGAGGGGTTGAGGAGCTGGTTTTATTAAGTCAATCTCCAGATCAATCAGACGGCAGCCAATTTCACGCCATCAGTGTAGATATGGTCAGACTCTTCCGTTAGACCTGCCTGCTCTCTCCTTCTGAGAGAATCTTCCCTGTTGGCTGACTCTCCTGATGACATCACACCACCTTGGTTGGGTGAATTGGAGAAACAGCCATCCTGAGTTTAGGAATCTCCCAAAAATAATCAGTCTGTATTTGTTGTCTTATAGGTCTTGCTGGTGGCATGGCCTTCTATACCTGTCATTGATGGGAAGATAGAGAAATGGAGCCTGAACCATAAGATGCTGGAATCTTGGAATCCACCTGGTTCTTCAGGGCTGCCTATAAATGTGGTACTACTATTAAGAAATTAATCTTGGTTTGTGCTGCAGTTCATTTAATTTTTCTTTTAAAGTACATAGCACTGATTTGATGGGAAGGCATTTCATGTCGAAGCAGCTCTGTAGGGACCCTGTAGTAAGTAGGTGGTAGGCAATCAGAGAGAGATATACAAGGTATTTTAAGTACTTTGCATATCATCCTTTGATTGACACCAAAATCGTGCTACAGTATGGACCAGAACTAAAGTACTGTAATAGGATGAGATTTGGGCTCAAAACTATGCCTTATCAGCACCATGCTTCTATTGTGAAGAAATTTCCATGTGACCCTCAGTTCACATCACTTAAATATTTCATTTAACATCCCAGTTTAAACATTTTATACTTTTGCAAATTACTTTGCACCCCTATCTAGCCACGAGAGACTGAAAAAGACTAAGGCCTTCTCTACACTTGCTGCCATTTTCAGCCACAGTCAAAGGGAGATACCCAAGCTACGTAAAATAACTTGTATATCTCCCTTTGACTCTCTAACACTCACTTACCACCCTGAGTCCACTGTGCTGAGTGATCCCTTTGACTCAGTGCTACCCTTCTTACTGGAGTTACCAAGTCAAACTCCAGACTGATCAAATAGGTCTTGACTCACCACTCAATCAAACCCAGAAGACCGAACAAATTTGCTGCCGTGTGTATAGACTTAGCCTATCCATTTGCAAACAGAAGGTGATGTCTCCTTCTGAGACCAAATAAGATGTGCAACTGTTAGTGCTCTTGATCACAACCAAAAGGCCAAGACAATGTGATGAAGGTTTTGAATTCCTGAACATACTGTAGTATCACACTACACAGTCCAAAATGTCTGGTAAATAATTTATGCCTCTGAAATTAAACAGACTTTGACGCGGCTTTTCCTCAGCTATGTCCCATCCCACAGATGCATTGTTTGCTGTGTTATCACCCTAAAGTTGATTACAGTCATTAGGAACAATATTTGCTTAGGAAAATAATTATGATCATTAATGGCGCTGAAAGCAGACACCATTAGAAATTAGGAGCGGAGTACTGCCACCAAATCACGTGTGCCACATGACTGATATACATGTCAATTATGATGTTCCCAGGATTAGGCATGCTGACTAACTCAAATCAAGGCCCGAGGTGGATCAGTATGTGATATGCTGAAGGAAAGCAGCAACGGTGAGGTTGGAACAGCAATGACGATGCCTTGGCTTGACTGGAAAAACAAACGAGATCCAGGAAAGATCTTGAACAGCCACAAGTGTGTTATTGAAACCAGCCAGGGTGGGGTTAATCTCTGGATCAGGCTCTGTGTGCCCATACTGCAGAGATGCAAAATCTATGTGAGCAGTAACTTGAGTGTCCATTCTTGCCCTTGCACAGAGCAGGGAAGTCAAGTCAACCGCAGAAGACAGGTAGGAGAGAACGGGGTGGTTCTGCCACATATATACCCAGCAAAACAGGGATTGCTAAAGTTATGTCTTGCTGGGGGCTGCAATGTGACACCTGGGCTGGGATCAAACAGCTATGCCTAACATTCCCCAGGAAACCACCATGTACAACCATACCATATCATCAAGGAATAACAATGCGCATCCCTTGCTCTTATATAGAGCTTTCCATCAGTCTATCGCAAAGTGCTTTGAGAAGAAAGGGAAGTCCACCAAGCCAGTAGTTCTCACCTTTCTATGGCACCTGCAGGCTTGGGATCCAGGCCTGGATTATTTTAAACATAGAATTGGAAAACTAGAAGGGACCTGAAGAAGTCCTCTGGTCCAGTCCCCCACATTTACGGCAGAACCGAATATTAACACAGTGGTTCTCCACCTTCTGCAGGTTGCGACACTCTTGGTGGCACGTGCAACCCTACGGGACACACAAGTCCACCTCCCCCAAGGCTGAATCCAGCCCCCCTAGCGATTCATGATACACTTGTCCCAACACAGTGGTTGTGAACCACTGATATATTCTAGACCATCCCTTACAGGTGTCTGTCTAACCTGCTCTTAAAAATCTCCAATGACGGAGACCCCACAGTTTCCCTAGGCAACTTCAATGCCCTGACAGTTAAGAATTTTTTCCTTATGTCCAATCTAAACCAGTCTTGCCACACTTTAAGCCCATTGCTTCTTGTCCTCGACTTAGAAGTTAAGAATTATTTTTCTCCCTTCTCATTGAAACAACCTTTTATTCACCTGAAAATTATCCCACCCACCTTCAGTCCCCTCTTCTCCAGACTAAACAAGCCCAGCACTTCCAACCTTCTCCCACAGTTTGTTATTTCTAGACCCTTAATCATTTTTTGTTCCTGTTTTCTGAACTTTCTCAAATTGGTCAACATCTTTCCTGAAATGTGGCACCCAAAACTAGACACAATACTCCAACTGAGGCCCAAGCAGCATGGAGTAAAGCAGAAAAATTCTCATGTCTCGTTTACAACACTCCTGTTAATACCTCCCAGAATTACATTTGCTCTCTCGCTCTCTCTTTTTTTTTTTTTTGCAACAGTGTTACACTGTTGACTCATGTTTAGCTTGGAATCCACTGCGACTCTCAGATCCTTTTCTGCAGCGCTTCTTCCTAGGCAGGCATTTCCCATTTTGAATGTTTGCAAAAGATCCTTCCTTCCTAAGCAGGGCAGGATTAATGGGCCTCAGGGCTCCAGGCTGCCCATCATTGTGGGTCCCCCGCGCCCCACCACTACGACCTGCAGGCAGGTTGGTGCTGGGGCCAGAGACCATTCTCTGTAGCCCACCTACTCTGGCCCCAGTCCAGCTGGTCTGCCCTCAACCAGGGGCAAATTTGGCTGGCACACAGTGCGGCCTCCAGTACAGCCCCCCTGGAAAGCCATGCTGGAGACCACGTCACATGCCAGCCGATCCCACCCCCAAAGTGGAGCAAACAGGCACTGACCCTTTGGACCGCCCCCCCCACCACCAGCACCAGCACCAGCAGGGCAGGGGACCTCCCAGCACCCCCTCAAACCCTGCAAGCACTGACTGAGGTGGGGGGTACTGGATCTGGCCAGGGTCCTGGGAGTTGGAGCCAGGACCCCACGCTTCAGTCCCTATAATCCCCGCACTGATCCAGCCCTGTTTGTAAGCAGGGTATTTTGCATTTGTCTTCATTGAATTTAATCCTGTTGACTTCCGACCCTTTCACCAGTTTGTCCAGATCATTCTGAATATTAATCCTATCCTCCAAAGCACTTTCAACCCCTCCCAGTTTGGTATCATCAGCAAACTTTATACAAGTACCCTCTATGCTGTTATCTAAATCATTTATGAAGCTTTGAACAGAACCGGTCCCAGAACTGATCCCTGTAGGACCCCACTTGATATGGCTTTCCAGCTTGACCGTGAACCACTGATAACTACTGTCTGGGAACAGTTTTCCAGCCAATCAGGCACCCACCTTATAACAGCTCCATCTAGGCTGCATCTCCCTCATTCGTTTATGAGACGGTATCAAGAGTCTTACCATAAACTACATATACTGCTCCCCCCGACCAGACTTGTTACCTTGTCAAAAAAAAAGCTATGAGGTATGTTTGACATCGTTCGTTCTTGACAAATCTACGTTGACTGTAACTTCATCAACATGAATACTAATAAAAAACTCCAATAGCATATTTGCTAAGTGCTTGCAAATTGATTACATAATTATTTGCTACATTACATTTCCAGGTACTGAAGTTAAACTGACTGGCCTGTAATTTCCCAGGCTCTCCTTTTTTCCCTTTCCATAGATGGGCACTATATTTGCTCTTTTCCAGTCCTCTGGAGTCCTTCTCATCTTCCATGACTTTTCTAATATATTCACTAATGACTCAGATAACTCCTCAGTCAGCTCCTTATAGTATTCATCTCAAACATCAGATGCACGGTTTCGATTGTGCCCATTGTAAAAACAAGTACTCACTTGTAATGTTTTGTGCCTAAAACCAGGTTCTAATTTCAAATCACTCTTCCCTCCCTAACATCGAAACCAACACTAACCTCTTCCAAGCTGTTACCCTCATCATTCCAGACAGGCATCTTATTTCCAATTTGAATTTGGAAGTTTTGGGGTATTTGCCAAGTAGATTAAGGAGTTTGCAGGTATCTTCCTCTCTCATGGGCAGGGGTCAAAGGAGGAACACACTGGCACACAGGCCCAGGGACCACAAATTTTAAGGGCCAGCATTCTGGGGCCCCTAAAAATGGAATAATGGGGTGGAAAACAGTGTTCTGCTGTGTTCCTCTTTACTTTAACCCCTGACCTTCCCCCAGCTCTCTGGAGTTTTAAGCAGGTAAATACAAGGCTGCTTGCCCCTCAAAATCCCTGCAGCCCTCCCAGCTAAACTGGAGGATGACTCTGGAAGGAATCTGTGACACAGGGGGCCAGTGGTGTCCAGTGGCAAAGAGTTCAATGCTCTTTACAAGCAACTCCTGTCTTAGGCCTGACAAATTCACTACACCTAATACTCCATTTTCATGGTATGTATCCATAAAGAGTAGTATGTGAGGTCTCCACTGAAAGATAACTCATTAATACTCATAATCATGGTGAAATATGTATAAGTTAATACTTAAGGAACAGTGCGATTCTATTGAAAATTATGCCCTTGTGGTCTTGGAGCGAATGTATGTCACCTGGGAATCATATCTTGGTGCTGGAATATTAAAGCAGAGGGAATTTCACCATTGCACCAACCCAAAAAAGTCAATGGAAAACCATCACAAACATTGAAACCACGTGGCAGTGAGGAGGTTGCTACAAGCATGAGGGAATGGCCCCATCTGTGAATAAATATGAAGGACTGATTCCGGATCCTGCAGTGGGGAGTGAGACACTCTTGATCGATTTACTGAGGAGGTACCTTGATGAGCGGAGAGGCTTCATTAAAAGTGAGTCTTAGCTCCTTGGAGGTAGCCAACACTGCAAAACACTGAACCTCAGGGGTGAGAATCTACTTTATAACCTAGGAAAGGTAACTATTAAATATAGACTCTCATTCATGCTTTTATGAATTTGTTTTACAAGTAATCTTTTGTTTCAATCACTCACCCTGGTTTCTGATGGAACCACTGTTTTTTCTTATATAAATTTCTACTTGTTTTACTATAACTGAACTCAAGTGCTGTGGGTGATGCAGCATAAAACTGGGGTTCACTATCTACTCAGGGAAAAATCCTCCCCCATCTCCTTCACCTATGGCACTGTTTCCCAACTGCTGCCCAGGGGCCAAAAGCAGCCCACGGAGGCTGTCAAAGTAGCCGATGGCTCCCGGCCTGCTGGCTGCAGAAGGGAGTTGCTGCCTAAGGACCCAGGAGGGGAGCATTTACACAGGGCTAAAAACTGGTGCAGGATCCTCACTGCTGCCAAGACGATCACTCTTCCCCTCCACCTGGCAGTAGCAGGGAGCATGGCAAAGGGCTCCACCAGGTCCATGGGCGCTGGGGTCCCTGCTGGAGCCAGAGGGAAGGAAGCACTGATCTTCCATCCTCCGGCTGCAAAAGGGAGCCACTGCCTAGGGGGCCAGGTGAAGAACACGGGACTATAAAACGTGTGTGGTTTCCCTCCTGCAATCAGAGAGATGGGAGATCAGTGAGAAGGCAGCCACCTCACTGACTTCTTTCTATCTGGCTGCAGTGGGGCAGGGTGGCCTTTCAGGTTTGTAAAAATGGCTTTTGTGGCCTTGAACCAAAAAGGCTGGGAACCACTGACTGATGGCTTTGCACAATTGGCCATAGACACTTCAGCTCTGTTTATTAATTTATTTACGTTGCCTTCCTGACTTAGGAGCAACTTGCTTCCCATTCTGCATGTGCCACAAATTATCCAGCAGAGCCGGCCACCCCAGTACGTGATGTAGCATGAGCTTATGTTTCCAAACAGTAAGTAGCTGTTCTATTAATTATATTACACTTCCTACTTTTCCTTTACTAAATCCCCATCCCCAGCCTGAGTCTTGAGGTCTGCCACACCCTTTTGTGGTGTGATAATCTGAATCTTGCACACCCGACCCTGTTAGCCTGGACTCTGCAACTCGCTGCATGGACACAGCCAGTGAGGGAGCCCACAGGATGTAAGGTGGCCGTGCCACCATTTGTAAGAGATTTGAAACTATCTGAAATACTTATCCAGCAGTCCCTTACTGTGGTATCTGAACCCCTCACAATCTTCAGTACAGTACCCCTGTGATGTAGGAAAGTGCTATTGATCTCCCTTGCACTGATGGGAAACTGAGGCACAGAGAAGTCTGTGGAAGAGCAGGGACTTGCACCCAGCGTCTCTACATCCCAGGCTGGCACGCTAACCACCAGACCATTCTTCCTCCTTGCATAGCCCACTCCAAATGTATGCCGTATTACAGACATCCTCGTTGATTATTTCAGGCTTTCTGATATTGGATCTGATCACAGGCCCATCAAATCTAGTGCCCAGCTTCTGGTACCACATCAGGCAGAGCAGAAAAAAAATTCTTCCAGCAAACCATATGACACTATACACATTTGAGCTCCAGAGACTCTGCCCAACACTCCCCCTTCACACTTTCAGGAAAGCCTTTTGCTCCCTGCAGCGTGGGAGATGCATTCTGGGATGTGGGTTTCTGTAGGGGGCAGGGGGTGACATTTTGCCTTGCTCTGATCTGGAGCAACAGACTTCCTATTTTACATGCACTGATGAGTCTCAGGAAGCAAGGTCAATACAACTGACTCACAGATTCAAAGGCCAGAAGGGAGGCCTGTGATCACCTAATTTAACCCCCTCCGTAGAAATCCTCCCTCCCATAATTCCCGCGCGTGGCACAGTTTTCTTTCAGAAAAACAATGATCTTGATTTAGAAGTTGTCAGTGGTGGATTTCTCTACCACTTTCCTTGGCAAATTATTCCCAGTTACTTGCCCACACGGTTAAAAACGTGCACTTTATTTCCAAGCAATCATTCACCCCAGCATGGAAAGTGTAAAACGCAGCTCCTTCAGGGACAGAAAGCAGCAGCTCTTCAGTGGCGCAGAAGAGTTTAGAAGAGGAGCTAAGGAATATCACGTGCCAACAGAACTGCAGAGGGAATTTGGGTTGGCAGAATGCAGTGACAGATTCATGGATTTTATGGCCAGGAGGGACCGTTGTGGTCATCTAGGCTAATCCAAGAAAGAATAATTCAATTCCCTCCACTGCAGGACTCACTTTGTGAAATTCTATGGCCTGTGTTATGCCGACAATCACGAGAGATGGGACCCTCTGGCCTTAAAATCCATGAGTTTTGCCTTAGGCTTCAACGGGGCCAGGATATCACCCCATAATCTACATTGTAATTAGCTCAAACTTCAGGTTTAAAAAATACCCAATACTCTCCCAACCCTTGTGAAGCATGCGATAGAGCTAGTCCAAGGAGTTAGTTATGAAGATCGCATGATTGGTGTCTCTTGCTTTATGTAATCTGGGATGAGCGGTGGCATAAGAAATCTCACATGATCCTCATCCACGTCTCTGTGGCTCTTTTGCCCTGTGACGGCAGCTGGACTCCCCTGCCCTCTGCCCAAAACACACACTTGAGTCCTGTGAGCCTCACGTCTCTGCATAGGAGCCACAGTTTGTTCCTTGGACCCCTTTTCGAGGCTGGTGCCTTCTCGTTACACCCAAAATTCTCCTTCTCATCTGCACTGCTGGCCATTTTGCAGTTATCCTGGTATATTGCCTACAAAACCTACACACACAACCTGCTCAGCCAAGAGCTACTCTGAAGCAGATGCACGTTAACTCCCTGGAGTCCTTCCTCAGCCTCCTGCCATTGGCTGACTGGTGATTTTGGTGATGGCTAGCTGATGGCTAGCCACCGAAGAAGAAGTCGCTGAAGCAGCCCAGAGCTAATGCGCAGCCAGAAATGCTTCTTGGCCTGTTGCCCCTACCTTTCTCTTGCAGAGCCTGGCTGGACACTATGGAAGGAGTGCCAGTGAAAGCCTTGATGCCCACCAGGCACAGCCAAAGCCTGCTTGCCCTTCAGTCAGAGGGATGAGGAAAGGTTCTGCCCAGCTCCCAACCTACGGCACTGTCTGTTCACCGTTTCACTGCTGCAAATCTGTACGTGTCCTATGGAGAACGCCTCCGCAGAATCTGAGTTGACAGCGCTGGGTGCACAACAGGGATGGAGCGAAGTCGGGTTCTTCTCCTGGCACCGCAATGTTGACCTGGAAGATTTGCAATGTCCCCCAGGGGACTGCGGCATCTGCTCTGAGGTGAGGCAATGCAGCCAAATCACGGTGGTGCTGTCTCTCATGGGGGCTTGCCAAGGCAGCCAGAAGCTCTTACAACTTCCAACCACACTTCACGGCTGCCTTCCTCACTCCAAGCCCTGCCAGGACACTCCTGCGGGTGAATGCCCCAGACTGCACACAGAAGTCTGAGCTGGGTAACAGGAGGCATTGCCAAGATGGGTGAACAGCTTAGCACCACGTATATCCCCATGCGTGAGGGTTTGGACTATATTCAGCCCACATCCAGGACCCTGTGGACAGAATTCCCTTTACTCAAGGTTTACACTGTCTCTACTTTCTCCGTGTCTCTGGGAGTGGGCAAAGGGTTACTATTACAGCTGGTAGCACACACCTGTCACACCTGAAGCACAGAAAATAGCCTCTTGGGAGGCAGCTAGGTTTGTGCATCAGAAAACATACTTTGCAGAGAATCTGAGCAGAGACATTGTATGAATGAAGTCACCTGAACGCCACTAAGACTATCTACCTTGGCTGGCCGTTCTCCAGGATTTCCTGCCTATTATGAAGGGTGGCCATGTGATTGAGACAAGGGTTGAGAAATTTTGCAGAAGGAAGTTCAGCTCCTGGCTATATCTCAAATTGTATATGTAATCTTGGGCAAGTCACTTAAATCTGCCTCATTTCCCCTTCTGTAGAATAGAGAAAATGACCTGTTGGCCTGGCCTGTCTACTTAGCCCTGTTCTACAATTAAAATGTGATTCACAGCCCTCAGCAGCACAGGTAAGCCAGCCTACCTCCTCTGGTGTAGGTGAAGATAAGTCAACAGACTTTTTCCATCACTGCTGCTGCTCATGGAAGTGGAATATCTACTGTAACAGAAAATCCCCTTCTGTGAACACTGGCAAGGTCTACATAGGACCCTGCAGTCCCTGAAGAGTTAACATGGCTTTGGGCTGTATGCTCCTTAAGACCAGAGCTGTCTTTTACTGTGCATGTGCGCAATATGGAGCTCAGTGGGACTCTGATGTCATGCAATAAATAAATTAGTTAGTCTCTAAAAGTGCCACAGGACTTATTTGTTTTACTGAACTAGACTAACACGGCTGCCCCTTTGGAACCTGAGGGCTACTGTCGCAGAAGTAATAATGAATAGATTTAAATTCAGACTTTATTCTCTTGAGTTGTGTGCAGATCTCTTTAGGTGAACAGCCTACCATCAACCAGTCTCATCCCACTACAATTATAATAAAGGTGAAGAAGCCGAAAACAAAACAACACCCCACAATGTCAACTCCACATGTGGTGGGGCAAGGACGTGTTTGGAAGACCCCACTTTTCCCTACTTCAGGGTCAAATTTGGCAAAACCCATCTGAGGCGGCACCAAGTAACCCAAACCAAGATGGCTTTTAACATCCTGTCATTCTGTCATGTGTGTCTCAGGAAGAAGAGCTCATGCAAGGAACTCCAGATGAAAATAAATAAATAAATAAGATTATACACAATCTATTACACACAATTACATCTTGGGGAAACAAAAATGTAATCACCACCCTCCCATTGCAGGGATCATTATGTTTGACTCCAAACTAGAATTGGAAACAAAATGGTTTTCTTGTACATTTCATTTTTGCTTTGCTCCTTTAGCTTTAGAGGTGGAGGTCTCAGACAAGGTACTGACAGTCCCTGCAAAAAGCACAGCTGACAATCTTTGGTATGATGGTGGTGTTGGACCCCTCAAGTCACAGGTATCTACATTACATGACTGTGCAAAGCCCAGAGTCCCTACCATATAGCTGGAAACTTCTACCCAGGGATCGGATATGCTGCAATTTTTAGAAATGGACCAGCTGCTGTTTTGGCTAGCGTACCCCTCCTGAACCAAAAGCATGAGTGCACGGATGGGGATGGATGACGGCGATGTACAACTCACAAAAATCTATGGCCTTGCTCCTGATCAATGTAGCTATTCCAACAAAACCCACCATACAGACACAGCTACTGTTGGCAGAGGGCTTCCCTAACATCGTTCGGGAAGGTGGTGTTCCTACATTGCCAGAAAAATTGAGGCTGCATCTGTGCAATGGGGCTAGGTCAATATAGTAGGCCAGGACAGTCGCCATAGTGCAGATGTAACCTGCTAGGTGGGCTCAGATTTATTCAATTGCCCCTCTCCAGTGCCTCACAGAGAAAACCCCTGATGAAAGCAACTGGAGAGCCAGGATCCAGTTGTCAAAAGGACTCACAGCGAAGACTGCTCAGAGTTTCCATCCCACATTAAACTATTACTCAACAGAAACGTAACAATGAACTTTATTAACTAACTAAACACACCTTATCCTAAGGAACCATGATACATTTAAACAAAACAGTAAGAAACCCAAGACTCCCAAAGTTCAGGTGGAGTCACCCTTATCTCAATTGCAGTCATTTAAGTCCTTGGGGCTTGAATGCAGAAGGAAAGCAATCCTCATCCTCTCTACCTGCAGGAATCTTCAGGCAGATGCCATGCAGTCCTTTCCTCCTCCTGTGCAGCCAGCACCATGCAATCAGGTGACTGGCCATCCAGCTCTCAGTTCCACTGCAGACAACTCCCCTGCAAAGCAGTCGAAAGCTGGGAGAAAACATCCTGCAGTCCACTCCTGCTCAGCTCCTTTCACTGAGTCCCTTAGCCAATGTCCTCTGCAGCTCTCTGTTTGCTCCTCTCCAGGTTTCTCTTCTCAGGCTTCTCCCTGGGCATGTAACTCCAGCAAAACAATAAAACTTGTGGGGCATGCTCAGTGTGCTCCCTCACCCTCTTACCAGAAGTTTCTGGTTTCTGGGCTGCAAAATCTGCCCAGCAACGTAACCCAGCCATAAGGATCCCTAAAAGAGATTGCACCTATTTAGGCACATGGGTTACACAGACACAGACTTAGTACCAAACACAGGCCCTGACCCAGCAAAGTGTGGAAATACCTGCATAATTTAAAGCAAGTAAACAGTATTATTCACTCCAGTGAGCTTAACCACATACTTTAGTTCTTTGACTGACAAAGGCCACAATATTTAGCTGCCCAGTGAAGTCAGGGAGGCAGTGTAGCCTATTGGATAAACCACTCAGCTGAACATTAGGAGACCACAGTTCCATGCCCGTCTTTGTCATGGCATGATGTTGGGCAAGGAGTCTCTGTTCTCCTTCTCACTCTTTAGCTGTAAACTCTTTGGGGCAGAGACCACTTCTCACGATGAATATGTGTGTACAGCACCCAGTACAACAGGGCCCTGATCTCAGTTGAGCCTTCCTACAAAACGTAGAAAAACCCAAAATCAAGAAAATTAGAAAAGTCAGCAGTGTGCTCGGTAATAAGCAGTGAATATGTCTGAAAATGGAGACACATTTGGGTTGAGCTGAGAATTTCCCCATCCATACAGCTGTGGAAACTTGAGTTTCTTTCCCCCCACCCACACCTCTTTTTCTAAAAAACGATTTATAGAACTTAAAAGATTCATTGCCTGCTATGCATATTTAATGAAGACCAAAGATAGTTCATAAATACAACATGGTCTTTAATAGTATTTAATGTTATGCATTGATTAATAATTCTTTAGAGATGTCAAACATTTGTAGATTCAAAAACTTTATAACTTTCGATCATTTTGCCCCAGTTTAATACATTCCTTCAGATTTATACATTTTCTTAAGAACATTCAATCTCAAACAAATTAAATAATGTATTTTTTTTTTTTAAAAAAAAAGACAATTTATTATGTCTTGATTTAATGGGAAATAGGCATATTAAATCACTTCAGCATTTTATTATGTTACTTATCATTTTCCATGTGGTTCTTTCTTCCAAAAGGAAAGCTTGATGCAAAAAGGGGCCATGAGTTAAAATGCTGGATAAAGAGATGTTGTTGCCCAGCTCATGTGAATTGCTTATTCCATCACATGCTGTTCAATTCTCCTGGTAAACCAGCCCTCAGTCAAATCTCCCTGCAGGCCCCTGAATCTCAAGGGTTACCTAACTCAGGCAAACTCCCATCAGCTTCAAAGCAAGTAAGGATGGAGTAACTTTTAAACTTGGGGGGAATTTTCTAAGAGGTAGAGTCTGCTTGCCAAGCCCAGACACAGCTACAATGTGGGCATTCAAACTACAATTCCCACGAGGCACCACAGCATCTCAGGGGGGACAGGGTATCATTGAACTGACCTGAAATGAAATGCCTAGTGTGGGTCCTACAAAGAGAAGTGTTTTGATGCAAGAATGTGAACATGTTTGTTTGGATCCAAAATGAGGAACAAACAGCTTTTGATGTTTCTGAACTAAAATTCAGCAAAACTTCTTATTCTTAAAATAAAATAAAATCCAGTCCTGATTTTTCCTCATGATTTGAAATATCAGAATTTCTAAAGAGAAGAATTCCCATTTTCCATCAGCTCTAGTCATTTTATTTCTCGGACAACACTTTCGCAGCCATCATTGTCAGGGTGGTCTCAGTGTCTCACAAACATCTTTTGATTAATTACTCATCTCCCACTAGCACCCGGGTTACCCTATCGAGTTCAGGGGGTCCATTGCGTTAGGTGCTGTACACCCACCGTAAGAACCAGTCCCATCCTAAAGAACCTACAAACTAAATAAACAAAGGCAGAAGAATAGAAGGATTATTGATCCCAGGTTACAGGTGGATAACCTTTCCATGACTCAGGTTAAGTGACTTGCCCAAGGACAAACAAACTCAGTGGCAGAGCCAAGAACTGAACCAGCTTCTTCCAAGTCCAGAGCTGTAGTGTGGCTGGAATGGATATTGGACGCTTCTGCTGTATGAAGCAGACCATTTTATTCTCGTTACTAGATGCTATTTATAGTATAATGCTTTGCCAATATCGAAGTGCTTCAACATTATCAAAACAAAATATCTCAACAAAAACAAAACAGTTTGATATCATTGTGATGTTTTCCAAACCAAACAATTTTGGGATTTTCTATTCCATTTAAAATAAAAGGACTTTTTTGTCTCACTCTGGCATGAAAACAAAACAAATTTCACAAACTAGAGGAGTGTCAAAATTTCCTAGAGGCGCTGTGACAGTGAGTAGACACAGCTCCCAGGGGACAATGTGCTTATGTATCCCAATCAGCATGAAGAGGGAAGATGGTGAGGGTTGACAGAGGCGAAAGAATGCAAAATACACACGTGTTTAGATCACTGATCCATAGGTGGATAAAGATGGATCTGGGTCTTAACATGACTTCAGTTGGAAGAAAAGAAAGAGACTGTACAACAATTAATTAAGAACAAGGAGGATCCTCTGCCTGAACTTGTTAAGTATTATTGATTCACCAATGCCTTGTACAGCCCTCATTGTCAAGACCACTCCTTGTACTCCGAAATTATATGAGTGATATAAACCTGCTGGGACACTCACTATAGAGATAACACTGAATTCACAAAAGCTGTTCTGCGAGGTGGCAAACTGTCCAAGCCATCACCACTTTAGCTGTTCTTAGATGCTATGGTGGAGGAGCGGGGAAGGAAACAAACCAGCACATACATCCTCTGCTGGTTTGCAGGGGGTCAGCACTGCCTTTTTTCAGCGTGGATGGCCTTGTTGCACAGCAAAAATGACTAGGGAAATGGTGGGGCAGAGAATTCAAGCAAACGGTGTGCTTCTGCAACAGCAAGGCCAGAAATTACAAAGGTTATTCAGATAGAGCAACACTTCTTTTCTAGCACTTTAGTAAAGACTCTACCACACCGATAGGAGATGCTCTACCATCAGCATAGTTAATCCAGCTCCAAGAGGCAGTAGTTATATCAATAGGAGAAGCCAACAGAGCAGTAGCTACCCCAGGAGTTAGGCCAACATAAGTGCGCCACTCAGAAGTGGTGATTTTTAACATCTCTGAGTACCATAGTTGTCCTGTCAGAAGTTTGTTGCATAGACACCCAGCCTAAAAATCATCCTAAAACAATGGTTCATTTACTTGGGAAGGCGCAAAAAAGCGATGCCTAGTTTTGCACGGTCTATAACCAAGGGTGGCCAGACTTAGGGAACTCAAGAGCCACACAAGTTGATTATTAAACCTTCAAGAGCCGCACTGAGGCATATAGCCATATACTTTTCCCTACTAAATTGATTTGCTGACGTTCTCTCGCAAGCCACACTATTTCATTCAAGAGCCACATGCGGCTCCCAAGCCACAGTTTGGCCATGCCTGGTCTATACCAAGGTTAGGCTGATTTAATTACATCACTCAGTGGCTGTGGCTTTTTCAAACCCTGTTCTATCTAACTGGATGGACTTAACTTTCAAGTGCAGAACAGGCCTTAACCATTCGGACCAGGTCTCCATCACTACGCCAATGGGGGGTGTGAAAAAGTGACACCCCTGAGTGATGCAGTTAGACCAACCTAACCCTCTGTGTAGACCTTCCTAGGTTGACGGAAGAGTTTCTGCCACCAACATAGCTACAAACAGTCAGGAAAGTGAACTAATTATGTGTGATGTTCCCCTCCCAGAATTTGGTCCAGTGTGCTGCTGCGACATCCCTCATTTCCACTCCTGAGTCCTGACTTACCTTATTATGCCAGGTGACCTCTCACTTTTGAGTCAGTCCACACAAACCTCTTGCATGTAATTGGCTCCAGGCAGTGGGCACGTGCTTTCCAGCCACTTAAGGGACAGTCCCTCAGTAAGCATCCCCAACCCCCAGATGCCACACCAGGAACTACCATCCCACAGGGATCGGGACCTTCTCCCAATCACTGGTAGGCTCATGGACTCTGTTTCAGTCATTTGACAGAGGAATGAGGATACCTCTAAGGTCCACACAGCTTTAGATAAAACAAATTACTGGTTTATTGATTAGCACCTCATTTTAAGTCAGTATATAGCAAATTGATACACAATCATTTAATGAAGGAGTCAGGAGTTACCACAGGCAAATAAAAACCACAAAACTCATGCTAATCTAACAACACTACTTAATCTAACCTGATGGTTTAAGATTACTCACAAGATATTCAGCTGACAGATGATTTTAGTCAGCTAGTCTCTGCTTAATACTAGGCAGGACCCAAAACATGCTTGAAGCTGAAGGATATTTCAAGATGGAGTTTCTTTGGCAAATGGCTCCTAGCAGTTCAAAGTGCCTCTTCTTGTTTTCCACCTCCCCCCCGCAACCTTTCCTCTTCCTAGGCTGAAACCATTTCCTTTGCTCCACCTAAACCAGAGAGCACAATTTGCAAAGTCTTTGTTATGCACCTCTCCAGCCCCTGTGCTGAGGAATGGCCCTGATGGTCTGAGCCATTTAACATGCTTCACATCTGTGCACACACATGACACTGCAGGAGCCATGATATCTCAGCAAGGCAGAGCATTTCAAAAGGGAACCTTGCATGGCATATTTGGCATTAAACCATACAATTACATTGCAAAATGAACAGAAGAGTTATACAGGGCATAACCTAGGGATGCATCCCGTGCCACGAAGCCTATGGAAGAAGACCTCCCATCAACATAGCAATGTCTTTATTAGAACACCAGAGGCACGGCTGCACATATGTAGCACTGTACATGAAGCCAAGCTCTCGCTTTCTTTACCTGTAAGGGACACGGTCTCGCTTCTCAACCACACATGGGTGTTGTGTTGTGTAAGACAGATCGGGGGTAGGGGGTAGACAGAGAGCGTTCAGACAAGGTGGGTTTATATTGAGCTAAATACGAGTAACACGTTCAACGCCGACACCCCATGCCTTATGCTCTACTATAAAATTCTCTGCTGCCCCTGCATTGCAAAGTTATGACAGCATTGTTCATTACCACAGGAACCATTCTCCCAGGGATCCCAACACACACTGCAAATGTTCATTACTTTCAGCCGCTTGCCCACTCCATTTGGATCTCAAATGCAAGTGTCGTAAAAGAATTTCTCTCTAAACTAAATTGTCACAGAGTTGATGCCATGCAATTTAAAAACAAAACAGAGACATTAGTGATACTGTCATAGCACCAAGAGATTAGAGCTGGGTGAGGTTTTTCAGATGAAAAACTTATTGGCCAAGAAAAGTCAAGCACTGGTTAACTCGGAACTGTTTGTGACTTTGACCTAATTATTTTAGCTGGGAAAAGTTGCAGGGTCACCTGCAGAAAACCATGCAATCCATGGTCAAAGAAGTGCCCTGTGAGGTGGGAAACCCTAGTCTGAAACCCTCCTCAGAAGCAGTGATTTGAATGCAGATGGCCCCACTACTTGATAAGGGGTCTATCCCAACGGCTGTTAGCTGTGTTGAGAAGGGAAGGGCATGCTCCGTATCTCCTGTTGAAGTTAGCCCATTTTGTACAACATTTACATGTTCATTGGACCAAAAAGGGAGAACAACTCTGTATTCTCAAAGGTGGGTGGACCCACTTCTGCTAGTGAGAGAGACAAGCTTTAAATTGTCTCCCTGCCCGATTCAGAGGTGAGGTCTGAATCCACATCCTCTGCCTCCCAGCAGAGTGCTACACAGCCAATCCCTCTCTTTTTGGTCCCAGGAACATTTAAGTATTTACAAAAAGTGGATCAAGTTCAACAGCAAAGGCTGAATGCAGAATCTCTCATAGTCAGGTGGGCAGGACAATCACCAGTTACGCACCAGTTTAGTGACAGGACTGGGAATGTCATCCAGGCAACCTGCCTCCCAGGCCAGGCCAGTGCCCTATGCACTAGATCACACTGCCTTCAAAGAAATATACCACCTCTTGCTGCAGGGTCACAAATGACAAACTTGCTCCACTAAACACGAAAATGAAATTCACTTAATTAACCAACCAGTGAGAAGTGAAAATAATAAAAAAAAAGTCTACACTGAGCAATGCACCAGTGTTGATGAGATTATTTTTTACTTATTCTTTTAGTTGATAGAGTAGTTCAGTTTAGCATGCATACAGGATTGTGTTCCCACCAGATGATGCTTTTTATTTTTTTCGAGAACACAAGGAAGGGTAACCTCCTCATTTTTACTCAGAGGCCCAGAGCAACAGGACACACCAGCTGAAATAATCAGCACAAAAAGCAGATCACAGAGGAATTGCAGAAAGGGAATTAACTCAGGGGACTCACCAGACAGGAGAAGAGAGAGATGCAGGCAACAGCAGTCAGACCCAAAATGGCCACTTAAGGGCTGCAGTTGCTTCTCTTGCCCAGGTTTAAAGGGGCCATCCACTAAACAAGCACGCTGGAGAAGATTCCCAGCAAAGAGGCCGTGGGTGTCAGATAATGACTGTGAAATGATCTCTTCACAGGGAGTTCCTGCCCTGTCATTCCCAGCTCTTCACAAGGACCTGGGATCTCATTATTCTAAGCTGGGGCGTGCTGGCAATAGCTGAAGCCTTTCCTTTGATGTTGTGTTAATATCATAAAGATCTTGACCCTTTTTGAACGTCAGCTGCTGCCGGTGATTCATAGATTCCAAAACCAGAGGGACCGTAGCGGTCATGTAGTCTGACCTCCTGCATAAACAAAACCTCCCGTCTGCTGAGTCACAAATATCAACGTGCAGGGCTTGAAAAATGTCCCTGGTACCCGCTTTCCTGAGAGTAAAGCCTACTAATGCAGGGAAATATGATGTGGACTGTTACTTCCCTAGGCCAGTGGTTTGCAAACTTTTTTCTCACGACCCAGTTGAAAAAAAAGCATTTTTGCCCGTGACCCAGCAGTGACATCTTTGAGTAATGCATTCCAATCTTTTGGCAGTAGTAGCAGGGGGTGCTACGACCCAGCGCCTGAGGGTCTGCAACCCAGTACTGGGTCCTGACCCCACGTTTGAAAACCACTGAAATAGGACATGGCTCCTCTAATGCAGCCCCACCCCAGAATATCATTTCTGTCTCCCTCCTCTGATAAAACCAATTCTCCCACACACAAATCTTGACATGTCCCACGTACATAAAGTCTGGACTCTCCTCCTGCTCTGGCCTGAATTCTAGACTCATAACCATGGCCCACTAATGAGTGGGCTCCCACTTGTAACTACATTTTGGGAGCCCCTAGAAAGTCAAAGTAGGGATCAGGAGGCCAATGTGCCATTACACAGACAGGCCTTTTCCTGATTTTGCTTTCTCATAGTTGCTTGTATGTTTTTATATAGTTGAAAGTCAACACAGAGTGGGACTTGCTGATAGGGGACTCATTTATGGTAAAACCATCAGGAGAGGAAGGGTGTGTAACAAAGTTCTGGGAGCAGCACCATTAACCTGGCCACTGACCATCTAATTAGTTTGCCCAGAAGAGGAGGGTGATTGAAGGAAGCTGGGACTAATTAAAAGAAGATCCCTAGCTGGGGAAAATTAAGAAGCTAATTAGCCCGTTCCCAGGAAGACTAAGAAGGCATACAGGAAAGATGTGCACAGGGGACATGGACGAGATTAGGGGTGAGACTGGCCAGCAAAACCAGGATAAAGTGTGGGCCTGATCTCCTCTGGCAAATGGGGTTGCTGTTTGAATGTCACTGAAACTAGAGTTGCTGCACGGGACAATAAAGGATGATAGACCAAAAACATGCTAGACTAGCGGTCTTAGAGCCATTGGCCTGAGAAGACAGGAGTGGACAGCTGTGGTCTGGCCCAGAGTGTTAAAGTCCCAAGTTGCTTCAATGGGTTATTTACAACGTGGTAGCACCTAGGAGTATCAAACCTATCCCTACTGACAGGCCTCATCTCTACACTCTCTTGCTGTGGCTTAAGTTATTTTGGACGTAGGCCCCCTGCAGCATCTTATTTTGGTAAAAATTTGCCCTCATTTGGCTTGAATCTGCTGTCCATAATGATTAGACCTAGCTCTTCCACTCAGTTGATTTCAAAGCACCTTACAAATAAAAGGGGAGGATCATGAGCTGGACAACAATGAGAGCAATTTAAAGCAAAATCAGAGAATCCATATGTTGGTTGGCACTGGTTTAATTCAATTAAACAACAAGGTGTTGTGTGGCACTTTAAGACTAATAGATTTATTTTTTGCATGAGCTTTCGTGGGAGAAGATCCCACTTCCTCAGATGCTTCGAAGATGGGTGAACTTACAGAAAGGAATGAAACTAAATGCAAGGGGGTGTAAAACATAGGATCAGGTCATAAAGTAACAGCAAATCAGAGCAGTTTACAGGCTCAAACCATGGGAAGCCTGAAGTCTAATTAAACCCAGGTAGTTCTGCATGTAGATAATCCCCATAGTAAGAGGCAGCACCTGCCTCACAACCAGACCCAAAATTCACTTGTTTAAAGTTTGGCACAGATTCAAGGGCCTTGCTGCAGCAGGGCCTAAAGGTTCAGGATGGATCATTATCTAGGAAATTCTGAAAGCAGAGCAGTTCAGGTTTGGTTGGTCCCAATTAGTTACCTCTGCATGGCACCCCTAAGGGTAGCAACTCAGTCCAGGCTTAAGTTAAAGCTGCCTTCCGCCCCTGAGCTTAAACTTGTAAGGCAATCCCAGAACCAGGGAGCCACAATCAGCTTCCCTAATCAATTGTTATTCTCACTTACTGTCTATGAGCCCAGTTATGAAGTGGAACCCCCCCGAGACAACTAAAGCACAAAAATAAAGTCCCTTCAGCCAACTAAAGCACAAAAATAAAGTCCCTTCAGCCCCTCTCCCCTGGGCCAGAGTGCCACTGTGAGCAGTGAAGAATTCAGGCCTTGCTCACGTGGTTGCAAAGACCCTAAACCAGGGTTCCCAACCTTTCTGGCTGGAGGGCAGAGATATTTTTCCAACACTGAAGGGCCACCAGTCCCCATCAGTAGCTTCTCATCCTGCACTGCAGCTAGGGAGAAGGTGTTTGGTGAGGACCTCCTGGCTGATCTCCTGTCTCCCTGGGTGAGCAAGGAGGCAGCACCGATCTTGGAGCCACACAGCAAAATGCTCCACTTGGGTCCTTAGGCAGCAGTTCCCTTCTGAAGCCATCAGGAGGGGGTAGGTGGGTCACGCTGAAAGACCCCAGGGGCCAGAGATTGGGAACCGCTTCCCTACACTATAGGGTTACCACCTTTGTGCTCCCCCCAAAGAGGACAATGCTGGTGGGCAGGGAGGGGAGCAGAAGGGAGGGTATGTTTGGCTGATGCTAGAGGGGTGTGTGAGCAGGGATGGGGTGTTGGAGGGATTTGTCTAGCAGGAGGGGAATCCTGCAACCTCACTTTCCAGGTGAGGGGCAGTGTCATTCCCTCTCATGGTGGCAGGGCAGCTGGCACAGACCTGGGACTCAAAGCCAGCCCTCTGTCAACATCTTCTGGAGGCCTCACCCCATCCCCAGGGCTGGGGGAAAGTGCTTGGGTGGGTGGGATCTGGCAGCTGCAGGCAAGGGACCCATGGAGGCACAAAGGTGTCTTTCTGAGTTGCAACTTCTGCTTCGCAAAAATCCCAGACATTGCCTCTTATTGGAAAAGTCCACCTGGACAGACAGCAGTGGATCAAAAAAGACGGAAGGTCCTGAAACATCCAGATATATGGGAACCCCACTAAACTGCATCCATGGCTTATCAGGCCCCTTCCGGTGGTTTACCCACAAAGTTGTTCTTCATTTCATTGCATTCATATCTACTTTTGCTTGACTTAAAGAGAAACTTCATTCTTCTCTGGTGAAATTCCACCTCCCTAGAATGGATTCGCACTGTACTACTCACCCATCCACCCCCACTCCCAGGATACAGCATATACCCTCTATAAAACAGTGGTTAAATCTTGCACCCCAAGGAGGTTTTATCTCCTCAGATATGGCTGAGCAGAGGAGGAGAAGTCATCCTCTGAGAAGGAGTTAAGAGGAACCAAGCAGCAGGTAGAGCGTTGCGACAGTCTCTCTCCATTAGAAAGGAGGTTCAGATCCCTGCAATTTCCAAACGGATAGCTGTGTTAGTCTAGTTCAACAAAAAAAACCAAAGAGTCATGTGGCACTTAAAGACTAACAGATTTATTTTTTGCATGAGTTTTCGTGGGAGAAACTCCCACTTCATCAGATGCTTTGAAGTTCACCCGTCTTCGAAGCATCTGACAAAGTGGGATTTTCTCCCACGAAAGCGCATGCAAAAAATAAATCTGTTAGTCTTTAAGTGCCACATGACTCCTTGTTTTTTTTTTCAGATCCCTCCCCCAGTTTCTAGTGCTTCATTAAGTTTCAGGGGCCCAGGTGAGGTTCCCATGGGCAGGAGGACCAGGCAGACCTTCTCCTGTTCTAGTCAAGCCTGTGGAAAAGAAACAATTTGACTGCAAGAGGTATCTACCGAGATCAGATGTTCCAGGTTTGGGGACACAGCCTCTGGCTGCAATGGTGAGAAATCTGGGCCAGGGCCAGCAGACACATCTACACACCAACACCGTGTGCAACACAAACAGCAGGGTCAAATGCCCCAGGAGCATTTGTACCTGTGAACAACATTGGTGTGGTTTCATACTCAGATTGTAACTTCTTCAGGTCAGGGACTGTCATTTTTCATTCTGTGGTGGGGGGTCCTAGTCCATGGGTAAGGCCCCAACCATACTAAAACAATAACATATCAGGGGTCACATGCATCACTACTCCTGCAAAGCCCTCAAAATAACAACCCACTCTGTCATGCTCCTGATTGCTGAAGCAGCTACCATAGGGTATGTCCACACAGGCTTCTTATTTCAAAACAACAGAGGTTGTTTATTTTGAAACCGTTATTTTGAAACCGTTAAACCTCGCATCTAATCGAAATAGCCATTTTTTTCAAAACGGTTGTTTCGAAACAACAGCGTTCGGACACATTGTTTCAAAACAACGCCATTGTTTGGAAACAACTGTTTCGAAACAACATGTCCAAACGGCCTTATTTCGAAATAAGCATTTTGAAACAAGGACTATTTTGAAAGCAGACTTTCCCTTAATTTGAATTAACAAACAGTTAATTCGAATTAACTTATTTCGAAATAATGAGGTATGTGTGGACATAGGCATAGAGTTACTGAACCGGCCAGGGAGTTTAGACCTATAATGGGCCACATCTGTGCTTCTCCTGTTTTGATGCCAGTGGATCCTGCTTTGTTTTGATGATCGTCAATGTGGGGGAGGTGATGTCTTTTATCGGACATTTTCTGTTTTGAGTGAGGCCAGCTTTCACACTGACATGGAGCTCTTTCTTCAGGTCTGGGAAATGTACACGTGTCACAGCTCAACACAAGCTGGAATGGATTGATTAGCATAAAGAGCCAACAATTTCAGGGTGAAGCAGTCGTTAAAAACACTCGCCATAGAACTGAAGGGAAGGGAGGCTTCGTGGGGAAGTTAGTGGGTTACAGGTTGTTGTAATAAGCCATAAACCCAGCATCTCTGTTCAGATCATGATTTTCAGTGCCTACCGCTGCTATGAATTTAGGCTCCCAGCCTCATCCATTGAAGATGGTCTACAGGTTTCCTTTGAGAATGAGAGGTCAGCTAGAGAGTGAACACTTGGTGAAAAGTGGGCACCTGCAAATGCTCCGAGGCTTTTGTCTTGTCTTTATCATTGTTCTGGGCAAGTTCGTTCTGGAGCACGATGATAATCTTTCTCCCACACCAGCATTAGGCGGACGTTTAGTGCACTGGATGGGGTGTGAGACAGACTGACACGCAGGGTCAGAAAGCTGCTGGCATGTGGGTTAGCTCAAAAACTACCCCTTTCTGAACGCTTCTCTAGGACCCCTTTTGCATCTTAAAATCTTACCATGGGTCAGCACTGTGGCTACCCACCGGGATTCTCACTTCTATCTCTCACTCAAATCTGCTATTATTCAGCGGGAGTTTTCTGACTGGTGCTAAACGAGTGTTCACGCTAGATTATCACAGGGGTCCCTCCTGTCCTTGGAATACAGGAATCTCACTTGTCGGAGCCCCAGATCTATTTCACACAGACCTCAGACCAGACAGCGGGGGCCCTTCTTCCTTTGGGTGCAGCCTGACCTGGCCTCAGACTCACCCATTACTTCATCTTATGGGGTCTGCTGCTTTCACTGGGGCCAGGCTGAGATAAAGGCCCAGCAGCATTTACACCGAAACGACTTCTTGTGGGGCCCGCCCCAAGGTTTTAAAGAGAACGCATGCTCCTTCTGATTCTGGAAACCTTCAACGGCAGCTCCCAAGGGGGAATCCAGAAAGCACCTTTGAACATGAAATAAACCTCAAAGAAGAACTGTTGCAACAGTTTAATAAATGGAGGGGTGCAATGGGGGTCTCCCTGTGCTTCTTGAGCCCCTTTGTAGAGCCAGGGGGGAGCCTGGCCCCTAAGCATGAGGGTGCAGCTTGCACAGCCGACGGCACTTGACCAGCTCCTAGAACGTGCCCCAACCCCACCCCTTAACCATGGGGCCGCTACCCTCAAGTTTTGTAAAGGGGCCATGAGATTCAATGCTGTCCTTGATGTGTGCCCCCTTACTTCGCCCCAGGCCTGCTGCATGCATGAACGCTGCCCTGAGAGGACGCCCCTCCAGCCACCTGTTGACCCCCCGCGTCCTCTCCCATCCACTCTCACAGTGTCTCAATGACACGGCAACACCTAGCCTGCCTCTAGACAGTCTATCCGGGGGATGCTTGGACCTGATTATAAACAGGGAGACGTCTCACCTCACCAACAGTGCTGCAGTTCGGTGTGTGTTAGCTGAAGTCAGCCAAACATCAGCCTAGTGTTGTCTGAGGACATGCTGGGGACCTGGTTTCATCCCTGCCCTGTTGCTGAAAGACCATCCTTTTCCAGTGAAATGCCACATGTTAAAAAAAGAAACAAACAAAACAAGCCACAATCTGGAGCAGGGACACCAGAAATCTAGGCGTGAAAGCTGGAAATAGGCATAAAGGACGAGGGAGATATGTGCAGGAGGGGGGAGATAAAAGAGGAAGGTTGCTATTTTAAGGACAAGCTCTAGTAGTAAAGTAATCTCCCAAACATGGCTATTTTTTTGGCTCAGTGCCCTCAAGCCAGCAAGAAGCTGCTGTGCTTTCTATTCCACTCACACTAAATGCTTCTTACTGATCTATCCATCTTAATCAGAGCCTACCAATGCTTGCAGTCCAACCACGATGGACGGCTGGCGAGAAATAAGCAGGGGAGGGAGCAGAGATGCTGGAGCGAGATGGGAGCCGCTATTAAAGGAGGAAGATTCAGTGCAAACCAAAAACTCCCCCACATAACCCAACCCCTTTGCTCCCCCTATTCCACAGGGATGCCGATGGAAGGACAAGGACGAACACCGTTTGCCTGGCATGTAGGGACACTCCACGGTTCAGTGGCCTGTGAGCTGTCATGCCAGCGAGCCCTTTATGTAAAGCCGAGGGACCCCGAGGGAGCTGTGTCTATGCTGCTAAATGTTAAAGCCCTTTTGCTCATTTCATCTGCATTCTGACGCTGCTGCGGCAGCTGGACGAAATGCCTCCCACGTCACCGGTTTCCCAGACTCCCTCTCTCGGTTCTCCCCTTGCCACGGCTTGCCTCGCCGTCCACCCACACCACATCCCCAGCACACAGCAGCCATACGGCACTGCAGAGAGGATGTCGCTTCTGCCGTGATTACAGCTCGGTATCTGAAGTGACTCCCCCACGCTCCCCACCACCGCCTCCTCAGGCACTAAACAGCAAAGGTTTAATGAACAACTGGCTGTGGGGAGTGTGACATACATGAGCATAAAATACAACACTGGTGTGCTACACACAGCATGTGCCCACACCACTCGCCTGCAGCAGGAACCACATACAGGTAACATATTTACCGAGAAGACCCCTAAACACCACTCTTGCAAGGTGAAACACATGCTCCAAATGCAGGCTCACCCTATTCATAAAAAACAACCCTCTCTTACGCACACACCACTCACATTCTTGCTCTTCTCAGGTATCAGGACCCTTGGAAACCAGAACTGAGGAATTTCAAATGACATTTGCTAGCAAAGCTTTTATAATCACCTAGCACCTACGCTTCCACTGCAAAGGTTTCTCCTCAAAATTCAAAACCAAATGACCCTGAAGCCATGAAACACGTGGGTTTTTCTCTGCTCAAAAGACTCAAATGCTCAGAAGCTTGGTTTTCATCTTTTCCGAAGTACAACATTTCTCCAAAAGAAGCAAGGAGTCCTGGGGCACTTAAAAAAAATTGTTAGTCTTTAAGTGCCACAAGACTCCTTGCTTCTTTTGCTGAACTAGACTAAGGGTATGTCCACACAGGCTTCTTATTTTGAAACAACAGAGGTTAACTATTTCAAAACAAGGGCTATTTCAAAAGCAGGCTTTCCCTTAATGAGAATTAACAAACTGTTAATTTGAATTAAATTATTTTGAAATAAGGAATTTATTTCAAAATAATGGGTTATTTCGAAATAATGATGTAACATGGCTGCTCCTTTTGAACTTGGTGACATTACTCCAGAAGCACAAGAGGGCAAGAGGTTCACACAATTCAAGAAGAGAGTAGATATTTAGATGGAAAACAAGGTGATCTAGACCAAGAACAGTAATTATGAAAAGATATAAACAGGAGCTCTGGAAGGGCTCTGAATCCTCCTGATCCAGGGCATAATCCAGCCTCTAGATGTTGGAGGCTAGGAGGAAATGTGCCCCAGGGCCAAGTGCCTCTGAAGCATCTGGTGTGATCACTGTCCATGTCAGTGTCCCGTGATGCACCCTGGCTCATGACAACATGATTCCCAGCTCTACTTTCAGTATGTTCAGTTGCCTAGGGCAAGACAGGTTCCTCTCTGTGACTCAACGTCATATCAGCTGGCCATGACATCAGTCACTAAAAGATTAAATTCTCAGTTCAAAAAACCCCAAACCTCAAAAACCTTTTTTGGGGGGTTGGGGTTAATATTTTATTAAGCTGATCAAACTTTTTCTCTAATCCAAAGTTTGTCTCAAATATTGACATTTTGAACATTGAGACACCAGTTTATTTGTTTCCCTTACCCCCCAAAAGTTCATTATTTTTAATGTAAGTTCATTGACTAGATCTGATCCTCTCACACTGGCACATAGTAAGGGCATTGGTGACATTTGCAATGTTATTTCAGTCTTTAAAGCAATGGAAAATCTCCTTAGCAGGAGAAAGAACTGCACTTTGGACCAAGCTCATCAAGATGCTTGTCTAATGTTAGGTACATCTCCACTGCACGTTCCTTTTGGCAGGATGTAGGGTGCATGTTACCTGTCCCCCACGCCAGCAGCACAGGTATAAACAGCACGCTACAGCTTAGGTCAGTGGGGAGATATGATAGTACAGAATGATATGGAAGATGTTGCGGGGGGGGATGACAGAGGACTATAAAATCATGAATGGTATAAAGAAAGAGAACAGGGAAATGTTATTTACCCCTTTCACATAACAAAAGAAGCAGGTTCACTCAATGAAGTTAATGAGCAGCAGGTTTCAAATAAACAAAGAAGGACTTCACACAATACACGGTAAACCTTTGGAACCCATTGCCAGGGGACAGTATGCAGGCCAACAGTATAACAATCTTCAAAAAAAAGAGTTAAACCTGTGGAACTCATTGCCAGGGGATAGTGTACAGGTCAAAATATAACAATGTTAAAAAAAAAGAATTTGATAAATCCATGATGGGTAGGTCCGTAAATGACTACTGGCCAAGATGGTCAGGGACACAACCCCACTCTCTCAGTGTCCATAAATCTGTCTGCCAGAAGCTGGGATTGGATGACATGGGCTGGTTCAGTGAAATTGTCCTGTTTTGTTCATTTCTTTTGAAGCATCTGGCACTGGCCACTGCCAGAAGGTAGATGCTGGGCATGACAGCCTTTTCCCACCACAGTGAAAGGTTTGACAGTGAGGAAAGGCTCTGGTAGCTCCCCACTGTCCAGACCTTCACTGGCACCTCCGTCAATGACAATCTTTTGCTGTCACCTGCAGTTAAACACCATAATGTGGATGAAACGTGATTTTCACCAGGGGCTGTAGTTACTCAACGCCTCCATGCCACCACAAGTGACATACAGTGTAGACATGGCCAATGTGCGATGTCAGTAACACGACCTTGGGCACCTTACTGTATGGCAGCCCTTTGTGCGGCTGATACATTGACTAATCTTATTTCTCTGCTCACAACAGTAATTTCTGACACCAATTTCATGAGATTACTCCTGTCATGTAGCTAAGCCTAGCAGGACTCTCTCACCCGCATGACAGACAAGCCCCATTTGAATTTCTCTTCTAGCTCTAATGTTGTTCCACCTTCCAATATTTGTTGCGTGCACGTCACCTGAGATTGCAGCTGACCTTTTCAGCTGATCAGAGCTGTTCTGCTTTCAAGGGTGAAGCGATGGTCTTGTTTCCCCTCCCACCCACTAGCGAGGCTATGGCTGATGCTTATTATACATCACAGCTGATAGGCACATTTTGGGGACATGATACCAAGTTGCTGGAACAATGAACGAGTCAGTGATTTCTCTGGCTCTCCTCTGAGTAGACTAAAAGGGGAGTGGTGCAGGGGAAATGAAACAGGAATGGTTTCTAATACTATCTTCTTCTTAGCAGTGCAGCTGTTTCTGGGGTAGCAATAAAAGGTTTTCCATATTGTATATTTCAAATCAACATCTTGCCTGGTGAGACACTTCCACATGAAACTAATTTAGCAGGGTGCTGAGGATGGGCTAGGAACGAAAGGCAACGTGAGGGCTGCTGCACAGCGTGTGGAGGAGGCTTGAGGCAAAGGACTACACTGGCCAGAGGTTTTTCTCTTGTGACTCTCCTAAAGGGCAGCAATCCAGTGCCATCTAGTTTCCCATCCAGTAGATCTAGATCACTGAGTTTACATTAGCTAGTGCCAGTCAGGTTCAAGTTTTGAATGTGGAGCTGACCCCACTTCAGACTAATTCCCCAAAGCTCATTAATGCCAAGGTAAGATTGCCCAGCTGTGTCCCATGTCCTTCCATACCATTGAGCTCAGGGACACTTACATTTTGGCAAAGCAGAGAATGAAGAATTAAGATTCTTGCTGCCTTCATGACAGCAACCTTAACTCCACCTCTTGGATCTGGCCATAGCCCACGGGAATGATTTAGTAATGGTGGGGAGGTGACTCCATGGTCAGCAGAGAGGAACACGTTCTAGCCACATCAGCAGATGGATTTGGCAGCACTGAGAAAAATCTTCTTCTCAATGGGAAGAAATGTCCCGCATGAGCAACAGCCAGATGGCCACTCTGCTACGACAGCTGAGGAAGTTTGGATCTTGAAGCACCAAGCTGGAAGGTCCTGGGTTGTAGCTCTGCTCACTGGGCAATATTCTCCATCCGGCCCCAGCCCTTTTGGCCTCTGTGGCAGGATCAGCCGACTTTCCCAACCCTCCAGTATCAAGGCAGCTCCTCCGGTCACAAGGAGCTCTACAATGGTGCTGGACTGCTGGTCTCTGGGTAAGGAGTGGGCTGGAGAAGGGAAGATCTGGCTGGCCTCTGCTATTCCCTGATGTTCAAATGCCTGGTAGGGGCCACTCTAGGTTACACTGGGAGTGGGCAACTCCTGAATGGCCCCAGAGCCTGGTCCTATCTTACCCACCTGCCCCATTCATGAGCTGAACAGACAAACTGCCTACCAAAGATATAAATAATCAAACTAAAAGGGGGGCCCTAGCTGATTAAATGCACCTGCTGTCTCGTGTAAAGCCCACGTGCCCATCCAAGCTGCAGCTCCGCCTTCAGGTTGGCTGCTCTTGCTTTGTCCTTTTTCAGCTGTGTCCTCTTTGCTGGCACCTAGATGGGAGGATGATCATTGGCCTTCTCGCCCAAGTGGCTCCCTTTATGACACACTTAATGCATTTCATGCAAAGTGACGGGTACCTGCCAGGCATCCAGCTCAGGAGGTTGTGAACTATCCTGCGGCTAATTCTAGGGGGACGGTCCATGGGCTAAATTCCATCCCTGGTCGGTAAAAACACACTGTTCAGTTCCATAGGACTTAAGCATGAACTTACCGGTAAGTGCTTTGCTTAATAGGCATGAATTGCTGAATGGGAGCCCCGGACAGTATGAGCTGCCTAGTAGGCACTGAAGGTCTCATTTCAGCTCCATGGGTTGACCTTGTGTTCAGTTGCTCACAGAAGAGAAACAAGCAAAGAGTCCTGTGGCACTTAAAGATTAGCAAATTTATTTATTGTTAGTCCTTAAGTGCCAGAGGACTCCTTGTTTGTCTCGCTGAATTAGACTAACACGGCTGCCCCTTTGGGACTTGGCAATATCATAGGAAGAGCGGCTCGTGTTACTCTTGAGAAATGGCCCCACACTGGTTGCCCCAGGAGCAGTTGGGATGGACTCCAGAAAGTGGTGCGTCCTGTCCTTTCCTATTAGAAAGCTGGGCTGAACTGACTCACAACTCTACATGAATGCTGTAATTGTGCGTGCGTGGGCACGCACACACACATGTACGCTCTGCTATTCTGTTCGAGGCAGTTGTGTGCATGCGGGTTTTGTTGTTGTTGTTGTTGTTGTTGTTGTTGTTGTTTTTTTGGTTAAAATTTGCCATGGAATGAACTGTTTCTCCTGAATAGTTGTCCAAGTGTTGACTTTAAGTGTCTGGACTGGGGAGTGGGTAACAATCATGGAAAAGTTAAAAAAAAAATCACAATTACTTGTACAACAGTAACGCCTAAATATCAAGGCTCCATAATACTTTGGCCAGTACACCCCCTATCCAAGGAAACATATTCACTGCCTGAAGATCTTCCTGTCTACATAGGCAAGATAAAGGGTTGCAGGGGAAACTGAGGCACAGGGGATGAAGAGACTGGTCCAAATTCCCACTGAAAGTCAGTGGTAAAGCTGGGAAGAGAAACCAGGTCTGAGTCCCAGTCAATGGATCTATGCACCCGCCTGCACTGGCCCAGAGCTTGGCTAGAAGTTGGGGAACGGGATGTGTGAACTCAGTGTATAGAATCTTTCCTCACCACAAATGGCCACGACTTTGTTGCAAGGGCAAATACTCCCTTAATGGTAGAGGGCGGCTAATAGGTAATAAGAGTCAAATATTTTGTTCACATTTGTTTTTCCAGAAAATTTTAATTTTAGTCAAAATGTTCCATTCTTCTAACAAAAGAACAGATGGTCAATTTTTGTGTTCAGTCGAAACGTTCAGTTCACTTTTTGGTTAAAAGCATTTCCAAGGTTCGTTTTTAAAAGACCAAGCTTTTATTTGTTTGCCATAAGTTTTGTGCATGTGAGTCTGTGTGAGGGTCCTGGAGAGAAGAGCAGTGAAGCCGAAAGCTGTTATGGAAATGTTCTGATTTTGGTGGTTCACCAGTTACCATGTAAGCAAGTATTGCATATAACAGATATGTACTAGCTGCTTTAGTCTAAGTGAAGCCATTTCTACTTTAGCAAAGCCATCTTGTCGTTTACCAGAATAGCAGTTACGAAACCCCCTAACTTCCCTGTTCTCGGAAGCCCCCTAACTTCCCGGTTCCCGAAAGTCCCCTAACTCCCCACACCCCGAGTTCATTTTAGCCAATTGTGTGTCATTCTTTTGCTTGTAACCTTATATGGCCTATCAAATGTAATGAGATAAAGAAGGTATATAAGCTGAATACTTGCTGTAACTGGGGTCTCTCTGCCATTATATGCAGGAGGCCCATTTGTGATCACAAATGCAATAAAGGAATTACCTTTTCACTCTTGGTGTGGTTATTGACTCTGACGGCACCAAGACAATCCTGGTACCTGAATTCTGGTAACAACCAGAACTGTTTTCAAAATGAACAAAAAGCCCATTCCCCCTCCCAAGTTTTCAGCAAAAAAACCCTTGCAGTTTTCAACCAGATCTAATCATTAGTATTTATCGCCTCAGCTGGATTGAAGGCAGGAAGGAACAACCTGTTGACAGACAGTAGTGGAAATCCCTGTCATAAGGAAATCTTGATTTTTGTTTCCTGTAGGACCCAGGGGTTGGCTGAGCTGTGAGCTGTTTGTCTGAGCCAGCACCTCTAGTCTGTCTTCACTGGAGAAGTACAGTAATCTCAGCTCCTAGACGGGGCGTTATCCCAGCCCTACTGCCCTGCACACACACAAACCTCCGCCCCACTATCACGGGGATTTCCACCCAGATTAGCTGGAATGCCTGGGCCTGTAGGCTAAACCCCGAGTGCTGCAGGTGTTTGCATTGGTACCCGAAACCCCCACTCTGCAGGATGCAGGCTCAGGGATAATCTCCAATCACTTGAGTGCACGTTGCAATGAACACTGACACTGCTGAGTGTGGAAACAAACAGAGCTAGCGTCTGGAAAGGTCTCAGGTGATGGACATATTAATATCTGACACAATCAATATCACGGAGGAAGCTGGGAAGCTATCTTGATTAGTCACTAGATCTTTACAAACTCAAGCTGCGTATCAAATCCAGACATTGCTAGAACAACTGCAAACCACCCCCCTTCGGAAGCCAAAAGGAGTGGTTGTTCTGCTGTTTTCAGGCTAGATGGCCACAAACCTTAACTGACCATGCAATGTATACACACGCACAAACACAAACGCAAACACACCCGACTGCCCTCATATTTTTTCACGCTACTTGCTCCATGCACCCCAGTGGAGCAAATGGGTTGGGAGGCTGCAGAGAGAGGTAAAAAGTTGGAAGAAAGCTGGCCCTGTCCACAATCAGTTAGAAAAGCAAGGCAGACACCACAGGGAGTGATTCCACTGAATAGGGTAGACAGGTAATTTATTCTCAGAACAAGACAGGAGGGGAAGGAATTGTGGGTCTGAATCACTTTTTGTTCCATGGTGTGTCCTGGGAGCAGTGCCCCTTGCTTTCCTATGAGCTAAACCTTATTTTAACAGCCCACACTGAGTAGCGGCAGCCTAAAATAATCCCTGAATTCAACGTGTAGAAGACAATTAACTGCAGAATCAGAGAGCGAGTGAGGCAATGGGAATGTGGCATGTCTTTTCCTTACCTTCTGTGCTGGAAGTGGCCTATTCTAAAAGTGCAGCTGAAGAGGTTTGAGGAAAAATGAGGCAATGTGAAAACTTACAGGATTACACTTCACTGCATTTCGCTTTCCCTCCCATACTGTAAGTTTTCCATTTTCTAGCCCACGACAAAGTGGGATTTCTCCCATGGAAGCTAACGAGATAGATAAATTTGTTAATCTTTAAAAGTGCCATTGGATTCTTTGTTTGTTTTGCTGAACTAGATTGACACGCCTACCCCTCTGGAACTTGGCAATGTGAAAGTAACTCTGCGACATTTTTGGTTTTCAGTGGCTCACTCAGTTTGTCCAGTATGCCAAATGAACAACTAAAGGCTGTGTTCTCATTCATATCCCACGGACTACTTTGTGCTGAGATGGAATATCCATACTACAGGAGACAATGTCCATGATTTTGTTCCTTTGGGGGCTTGTCTACACTTAACAACACGCCTCTCCAAAAGGCAGCATCTAAGGGTGAGTAAAGAATTCTTCCATCAACCTAGCACTGGCTACGTGGGGACGTCAGTCAGTTTACGTGGATTTTTCAATGTAGTGAAACCATTTTAATATTCAAGGGTGGACAGGCCTGTGTCAGCAATGAGCCAGCATGCAGAAACAGTGCGCTAGATCAGTGTTTCCCAACCGGTGTGCCATGGCACATGGGTGTGCCCTCAGGTCTGATGAGGTGTGCCATGGAATTTTTTGAAAAACTACTCAGTGTTCTGGCCTGGCTCATGAATATTCAAAATAATTAAAGGAATCAAGGTGTGCCATGGCTGAGAAAAGGTTGGGAGCCACGGTGCTAGATGATGCTGTGCATCTCAAGGGCCAGGTTGTCCCTCAGGAAAAAGTAGGGTTCTGATGCTTTGTGGCCATATTTTGTTAAAGCCCGCACCCTGGAAAAATTCAAACCCCATGTTCCATCTGAAATTTCAGCTGAATGGAGGGACTGGAGTTGTACAATGTTGTAATGCACTGAGCCTCATCAACTATAAATCAGGGAACCAACTCTCTTAGCGAGAGAAGTTTCCGGGTCCATTTTACCCTACTGGAGATCTGTTCCCAATTTTCCTGAGGAACAAAGGCTAGACATGCAGTGAATGATTGGCAAGGCTGCCGCTACTAGGGTGTATGAGCATCTCTACCCTCTACTGGGGAGACCAAGAATTGCTCACTATTGGAGTTACATCCTAGCTTAACACCTTCAGTTCAAGTGGTAGGGTCCTTTGCTTTTGGAGCAGGGACATCTAAATTGCTATAGTTATGAATTTCAAGGCCCATATTATAGTGTCAACCACAAATCAATAATGACAGAATTGTCTTTTGAGATCCTGCAACAGAATGTAAAGCATCTTATCAACACCCCAAGTAGGATTTTCCCATCAATGTTGCACCCCATAGTTTGAATCTGTTATAAGGGAATTGAATTCTTGATGTTCTTGGGACACAGGACAAATCACTGCTCTTTAAACGGACTGAATGCTAAAAACCATGCTACAGAAAGTCTTTGGCATCAGGCTCCAATAGACAACTATTAGCATAATCCTACTTGGGACTGTGGTAAAAAAAAATACAGTCACAATATTATGGAAAGAAATCATGGCTAGCAGAACCTGCCTCAGTTGATTTAGATGTAAGTTGCAGTGCAGAGGCCCAGCTGGACTTTCCAAATAGACTATCTTTATTTAAAAAAGAAGGTGACCCAGGGTCGGGGATGAAAGAAAACAAATCATTGTACATTTGGGAGAACTCAAGCGTGTAGGAGGAAATGGAGGGGCTGTACAACCTACAAAGCAAATCATAGAATCATAGAACCACTGGGTTGGAAGGGACCTCATGGGGTCATCTAGTCCAGCCCCCTCCTAAAAGCAGAACCACTCCCACTAAATCATCCCAGCCAGGGTTTTGTCTAATTGGGCCTTAAATGTTTCCAAACAAGGAGATTCCACCACCTCCCTAGGTAACTTGTTGCAATGTTTCACCCCCCTCCCAGTGAGAAATATTTTCCTAGAATCCAATCTTGAGTGCCCCAGCTGCAACTTGAAACCATTGCTCCTTGTTCTGTCCTCTGGTACTACTGAGAACAGCTTAGCTCCCTTCTCTTTGGAGCACCCCATCAAGTAGTTGAACGTTGCTATCAAATCCTACCTCAGTCTTCTCTTCTGCAGGCTAAATAGGCCTAGTTCCTTCAGTCTCTCCTCATATGTCATGTGCTCCAGCCCCTTAATCATTTTTGTTGCCCTCCACTGCACTTTTTCTAATTTGTTCACATCCTTTTTGTAGTGCGGAGCCCAAAACTGGACACAGTATTCCAGATGTGGCCTCACAAGTGCCGAACAGAGGGGAATAATCACATTCCCCTGATCTGCTGGTAACACTTCTACTGGTGCAGCACAATATGCCATTGGCCTTTTTGGCAACAAGATCACGTTGCTGATTCACATCCAGCTTTTCATCCACCATAACACCCAGGTCCTTTTCTACAGAGCTGCTACTTAGCTGATTGGCCCCCAGCCTGTGGCAGTACATGGGATTTTTCCATCCCAAGTGCAGGACTTTGCACTTTTCCTTGCTGGATCTCATGAGATTTCATTTGGCCCAAAGCTACAATTTGTCTAGGGCTCCCTGAATCCTATCTCTGCCCTCCAGGGAGTTTACCGTTCCCCCCAGCTTGGTGTTGTCTGCAAATTTACTGAGTATGCAATCTATCCCATCATCCAGATCATTAATGAAGATGTTGAACAGAACCGGCCACAGGACTAACCCTTGGGGCACTCCACTTGTTACTGGTTGCCAACTAGACATTGAGCCATTGATCCCTATTTACTAAGCCTGATGATCAATCCAGCTTTCAATCCACCTTATGGTCCATTCATCCAAACCCTACTTCCTTAACTTGCTGACAAGAATGCTGTGGGAAGCCATACCAAAAGCTTTCTTAAAGTTGAGGTATATCACATTGATGGCTCTTCCCACATCCGCATAGGCCATCATCTCATCATAGAAGGGAATTGGATTGGTCCAATTGGTGAATCCACGCTGACTGTTCCTGATCACTCTGTTTTCCTCTAAGTCTTGGGTCTCAAACTCAAGTCACTATGAGGGCCACATGAGGACTAGTGAAGGGCCGCATGGGGACTAGTACGTTAGCCCGAGGGCCGTTCCACTAAAACCTTTTCATATAACAATATTGCAAATATCAGTAAAAATAGTGTCATTGTGGGCCACAGGAAATAGTTTTAGGGGCCACATGTGGACCATGTGTTTGAGACCCTTGCTCTAAGTGTTTCAGAATGGATTCTTTGAGGACCTGCTCCATGATTTTTCCAGAGACTGAGATGAGGCTGATTGGTCTGTAGTTCCTTGGGTCTCCCTTCTTCCCTTTTTTGAAGATAGGCACTATATTTGCCTTTTTCCACTCACCCGGGACCTCCCCCATTTGCCACGAGTTGTCAAAGATAATGGCCAATGGCTCTGCAATCACATCGGCCAACTCCCTCAGCACCCTTAGATGAGGTTCATCCGGCCCCATAGATTTATGCACATCCAACTTCTCTAAGTAGTCCCTAACCTGACCTTCCACCTTTCTCTCCATTCTGTGCTACCCAGTGTAGTAGCCTGAGAGCTGACCCTGCCTGTGAAAACTGAAGTAAAAAAAGCATTGAGTATTTCAGCCTTTTCCTCATTATGCACCACGATGATACCTGCCTATTCAGTAAGGGACCTACACCATCCCTGATCCTCTTCTTGTTACTGATATACTTGAGGAATCCCTTCCTATTATCCTTCACATCCCTTGCTAGCTGCAACTCCAGTTGCCTTTCCTGATTTTATCCCTGCAGGCTGGAGCAATATCTTTATATGCCTTCCTAGTCATCTGTCCAAGCTTCCACTTTTTCTAAGCTTTCCTTTTGTGTTTTAGCTCACCATAGATTTATTTGCGAAGTCACACTGGGCACCTTCCATAGTTGCTGTTCTCTCTGCACATCAGAATGGTATCTTCCTGTGCCCTTGATAGGGTTTCTTTAAAACACAGCCAGCTCTCTAGTATGCCTTTCTCTTTCAGATTAGCCTCCCAAGGGATCCTACCCATCAGTTTCCTAAAGGAGCCAAAATCTGCTTTTCTAAAGTCCAAGATCTGTGTTCTGCTTCCTTTTCTTCCTTTGATCAGGATCTCGAACGCTACCATCTCATGGTCACCACTGCCCAGGTTGCCATTCACTTCTACATCCCCAATCAATTCTTCTCCGTTTATGAGCAGCAGGTCAAGAGGTGCAAGGCTCCTAGTTTGTTCCTGCAGCATTCATACAAGTTGTCCTGAATGCTCTCCAAAAACTTCCTGGATTGTCTGTGCACTGCTGTATTGGCCTCCCAGCAGATATCAGGGTAACTGAAGTCCCCCATGAGAACCAGGGCCCGTGACCTGAAAACATCTGCTAGTTGTCCCTAGAAAACCTCACCCACCTCCTCCTTCTGGTCTGGCAGTCTATGGCAGACACCCACCATGACATCCCCTTGTTGCCTTCTTCGCTAAACTTAACCCAAAGATTTTCAACAGACTTTCCTCCAGTTTTGTAGTGGAGTTCTGAGCAGTCATAGAGCTCTTTCACATATAGTGCTACTCCTCTACGTCTTCTTCCCTGCCTGTGCTTCCTGAACAATTGATACCCATCCATGGCAGTGCTCCAGTCATGCAAGCTATCCCACCACATCTCTGTTATTCCAGTAACATCATAGTTCCTTGTCTGTGCCAGTACTACCAATTCTTCTGCTTATTTCCAAGTCTTCTTGCATTTGCGTATAGGCACCTAAGATACCAGGCAGATTTGCCCTACTTTCTGCCGCCGATTGTCTTTCCTATTGCTTCTTCCTCCTCGGATTTTCTCCCAGTGTCCTCCTTTCCTATTTATCTCAGGTATTAGAAATTCATTAAGACACGTAAGAAACTGATTTGATTCCCTGCCCTGCCCCCAGTTCTGACTAGACTCTCTTCTATCCCGGCTGTTAAAGCCCCAGCTCCACCCAAGTTCCATCCCTTTCCCCAGGTCCCCCTCATTGTGTCTTACCTTTGGGCTTTGAAACAAACAAGGAGTCCTGTGGCACTTAAAGACTAACAAATATATGTATTGCATGAGCTTTTGTGGGAGAAAATCCCACTTCATCAGACGTGTCTGGCAAAGTGGGATTTTCTCCCCCAAAACCTCATGCAACACATATATTTGTTAGTCTTTAAGTGCCACAGGACTCCTCGGTTTTTTGCTTTACTGAAGTAGACTAACACAGCTGCCCCTTTGGATCTTTGGGTTTTGGTCACCTTCCCCTTCAAACCTAGTTTAAAGCCCTCCTCATTAGGTTAGCCAGTCTATGTCTAAATACACTCTAACCCTTCCTCGATAGGTGGAGTCCATCTCTGCCTAGCTGTCCCTCTTCCTGGAACAGCACACCTTGGTTGAAGAATATTATTAGCTTCTTGGAAAGCAATGGGCCAGCTTTCACTCTCTGTAATGCTAGAGAAGAATCTTGACCATGAAGCTTGAAGATGGCCAGCAACACACAATGGGGTCTGCATCCCAAGATGTCTTCCCAGAAGAGTCTGAGCCAGAGGCAGCACTATACATAGACTTGTTGGTGCCTTTTGGTCACAACTACATGTTTAGGATGGGGAGGTACTGCCAAGGCCAGCGGTAGGGGTAGGCAACCAAGTCTGATAAGCTGGTGGGGCAGAGTGGGAAGTGTGGATGATGCCATCTGAGTGGAGGCACAGTCAACAGCACCCCCCTGCAGAGCCAGTAGGCCTGCCCCTGTGTCATGGTAGTCAATGGCTTATGGCCAGGGAAGCCTAGAAACTCTTCCCTGTGAAGCCCAGCATGGGCAGTCAGAAAACACCATACATCACCAGAGCTGCTTGAATCAGACCTAGTCTGCTCAGGTTCTCGGCCCAGTTCCCTGAGCTCCACCTGTGCATGCTGACCTGTCCATGGTCCTGCTGCTTTCCCAGTCTGCTCAGCACCGGCTCTTCCCCTTCAAACTCCAGGCAGTAAAAGAGCACACTGTTTCTGCTGCTTCCTTTTATACAGGAGTGTCCAACCTTTTTGGGTGATGGGTCACATTGCAATTCTTTTCTTAGTTGGGGGGGCCAGTGAGAAAATTTTTGATAGATAAGACATACAAATTGATCTTTATTAATAAAATTATTAGTGTGATATTTGGCATTGTTTTTGCATGCACAAATTGTCAATGTCTGCCCGCACACTTGATGAGTATTCCAGATAGCCCCGGCCAGCACCAGCTCCCAGGCTCTTGCAGCAGCACTTGGCGGGTTGGATTAAAGCCCTTGGCGGGCCAGATTCTGGCCTCCAGGCCACATGTTGGACAAAGCGGCTTTTATATAACCCTTCTGGCCCCTGATTGGTCACTCCAGCAGCCCTTCTGATTGGCTGCTCCCCTGCAAGCCATTCAAGGCTGCCTGGAGGACTTCTCTGCCCAAGAAAAGAGCAGGATGAAGCAGGGCTGTGAAGCCTCCATTGCGGCACTTGAGACCTAGTTCACCTTATCACAAACTCCCATCATTGTTGCTGCCAAATGGTACATCTCCCTTCCTCATGATGGTAGAATCATTGCACAGAATGAATGTGATTCCATCTCAGAAAAATGCCTACTTTGTCTTTGGTGACACCTTGTATCTGGTGATCTAAAACATTAGTGTATTAAGCAGAAATAGGACCAAAGCAAAGAACAGGATCTGCACATCCAGCAATTTGGACCCTGCTAAGAACCTGACAGCTTGGACTCATCTCTAAAATTTAGCCTTCATGAGATGGAGAACTGAGGCACAGAACAGTTACTCAGCATCACATAGTAAATTGGTGGCAAGGTTGGGAATAAAAGTAAGAGATTAAGTTAACATTTGAGTGTTTGGGAGTATCCTTTGAATCCCAGAAGGCCCCACTCCCTGGTGAGATTTGCTAACTTTGGGCTCAGTTCCATTCTCCACTGAAGTCAACGAGACACATCCCTTGTGAGGTCCTATCTGGACACATTGTAAGGAGCTGTTGCTAGCCAAAACGGCTTCTGATATAAAAACACATTATGGTCCCCTTTCCATTTGAGAAACAAAGGCATAGGGCAAAGAAATGACTTGCCTATGGCCAGGGGAGAATGTCTACGGCTTTGAAGTTTGCTTTTCAGAGCCCTATGCCAGTGTCTCAACCACAGAGACCATTGTTCTTCTCTCCTCATGCCCCAGAGCGTTGTTACGATTAATAGACCCACTGGCAAAGAAGAGGACTGATGTAAAGTGACTCACAAGCCAGGAAATGACTGATATTTATCAGTGGTTTTCTTTGATAAAATCCCATTCAGGGATCTTGCTCTTGGATTCTGAAAAATATAAACCCGGTCCCCGATCCTGCAGTGAGCTCTGGGTGGCAGACGCCAGACCCTCCACAGGCCCCACTGGAGTCACTGGGGCTGTCACAATTTTCAAGGCAAAATCAGGACCTAAGAGTGCCTTGGGATATTAGGCTTCTCAGGGTGTTCTGCTGAACAGCTCTCTCTCCTGCCCATCTCCCTCGATTACCTGCCACACTGCTTTCTGCAGGGGCATGAGCAGCTCCAGATAAGCTATGCTGCCTGTGTCCAGCACCAGTCTGGATCAGCCCCTTTCCAGCTCACATTTCCAACCAGCAGCACTCTAACAATGCACAAAGAGCAATTCTGGCAGCTTCCCCCAGCCTGCCGAGAGGGGAAGGGTTAAAAAAAAGAATCCGTGGCTTTCTGCAGCATGACTGGTGCGATGATGACAGCTAGGCCCGCTCACTGAAACGGCACACGACTTAGAGCCACCCAGGGATTTGGAGCAAGGTTTGGGGTCTGCACGCTTTCCTGCCTCAGCATCAGGAGGCCTTGAAATGGTTGGCTGGGGAGGATCACGGCAGACTCAGTGCACTGCAGATCACACAGCTGGGCTTGGGGAGGCATGCATGCATGTGTGGGGGCGTGTTTGGGAAGCCCAGGCAGTCAGTAGGGCTGAATGCAGCAGTTACACCTCAGCCGGAAGCGCCTTGATTCAGTCCCTCATCATTTCTCATGCTGTCTTTCTGCAACTGTTGTTTGCAGCCTCAGAAGGAGTAAGATAAGGAACCAGCCCCTATTTTCCCAGCCTTTCACTCTTTCCATTCTGATCACAATCAAAATGCAACATTCGAGCTCTCACCATCTGCTCTCCGCAGGCACATGATGGTCTTTCTTTTCCTTAGGGTCCCTTGTTCAGAATCTGGCCCGCCTCTCAATTCACCGAGATGTCCCCAGTGAATGGGCACTTCAGAAATCAAAGCACAGAGGTGCAACATCGAGGAACAGCATGGAAGGATTTATCATGTCTGCAACGGATGGGAATCTAATGGGTACAGGGGGCCTGCTGTACAACCTGGGAACAATTTTCCAGGGGTTGGGGGGGTCTCCGTTGTTCCAAAGTCCTGGGCAGGACTCTGGAGGGAGAGGCCCCTGGTAAATGACTATAAAGCAAGCAGGAGCTGACTGTTATGACTGTCACAAACACTCAGCCTGGCCTGAGACTGTGCAGACCTCTGGCAAGAAAAGTGCAGTTCACACCGGGCATGCTCAGTATCTTAATAGCGGTGCTTGCTCCACCATTTGCTCCACCCTTCTAGCATTGCTTTATCATTTGCATGGCCATGCCCACACCAGCATTGTATAGCCACACCCGAGCTCATAGTAAATCACCATTTGCCATGCTAACTTCATTCAAATCCCCGTCTAGAACACATGGAAATAGTTAATCTTCCTTACCGTGCTTCCTCCTCAGTCTCTGACCTATTAGATACGGCCAAGTTCCAAAGGGGCAGCCATGTTAGTCTAGTTCAGTAAAACAAACAAGGAGTCCTGTTGCACTTAAAGACTAACGAATCTTTTATTTCATGAGTTTTCATGGGAGAGAATCTCACTTTGTCAGACGCTTTGATGAACAGGTACACTGCATCTGAGCAGCCCACGGTCTTTATATTTCTTCTCTCCATTCAAAGACAAGCTGAAACACAATGGGTCTCAGGCCAGGTCTACACCTATAATTTAGGTTGATCTGATTTGCCCCAGATCACACAGGATGTTTGCAATGGTGCAGGACCTGAACCCAGGCCTCCCATCTCCCCATCTGGCTCATTAACCACTGAGCAATACTCCCTCCCCAAGACCAGATTCAGCCTTTACATGCCTCCCTCCAACCCCTTTTCTTCTGGTTAAGCGAAGGAAGATTTTGACTTATTACAGGCATGTCTGCCCCACAGCTGGAAGAGCGCTTCTTGGCACAGGTAGACTGACTAGCTTTGTTGGAGTAGGTGTGATGATGTGGCTATTTTAAGCTCCCTGGCCCTACAGAGCTAGCCATTGGCTGTGCTGGGAAACACCCTCCCTGCATCAGTGGGTGCACCCTGAGTCTGTCAGACAGCAAAGTGCCTCAGGACATAGCCCTTGTTCTTTGTGTTTGCAACGTGCACACGCCTTGCACTCTCACAGCCTGGCCTGGTATGCCACAGAAGGCTGGACTCCTGAACCCCTGGCTACACCCAAAGTCAGCAATCCAGGACGCATGGACCCACAGCTGCTGCGTGCATATGTGTGTGTGTGTGTCTGCATGTGGAGAGGGAGGAACCTGTGCCCCAGGGAAGCACAAATTCAGAAACTTCCTCCTCAACATGCTCTTCTCTGTGCCAGAAGAACCCATGAGTGGCTAGTGTCATGGTCAAAGAGCTGGCTCAGCTCCTCCAGAGGCCCCCTAAAACTCCAGGTAGATGGCAGGATTGTTCCAGGGTGACAGCAGGCTTAAGAGGATATCTCCACTGAAGTTGAGGGACTGGAGAAAGAATCAGAAGGCCCCAGAGCCAGTACAGAGGCTCACAGACCTCTGGCCTGCAGCACCATCCCAAGATCAACGTGGATCTCTGAGGAGCTGTGGGCCAAAGCAGGAGCTTCTCCCATGAGGGGCAAACTCCCCTGACAGTAGCACCCACATTTTCCATGGGCCGCACGCTGAGGGAGCAGGGTTACCCTGCTGAAGGAGGAAAAGATGGTGGAAGGGATGGAGAAGAATGGGGGAGGAGGGGTGGATCTTGTTACAGCTTGCACCCCATATACACTTCTAGAAGAGAGACAGGCTTGGCCCACGCCCTTCAGAGGTGACCACGAATGCAGCACAAAGTCAATCAGCTTCAAGATTTCAGCTCAGTTCATTAGAGTTAGTGTCCCTGAGCTCAAAATCTTATCTGGACTCCAAGGCTCCTTAAAGCTGGGATTTTGAGTCAGGGCCACCTCAGCTATTAGGTGATCTCTCTTTCTCGCACAGCTGCCTGCTCCTCTGCCCCAACAGCCTGCTTCTTGTCTACACATCTCTTTGCTGCACAGAGAACTCATGAAAAGAAGCTCTGCAGAGATTTTCTCCCATGAAAGCTCATGCGATAAATAAATTTGTTAGTCTTTAAGTGCCACAGGACTCCTTGTTTGTTTTACTGAACTAGACTAACACAGCTACCCCTTTGAAATTTGGAGAAAGGAGAGGCTCAAAATCTGCTAAGGCTCTTGAGCCAGGAGGAAGAGACAGCCAAAGGGCAGGGGTTAAATTATAATTTGGCAGGCCCAGGAACCCTCTTAAATTGGAGGGCCCCCTTTATGCAGGTCTGGGCCCACCCTCATGCTGGTCTGGGCCCCATTCACCCACTCCAGCTACTGCCCCCCCACGCCTGCCCCCCACCCCAGCTACTGCCCCCACATGGCTAGCCCTCACTCCAGCTATTGCCTCCCACGCCAGCTACTGCCCCTAGCCCCCGTCTCACCACTGGCCCCCAACCCTTCCCCAACCCCTCTCTGTGCTGTACCATCCTCCCACACTGCCCCAGGCTGACCTCCTCCCCCACGTCCTTTGCCTCCCGTGCCAGCTCACCTGTCACCAAATCCCCTCCCAGGACCTCCTTACCTGGCTGCCATGTCACTGCTGAGCAGGCCTGGCCCAGGATGAGGCTCCCACCTGGAGCCTGCTCTGACTGAGCATGCTCAGAGACTCTGAGCATGCGGAGGGAGAGCAGGTTCAGGGCGGGAGATTTAAAATCTCCCAGCCCAAGGCAGCTCCCTGCCTGTCGGAGTACGCTGGAACAGTGTTCTGGGGCCTGCTATTTTTAGAGACTCAGCGTTCAGCGCGCCCCTAAAAATAGAAAATGGAGCCAGAAATCTGCATTCTGGTGCCCACTATTTTTCAATGGTGTGGCCCAGAATGCAGTGTTCCAGCTCTGTTTTCTTTTTTTAGGGGGCCCAGAATGCTGAGCCCATAAAAATAGCGGGTCCCAGAATGCCGTTCCAGTGCTTTCCAGCTTCCTTTAAACCCTGCCCAAGGGGCGTCTCCCCAGGGACTTACGTGTAGAACTACAATTAACAATAAGGAGAGGAGACCAGACAGCACGGGAATTCACCTGCGTTCTACACATCCTTTCAACCTCCACAACAAGCTGTGTAGTTACCCTGGCAACGAATGTGTCTCCCCTACAGAGCACTGCTTCACATCCAGCTCGAATGCCTGTCGGGGGAGAGTTGGCATCTTTGTGGAATTTTACAGGGAATAATTTGAACCTGTGGAGCAAGTGCCTTAGATCCAAGGATCATAAAGTGAAAATGTTTCTTGACAGACCTTGTAAACCCTCTAGACTGTGGCTCACCCCCTCTGGCTTGATTAGAGATTTTGGGTGCTACCATGACAGAAATGTTTATTACTAATTACCTCTCTTTTACCAGAGACTCAGAAAGTTGAAGGCACATGCTCAAGGTCACACAGTGGTCAGTGGCAGATGGAGGAAGAGAATTCGGGAGCCTAGATCCTCAGACCCACACACTTGCCTGCAGCCCTCTTGGTTCCCTTTATTTCTGTAGTAATGTTCTACCTAGGCTGTGTGTCTGCAGTGTGTACAACAAAGGCAGTAATAAAAACAGCAGCTTAACATGATCTGACAAAGCTATTCACCGAATGCAGAGACATCACCCAGTGTAGAGTGTGCTAAAACCAGCAACTGCAATTTTAGCATCATCCACAGAGCTTACGCATTTTTAGCAATCCTTTTAAGGGGATCTTGACTGCATGGCCTGAAGAATTTCATCCAGTTAAAGCTTCTTGGCAATGTCTTACATTCTCGGGCTTTACTGGTTTATATCAAGCAGGGCATTCAAGGACAGCGATAGAGTTTCTCGTGAGTTAATGAATTATGCCTGTGATTCACACAATACCTGCTCTGCTGCTAGGTTTTTGATTTGTGGGATGAATTTAGGAATGTAAACACTGACTCCATGGGGTGGCTGAATAATAACAAGAGGATGTGGGAGGCATGATCTGTGATCACTGACTACAGCTATTTGAAAGGTGTGTACATCAAGGAATGGGAGGAACTGTACAAAGGGGTGGTACCTAGGCACTCCGTGGAACATCTAAGTAACAAACCACGCCAGTCATCACCACATCAGTCTCCATCAGATTCTAACCCTGCCCCCAACTCTCCTTATGGGCTCGTATTTTAGACTGTGATTTCCCAGAAGCAGAGACCACCTTTCTTTGTGTTTGTACAGCTCTCAGCACAATGGGGTGCTATCACAATTGAGACCTTTCTGTGCTACAGCAATGTTAATGTTTTATAATAACCATCAGATCCCAGGATGAGGCACACACAACACACAGGTTTTTTGCACGTGTCACCTGAATGCTCAGAATGTCTCAATGGGAAGCAGAGGTGCACATGGAGATGAACTAAAGAGCCAAGGTCACACCACAGGTCAGGGTCAGAGAATGCAGCTCTCTTGAATCACAATCCAATCCCCTCCATGCGCTACTGTGCTATAATGAAGCTACAAAACCCACATGAAAGCTGAATAGTAGGGAAACTCCAGGGTGGCAAGACCTGTTGGGAGTATTCTCCCAAGGTAAGTCCTATCAGGTCAGATATTTAAATCCAGATTAGACAAGGCTATCAGGTGTCTTCCACTGTAGCGATCCCACCCTACGTCCTATCGAATGGCCAGATGACTCCTTTGGTTTGTTCTATTTCTACTAGCCATGATTCATGCCTCATGCCTCAAGGGCAATATTTTTATTCACACTGCAATGAAAGTGAAGACTGGAGAAGGGACAGAAGCACTGACCTGTTGGACAAGAGCCAATGCCCTGGTGATCAGCTCAAAGGCTGCCTCTTGGAGACCTCAGGAAAAAAGAGGATGTTTTATTTCCTTAATAGTTTTAACCTGGAAAAAATATGACATGAAGGTGAAATCATTTTGCCTCCCAGTTGGGCTTTGGAGGTGGACAGCGGCAAACAGCAGGTTATAAATAGTGGTGCATGTACCAACATATGGAAATAAATCAATAGACAGAAAAAACAACCCTGGTGTGCTACAGCTGGTTGTGTGCATCAGACCATTGAAGACGGAGAAGGACAAGGAATGTGAGACATTACTAGGTAGAAGACCACCTTGCAGTTAATCATTGCCATTAAATCAAGCATTTCTTGCATCTTTGGCAGACCCTGGCTGCTTACTGAAAAGAAAACAAGGTATTGAGTCAGTGTAGCTGGAATACATCTTCATATCATATCACGGGTGCTTTAGAGAAAGATGGGATCTAAATCAATGGGCTTAATTAGGGATCAGATTTTGAAATTCTCAATCAGTCTTCACCTAACTCATGGGTAAAGCATGTATTGCATCCACCGCACTCAAGGATAAAAGCCTAGCACTACTACCAACTAACCAAGTTGTTCCTTTAGTTCAAGTGGCAGACACCGGCTCCTGAGGAGCGGAAGCTTCCAGATCCAAAACTGGCTGATGTTGAGGTTGCAGTTTGCTACACTTGCTATGCAAGCTTAAGTTACTGAGGCTTATGAGCCATTGGATTCTACTCATTTGGAGCTTTACCTGAGCAAGCACTGTGAATAAATCGTCCGTGGTATCCTGGCATCATCAAGGCCAGCAGAATCTGGCCCTATGACAAAAGAGCTTGACTATTCTTGGTCAGTGGTGAGAGCAGAGAACATCTATATTTAAGAAAATATGGACAGATGTAAACAAAACTCGCCCCCTCTCTTGCATTAAAATTTCATTACAAAGCAGTGTAACAGGAATAACCATCATCAATTATATATTACATAGAGACTTATAAAAAGGCTCCGGGGCTTTTCTGTAGGGGATTCTCTCTCCAAAGCTTGCGGTGTTAAGTACATTTCTAGATTCCCAAAACAATAATCATCATCCCCACATAGTCCTCCCCTAAGAAATCCAGATATGGACGTTAGGGTGAGAAGACCTAAACACCAAAGGCGAAATTCACCCCTGGAGCAGATTCAGCTCCACTGTTGGAGTTCTGTTCCTTCAGCGACCCACAGTGGCAAGGATTTGGCTTCACCATCCTCTATATGCTGTTCCTCAGCGTTTGAATCTAAACTACTGCATTGATTTGCTGTAACAGTCTGACCTGATCCTATGACTTACACTTCTTTGCATTTATTTTCCTCCGATATTTTTCATCCGACGAAGCGGGATTTTCCCTCATGAAAGCTCATGTGATAAATAAATGTGTTAGTCTTAAAAAGTGCCACAGGACTCCTTGTTTGTTTTGCTGAACTAGACTAACATGGCTGTTGCTTTTGAACTTGTCAAGGTTTGAGGACACGATCTGCCCCAATGGCTTTCAATCAAGACTGTAGCTCTTTTCTAAAAGAGATGTTCTTGTACAGCCACACACTGGGCTCAGTGCAGGACTTTCTAGGTGGAATTCTTCAACCTGTGCTATGTCGGAGGTCAAACAAGGTGACCACCTAAGTGATGTAGTTGGGTTTGGTCTTGCTTTGAGCAGGGGGTTGCACTAGATGATCTCCTGAGGCCCCTTCCATCCCTAAGCAATGAAACAGCCTTGAAGCCCAAGCCCCGTAAGGCTGACAGAGGCCAACTGTGGGTGTCTAGACCAGTGTTTCCCAACCAGTGAGGTCTAGATGCCATGTAGCCACATTGCTGGCCTGTGAATCAGTCCTATGCTGTAACAGTCTACTCAGTGCTCCATTGTTATTTTTAACCTTAGGAAAATTAAAGATATATCCATAAAAGGCCAAATCAAAATGCTCTCCATTTGTGGCATGCACAAATAACCACAAGTTTCTACCTGCTTTGAAATCAGTGGAGCGATTTTACAGAAGAACATTTTGCGTTTGCTGGCAGGTTATAACCACTGCTTCAGTCCCCATCCTGGGGGTGTGGTATCACATGCAATGACCATAGTCTCAACACCAATGCACCCCGTCTATCTTATTAACTCACAGTATGGATCCCAGCACTCACACAGGAAGGTCCCTTATGTAGAATCATGAAATGTGAGGCAGGACAGCACCTCAAGAGTTCATCGGGTCCAGCCCCCAACTCTAAGGCAGGCCCAAGGAAACCTAGACCACCCGGGACAGGTATTCTCCAGCCTGTTCTTTACAACCACCCATGACGGGGATCTCCTAGCCTCCCTTGGAACCTGTTCCAGAGCTTCTCTGCCGTTGTGGCTGGAAAGTTGTTCCTAATATCTAACCTAAACCTCTCTTCCTGCAGATTAAGCCCATTACTTCTAAGCCAACTTTCAATGGACAGGGACAACAATTGGTCTCAGTTCCCTTCACTTCAGGCCTTACCATGCTTGAAGGCTGTTGCCTGTCCATGGGTGCACTTGAGTGTCCCCAAAACCTCAGTTGATTTTGTGTCTCCCTTTTGTCTCTTCCCTTCTCTTGGGGAATGGTAAATAGTCCCTTTCCTCTTGGATCAAAGGCTCACAAGTCCTACCACCAAGATGCCAAGATGCAGGAGTTCCAGGTAACTGTTACCTCTTCCCAAGTCCTTGCCTGCTGCTTCTTTCAGGTCCCATATTGGAAAGACTCCCTCCTTCCCATGATGTGGTCTTTATTCTATGATGTCTTCCCTTCCCAGAAGGACTTGCTCTCAGCCTACAATTCGAAACAGGCCTGCTCTACAACCTCCAGAGTTCCCTCTATTTGAAGAGGAACTGGGTACAGTTCATAGACAGATTGATAGCATCTTAAAAGTCCAAGTCTTTGTGTGACATATTCCCATGTCCATCAGCTGAGACCCTGGGACACAGGGCTCCAGTCTGCTGAGGGCTGTGCTTCTCTGCTTTTATGGATTTTAGTGCTGAGCATCTCTCAGTATCCAACCCATGATAAACTGGGAATTGGCACCACACTTGAGAAAAATGTCTGCTTCTTACACTGCTGAGGTCCTGGTTTTACTCATGGATGTGGGAACTTTCTCAGAAATGTATCTTTGCAGCTGAAATTTCTCCTGCCCAAAGGTGACATCTCTGTACTTCCCCAAAAATGAGCTGTTTGGGGGCCCACAAGTACACAGACAGAGACAATACACAGGTTCCTTCCTAGCTACTTTATACGACTGGCCACCAGCCACGTGGCCAGCAGGGAACACTTAATCCTTTGAAGCCTGTTGTATCTGCCTAGCCAGCACTATGGCTTGTGTTTCCGTCTCTCATCTGAAAGACACTACTAATTGCCAACACATGGGGGAAAGGACCACAACCTTACTACTTACAGCACCAGCATCTTCCTCAAAGGTCAGTCAGCTCAGCGTTGGCAGACCCCAACCCTGCTCAATCTAAGGCGATTGCAGGTGTACCACATCGGCGAAGGACATATCCCACCCGGGGCAGATTCTGGGTGATCAGGGCGGTTATACTTGCTGTCAGTTTCCAAGGGTACCAAGCCACTGGGCCACTCTCTTTTGTTGTTGTTCTGCTCTGATTGGCTGGTCATTTTTACTGTAGTGATAACTGGCCAGCTTTATGGCTCAGCCACAGGCAGGGGGGAGGAACAGGAGCCTGGAAAATGTTTTCCTTGCTGGCCAGTAAAACAGCTGTAGAGGCCCTACCCTGATGCCACACTGAGCACGGCACATTTCCTGAAGCTATTGGCATGAGGCAGGGAGCATTTGTAACGAGCTGGTCACCTACACCATGGCTCTGGAGATTTCATTTTGGGAGAAACTGCAAGTTCTTTGAGTTAAAGTCCTTTGAGACCAATGGAAAGACACCCATTGACTTGAAGACGCTTTAGATCCTATCATTCTCCTTTCTATCCTTGAGTCACCCTCAGATACATACCACGCTTTGCCCATTGGATTGGAGGTGTGAGCATTTAAATAACCCCACTGTGCTGCTCAGGTTTATAAAAGATCTCCAGAAGGGCAGAGAAAATCCTGTTTCCATGGCAATCTGGCCTTCAGAAAAAGCTCCTGGCTAGAACCTGAGTCTTAATCTCAAAAACAACACCTGGACTGGTAGGTTTATTTCCAGAATTTGCATTCTGTCTACAGTGGAGTCTTTCACGTGAGAGCTATTAAAATATTATTAATTTTGATAACCATGACACCACCACCTTGCTATCTGGAGAGGAGACAACCAACAAAGGAAGAGCAAAGGCATCTCTTTCTCCATCTCTTTTGCTTGTAGGCAAAGTTAGAATCTGATTCCAACAACATCCATCCAGAAAAAGCCCTTCACCCAACTTTCCTCACTAGAAGCTTCGTTCCAAGCAGCCTTCAACCTGCCCTCGTTTAAAACAATCCTCTGATTTTTACTGTTTGAGGCAAAAGTTGGTATTGTTAAAAGGCTTTCCGGAGAAATGATTCACCAATTCTTTGTGGATGAAGGCTGGAGTGCAATTACAGCATCCTGAGAGATGCCTTCTAATAAAAGCTAATGACAGGCGTGCTAAATTATAATGGCGTGTGTGGGAGGGGCTGTGTTACTAAAATCTTAAAGCTGCCTTTCTGATATTTTAATTGAGTTAGGGATTCTTTTTATACCAATGTAACGGCTACTATAAAACACTAAGTGCTAATAAAGACAAGGAACTGACTGTGACGGCTAGGCTCTGGGTAGATCAGGGGGAATTTTGTGAGCTCTGTGTTAGGATTCAAGAGAAAAAAAAATCAAATCAAATGAAATCACCCATGCAGCCAGTATGTACCTTTGTTAGTATGGAAGGAGGTGCCCTGAGGATCTAGCGAAAGCAGAGTTTGTACAGTTAAGTGGTTTTGTTATAAGAAATTACTTATTTCTGGAGCAGGAGGGGATAGATGGATAATGATGTAAGGCAGCAGTGAAAGACTTGCAAGGCTGAAGAAAATGGTCCTTTCTTTTACTGAAAATGTCTGTGGGTGAATTATTTTTGGCAAATCTATTGCCATATGTGAGCATCCTGGCCATTGACAAGTACAAGGACAATTTCAGTAAACACATAGGGAAAATGTTTATAAGGGATCTCAGCCCTTACATTGCAAGACACAAGCCAGATAATAACTGCTTATGGACAGAAAGACATCCTTCCCCCTCACAGATACAGACATTGAATTTCACTCTTGTCCATGAAAGCAGTGTTTTACCTTCCTTTGAAGCATCTGCTACTGCTGGGGGCTGGACATTAGATGGCATAGAAGACAGAACTGAGCTCACATGAAAGGAAGCTCTGAGCTGAATCAAGGCCATACGCTGTGTTTTGAAATGAAATGTTTTCCTCCATCTTTCCTGCTCAGGAATGTGCTTTGGAAAGAGACTGCTGCAGTTGCAAGAAGAAATTTAAAAAAAGCAAAAGACACAAAACCCAGAGCTTTGACTGGGGCAAATTTAAGAGAAGGAAATAATAAAAAGTCACGTTTCTTCTAGGAAAGTGCTTTGCAGAGATGGATGTCAGGAACAGTAAAAACACATAACACTGAGAGAGCATGGAGCTGTGAAAGAAAGAGTGGGCCTGTGTACTTACACTGGCCATTGAAAAATTCCTGCTGCTCTGCCAGGATGTAGAAGTGATTTTTAAGTTGCAAATCAGCTACAGTTTTTATTCCTGCCCAGTCCTGGCTTTCTCTCCTTACAATGTAATGACCCCAGCTACATCCCATCAACATGGCATGAGCTCCCACAGCATGCACAGAGCACAACCACTCAGCGTATGGGACCATCCCCAATAATTGCCAGCAGTAATAGGCAGTTATCTTTCATGGACCAGCCACAGAGAGGAACGTGTAACATGTTTTACAACATCACCAGGCACATTAGCACTTTTTGATGGCGCCTTAGTTCTCTCTGTCTCTTTTCACAGAAGGATATGTTCAGGCTCTGCTAAAAGATCTGGGATCTCTAGCACACAGGAGAACGATAAGCCACTGAGTTACTCAGGACAGGCTGTATGTAGCTTGAGGTGTAATAACAAATGCAGGCAGACAGATTTAGTTACATCACAGCAATATTACTATCGTCAGAGTCTAGAAGCCCCAACCAAGATCTGACCCCCTTTGCGGTAAGTGATGTGAGACACATGGTGAGACTGTCTCCACCCCCAGAAAGTTTGTTGTATTTAATCCCCCTCACTTGCCATAGAAAAGGGAAAGGGCGAAGCCCCACCTGCATAAATTTAAAGATGCTCTTCGCTGCCGTATCATCCACGTGACTTTTTAGAATCAAACACCCCCTTGCAGTCCCTCAACTCAGCGCAGTGAACGTGCTGGGAGTCGAGAGGTCAGAACACAGATATATGTTGTGTTGAGTAGCTTGCGTATCTGTTGAGACTACCACTGAAAAGGGCTGGCAGTTTAGACCTGCCCTCTGTCTTCCTGGGCTGGGAACCTTGAAATGCTATGTCTCACTGAAAGCATAGGGCATCAAGGGAAAGATGGTTTTATGGTTAAGAAACTGCACAAAGATCCAGAAAACTGACGTTCAATTCTAGTTTTGCCATAGACTTCCTGCCTGAGCTTGGACAAGCCATTTACCCTCTATTTGACACCTCTAAAACACAATAGCTAATAAAAGCGAGAGTCCTGTGGCAGCTTAAAGAGTAAAAAATGTCTTCAGGCATGAGCTTTTGTGGGCTGCAACCCACTTCATCAGATAATAATAGATAGATAATAGATACTGTAATATTATAGATAGATAACAGATAATAACTGTTGTCGATATAAGTTCTTCATTTTACTTGAGCTGCAGCTGTCTCTTACGGTACATATGATCGTAACCTTGCTAGTGCAGCCCTAATATTAATCATGGCTTCTAAGCGTTACCAGCAGGCTTACAATAATGTATAGCTTCTGGACTTTTTAGACAAGCCTATTGTGCTGCTTCATTGGATTGACTGGCGAGAGATGCAGCTAGCAGGAACACTGAAGTTTACTCAGGGATGTCCTGTGAAGTATCTCCCAAGAGGAGGTTCTTTTCAAGACAACCTGAGCAGATTTCATATTCATCATCACCATGCCAACTCCAAAGGTGGCAGATGCACTGGCAAGGGTGATCCATCGAAGACATCTTCTGGGAACCTCTCAAAAATCAGTGTGACTCTCTGCCTTCCTGCCTCAGGGCCAGATCCTCACAGAATGAAACCCAAGAAATAAGAATGAAATGTGTGTAAATGAAAATTGTAAATATAAGCTACATGAAAGCTTAATGAATCTAAATAGATGCTGCATGGAAAATGATAGGGGAAAAATAGAAATGTCTTGAGTTTATTCTTATAGCTGAATGGGCTAAAGAGAGATCAGGCTTTACTAACGTACTCCAGGGAAGGTGAAGCAGCTGCCTGGAGACTGGGGTGCAGAATATGCGCCATTCTTCCTGATGCAGCTGCTGCTGCTTTGGGGAGGGTGGTATTCAGATTACCTGCGACACCTGAAGAGCACTTCCTAAGCTACGTGCCCATCCTGCAGACAAGCCATCTCGTGCTGTGGTCTGAAAGCAGGGTTTGGGTCAGAGACCACCAAGGAACACTCACATGCAAAGAGAAGTGTGTCAATGAGAACATAAGAATGACCATGCTGGGTGAGACCAATGCTCCACTAGTCCAATATCCTGTATTCTGACAATGGCCAATGCTACATTAATGAGTCTATAGATGGCACTGTTCACTCTGAGTAAAAACCAAACCCAATGCCCTGCGCACTATCGGTCTGTTGAAGGTACCATATTTCCAATGAATTGTAAAAAAGGAATTAATGTGCTGCAGGGATCAGGACCTGCTTGGTGGAAGTTGTTGCAGGAGAGGCAACTTTAGTTCTAGCGTTCCTGCCAAATTCCAGCTTCAGTGATTTGTTCAACATCTTCATTAATGATCTGGAGGATGGGGTAGATTGCACCCTCAGCAAGTTTGAAGATGCCACTAACCTTAAGGGAGTGGTAGATATGCTGGAGACAGGGATAGGATACAGAGTAACCTAGACAAATAAGAGGACTGGGCCAAAAAAAAAAAAAATCTCATGCATTTCAACAAAGACAAGTGCAAAGTCCTGCACTTAGAATGGAAAAATCTCATGAACTGCTATAAATTAGGGATTGACCAGCTAGGTAGTTATTCTGTAGAAAAGGACTTAAGGGTTACAATGGACACAAAATTGGTATAAGTCAACTGTGTGCATTTATTGCCAAGAAGGCTAACAGCATATTGGGCTGCTTTAGTAGAAGAAGGTCGAGGGAAGTGATAATTCCCATCTATTTGGCACTGGTGAGGCCACATTTTGAGTACTCTGTCCAACTTTGGGCTCCCCATTACTGAAAGGATGTGGACAAATTATAGAAAGGTCAGTTGAGGGCAAAGAAAATGATTAGGGTCCTGGAGCACGACTTACAAGGAGAAGCGGAGGGCACTAGGCTTGTATAGAAAAGAAGAATGAGGAGGGATTTAATAGTGGCCTTCAACTATGTGAAAGGCAGTTCTCAGTGGTGGTAGGGGACAGAACTGGGAATAATGATCTAAGTTGCAGTGGGGGAGGTCTAGGTTTGATATTATGAAAAATGTTTTCACTAGGAGGTGGTGAAGCACTGGAATGGGTTACACAGGGAGGTGCTGGAGTCTCCATCCTTACAGGTTTTCAAGGTCACGCTTGACAAAGCACTGGTTGGGATCATTTATTGGGGGGAGGGTTGGTCCTGCTTTGAATATGGAGTTGGACTAGATACCTCCTGAGATCCCTTCCAACCCTATCTTCTATGATTCTATGAATACCTGAGGCTCTGCACTGACAGGAAATTGATGAGTTTATGCCCAGAAATGACTAATGATTTTGGGTTTGCCAGGTTTGAGATATTTAAACAGCCCTAATTTTCACCCGTGCTCTGAAAATCCCAAACACTGCCTGGGATAAAATGGGATTGCAGTCACATTAGTTACACATTGCTTTTTTGGTTTTTTTTTTTTTCTTTTTTCCAGAAGGACAGATATTTCCATCTGTGATATCATCTAAGAGTCTATCAATAAAAGGATTTTACATCTAAAAATTCTTTCCCGCTAAAGGGACAGGGAACAAGGAATGTTTTTAAAGGGAAAGTCTTATTTAGTGCAAGTTTTGAGGAAGAGAAGGAGAAACAGTTACAGTATCTTTAACAAAAGGATGTTTAATGACGTGTTTGACATGGTACTAACCAACCTGAGGTCTCTGTATATATCAAATCCTGGGCCTCATTTAATACTGTTTAATACTGAACAATGACTGGATTATGTTAATGTCTTTGGGCCTCTTTATTCCATGTAGATCAATACGTGCGCCTATGACCTCCTAGTCACAGCCCAGGATTCCACTGTGCTAGGAGTTGTACAAACACAAAACAAAAAGATTATTCCTGCCCCAAGGCGCTTGCAATCTAAATAATGGAGAAATGGTGCTTACTCTCTTTTGTAAAGTGCTTTGAAATCTATGGATGAAAAGCTGGACATCATTATAATTTTTATCAGCACAGTCCATACCTTCCAGTTTGTTTGTCCAGACACTAAAAACACCACAAAAGAGCACTCTGAGCATTGAGAAAGGCAAACGAACGGGTTGAGTGTAATGTACAACAAAGAGCGGTCACTTTCTGATCCACGTGTGTGTGACATACATAGCTATTTTCAAACCAAATGTTCAAATTCACCACAAAAAGATGTGGATGGCACACACAGAGCCTACAGACAAAGCAGGGCCTTTGAATGCATCTATCTGAATGCCAGGCAAAGAAAGAGGCTGCTCTCCAAACAGCAGATATGTTAATGGTTTAGCAAAACAAACCTTCTGTTCACTCCTTTAAAGTGTAAGTTGCACACTGAATTATTCATATGAGAGATGCCAAGTTCCCACTCCTGCCCCTCCCAAAGAGTAGCACCTTTACCATCAGGATTTCCTCAATGGCTATTCATTCCCAGCAGCATAACAAAGACTGAAGACGGGAACTAGATTTCCCCTTTTTAAAAGTAGGGCTCCTCATATCTATAGAGATGTTTGTTCTGGACATTCTCGATGTTCTTCCAACCTAATGTATCTTGTCGCCTGCTTTAAAAGTCGCTTTCCTGCATTTAATAGAGGGTTAATTATTGGGCAGAACACCTGCATTGGCTCTCACTTTGCAGTGGTACACCTGGCCTGCAGAGCATTAGCATCAGCCTGTGGAGGGAAGTGCCAGGCTAACACTTCACAACACACAGGAGGTTCAGGGGGGCTGCGCCATCCTGCTGCCCCTCGGAGCTCCCTGCACATCATGAAGGGCCATCTTGGCACCACCCCACCACAGGCCAGGGGATAAGGCTGCTTCGCCCAAGCTGGGATCAAACTGTGAAGCTAGAGAAAGAGATGCAGGTGGCATGAAATGAGTAAGCAAGGGGCATGGCAGAGCTCCACTGCTGCAATCAGTGCCAGATTTCCCATTAGGCACTGTATGCACAGGACCTAGGGCCTATGAAATTTTTAGGGCCTAAGAAAGAGGGAAAAAATTATAAAAAGCAGGAAAAATAAGGAAAATCATGTGGTTTAGCCTTAGAATAGTTTAAAGTGCCTCATGTCAATCGACGTAATGCAAGTGGCATTTACCCTTCTTTTTGCACATTTCAGAGTGAAAGTGCCTAGGGCCTATAAACACCAAAATCCGGCCGTCGCTGCAATGAGCATCAGAAAAGCGAGGAGGGGAGGAGGAAGTAAGAGATGCCCCCCACTTCTGCAGGTAGAGACCCCCCACCCAGGGAAACCGGGGGGGCAGTGCCATCTGGTGGGAGCCAGGGACCTGTCCTTTCTGCCTTGCACGGTAGGATCATGAGACAGGGTGCGGGGAACACAGATGCAGGCTTAGCTCCAGGACACAAGAGACCCATGGTATGCCACTGCTTACTTTTCCTATCAAAAAACACAGGCTGCTGATATTTATCTACTTTGGTGTTCCCCAGCTTTCGCCATATGGGAGCCCTGTCCAGATGTCCCCCCACATCTCACCAAGACCTGGCCAAGACTCCCTTCTTGGACACCTGTTAACGAAGTTACTGAGTGTTCAACCCCTCTGGTCATAGACATACCTCACAGGAACGTATGAGACTTTAGCCTGGTCTACACTCCAGACAGCTTACGTCGACCAAACTCTGGAAGCATTGTGACAAAGTTTCTCGACCCTGGGAAAGGCTCTTTGCCCTCCTTCTGGCCGGGGTTTTTCTTTGCCCCCAGTCTTCGTACCTATGGGGCTCTCCTGGATCAGCGATCTGCACCGTCTCCAGGTCTGTCTGCCTTCCAGCCACACCTTGCCTCCTCTCACCAGTCCCACAGCTCTCCTCACTCTCACACTCCACCTACCTCCTTTCCCTGGACGGGAGGCGTTTCAACAAATCCTGGGTGGGGTCTTGATTAGCTCCAGATGTGCTAATTACCCTGGAGTAACCATCGCTCAGATACACGGGGGAAAGGGACTTGCCAAGCCTGCACCTGATACTGTTGGCTTTCTAGACCCCCCCAGAAACCCTCCGGTCTGACCCTGTCACAGCATCTACACTAAAATATCGCTCCTGCTGATGTAAGTTGCCCACCACATTGACTTAAGAACCACCTCCAAGAGAGCCCTAGCATTTAGGACAATGTAGCTAGGGTGACTCAGTGTCGGTGTAGACACTGCATTACGAACATCAACTGTTGGCCGCCAGCCCCATGCAGGGCTCCCAGCTGGAGCCGACAGCTTCAGCTATGATCTCCAGATGGGGCTCCAGGTTGGACTCCTCCTACCCCAGGGGAACAGTTTGGGTTTCAGTGTCAGGGTGGAAGGGCTCCATCTTTCAGCCCCTGAAGGTGAGACTTTGGCTGTCAACCCCAGGCAGGGGGGCACCAGCTGTCAGTGCCCCACACAGCTAAGTCATGGAAGCACAGGTGGGGAAGACATGTGCCTCTGGCAGAGGAGCATAGTGTGGCTGTTGCAGTGGACATCATTTTGTAATGTAGACGTGCCAGTCTTTCATTCGGTCCGCTAGCTGGGTTTGCCTGGTGGGCTGGAGTGTGGCTGCAGCTCCTCCCTCCCCGCGCTCTGCGGGTCCAGCAGCATCCTCTCGTGGCCAGAGTGCAGCGGCCAGTCCCCCCAGGACCCAGAGGTTTCCTGGCTGGAGGACGGCGGCCACTACTCTCGCCTAGCTCCACCCTACTCTGGCTGGAGCACAGGCCCAGGTCCTGGCTGGTGCATGGCAGACACATCTCCTTCCTTGCTCCACCCCTATCTTCCCCTTATTTATTTTATTTTATAAATAAAATATCTTATTTATTACTTTATTTTACCTTTATTTTATTTGTACATCATTTATGATTTATTTTTATCTATAAATAAAATATTTGAATTTATTATGTAGTGTCTATTTTATTTATTATTTACTATTCATTTATGTAAAGAGCCCCACCCTTTCTCCCACTTGCACCCCTCTGCCACTGACTGGGAACCACAGTGGTGCAGTAGGAGCTACAAGAGTTGGGATCTGTGAGCAGAAGCTATAAGAGACTGAGACCTTCTGGGGACTGGGCAGAGAGGGGGACACGTAACATACACACATGCCAGCAGGCAGCAACAGTAAAGCAGTTCTCAAACTTTTCTGTACCATCATTTCATGCCTGAAAATAACTTCAGCACCTCCCTCCAATGCAGACACAAAACAAGGGAGGTGATGACAGCTCCCTGGACATGCTTATGAGCTCAGTGCCAAAGTCGTCAGTCTCCCAGGAGGGAACTCACGCGATTATACTGTATAGCGGGGTGGCCAAACTTAGGGAACTCAAGAGCCACACAAGTTGATTATTAAACCTTCAAGAGCCACACTGAGGCATACAGCCATATACTTTTACCTACTAAATTGATTTGCTGACGTTCTTCTGTGAGCCACACTTTTTCATTCCAGAGCCACATGTGGCTCCCGAGCCACAGTTTCGCCACGCCTGGTATATGGCTTGATTTCATTCTGCCTTTCCATCTGGAACTGAAACCCTCCAGATGAAATTCACGGGCCATGCAGAAAGCTGCCTGACCCCTCTCTGAGCAACCCAGAATGGGCAGTTTATCATTAGTCATGGCTGAAGACTGTGAGCCACCTTTGACAAAAACTCAAGCCACGAGCCAGCCAGGTTATCAGTTTACCAAGAGTATGTCGCTGGGGCCATTACTGCCCCATTTCGCAGTCAGAGAAAGTGAGGCACAGAGACGATTAAGTGAGTTGCCCAGGCTGTCCAGCAAGCCGGTGGCAGAGGCTGGGCTAGAGGCCACATCTTGTAATGTCCTGTCCTGCACTCACTAGACACCCTGTTGCCTACAGGGTTGGTCTTGTGGGGTGCAAAGCTCCTAGGTATCACTGAGGGCACCCCTGGAACCCATCCTTGCTCGGGCTGTGAGACACCTTCTGGTTTGCTACTGCTGCTAGAGAGCTATGAAGTGACTGACGCTTTGCACCCCTTCTCCTCTACTCCTGCTGCCAGCCAGGAGCAGCTGCCATGGTCTCTTGTGCATGCACCAGGACTGGCTCTGTCCAGAAAGGAGCAGGGAGGCAGACGAAGAGGGAGCTCCTTGCAAATGAAAACAGGACACGAGGCCCTGAGCAGTGGCAACCCCTAAATGAGCCCCCTGAAGGCCCGATCTCCTCCAGCTCATTCACGAACCCCTGAGCAGAGTGGGGTTAAGAGGCTACCAAAGCAGAACTCCCCACCCACTCCGGTCTGAGAAGGATGGCCAGGAGCAAGGAATCAGCCGAGGCAGCAGAAGTCCAGGAGGGTCCCAGCAAACGATGAGAGGAGGCATGTGTGTGTGAGAGAGAGAAAAACAGCTTCCAAGTCATCGGCAGGATGACGACCTCCACAGGGTGAGACATTAACGAACGGTAACGGGATCTCGCTGTGACTCATCATCGCAGACCTGGCAAATTGTTGGCTCCATTGATAAAAGCTGGGAGAGCTCGGGCAGCCAGCCAAATCCTTCGCTTTCATTCATGGAAAGGGGGGTTGGGTGGGCAGAGAAATCAGTTGGGCAGGGGTCCAGGGAACAGACAACCTGGCAGCTCTGGCTATCAGACAGGGTACTGCATTAGTCGCAGAAGGCTGTCAGGGACATGGCCAGGAAGAAAAAACGATAACTTACTCAGTATGATTTCAAAGGGGAAGGAGGCTGGGGGGGCGCAGGGGGCATAACCTAGTGTCTCTCAGGCAAGAGGGAGAAGCAAGACAGGGGCTGCCCCCAGATGCAATAATCATACACAAAGCAACAAGCGGCAATTTTCTCTGCACCACACCCTGAAGAAGGACAGAACATCGTGTCCATTTGTCCATGCTTGAATTCCTCTGCCAGCAAAACTAAAGTGAAAGGTTGTGAGTGGGCTTTTCTATTGCTGCTGTTCTGTTTGCAGGCGAGATGGTAAAATCTCAGGCAGCGTGGGAGGGTTTTAAGAACACAGGACAGGGAAAGGGCTTTTTGAAATGGGACTCTCCAATGCTATGTTAGTAAGGCAGCATGTGAGGTGGACATGGGAAGAGGCAGGGACAAGGAAATGGGGTGAATTGAAAGACGAGCTTTCTCTAGTGCAGAGATCTCACACTTGTGGCCCATGGGCTGCATGCGGCTCCTAAAGTTATTTCCTGTGGCCCACAATGACACTACCATTATTGATATTTTCAATATCGTTGTATGAAAAGGTTTCAGTGGTGCAGCCCTCGAACTAACATACTAGTCTTCATGCAGCTCTTGTGGGGATTTTAGTTTGAGATCCCTGCTCTAGTGAGAAAAGTGACAGGACATGCAGGGAAAAGGGTTAGCTTCCTGGGGTAGGCTGCATCACAGAAGAGAAGCTGATATCTTTGGCCACATCTCCACTGACAGCAGAGATTTGCCACCATCAGATCAATAATTCCAGACTGACTTAGCAGTCACTGAAGACCCACTAAATCGATATGGAAATCAACTTAATAAAACCACCCTCCTCGGGTGGTGAAATGCTGCATCCACGGGAACGTATTTCCTGTCAGCGCATGATAATGAAGATGCCAAGCTGAAGGGGAGTTAGGATGTTGATGGGAGTTATGGAAGCTAGTCCGCATAGCTTGTGTAGCTCCTGTTGGCTGCCGGTGAGTTTTGCTGGTAGCATAGACCTGGCCTTAGTGGCCTTAGCTCCTCTTGATCTTGGCACTTTACACTTGGACCTGAGCTAATAGGAGGATTCATTTTAAAAATATAGATTGTTTTAAGCAGAGAATCATTAGCCATTGTCCCTGGCAGCAAGGGAACAAAAGGAAAAGATTGTATTGGCTGTTCATTGAGGTAGAGGTTTTAGTTTTGGTAAATATCAAAGTATACTGCATGAATGTTAGTGGAAGCCAGGGATCAAACTGTGTCTTTGTATTTACCAAATGCAGGCTGGATCTCACCCAGAGACAAGCACAGGAGGAATGAGATTTATTGCTGGAAGGGGGAGCAGCTTCCAGAGCCAGAGCCAGAGAAAGTGAGACGGGGATGGATAGAGAAGCAGGCGTGGCTGGACACATGGACATGAGCACCAATGGTGTGGGAAAGAAAATGGAAAAGGGAAAGGCTGAGAACAAGATTCAATACCTAAGAATCAGCAATGGGTCCAAAGCTAAACCTGGATCTGCCTTGGTCTAACCTGGAAAGATCTAACTCCCATCGGAAGAAATAGCCAGGATCTGAGCAGCCTCAGATTTCAAAGGATCTGAAATGCAGGTAGAGATCTGAACCTTGCATTGGTCTTTACATCTTTAGTGAGCCTAACCCCTCGGATCTATACAATCCTGAACTTTGATGGATTTAAGATAAGGATCCCAGAAATGCTTTCAGGTGTTCTCTTTGTTTATCTGTGCTTTTAGCTGCAAATGCAGGAGTTTTCCTCTGAATAATTGTAGTTTCTAAACTCATTCACCACTGCTGACATCATGTAATGATCCTGAGGGTTCATTAAAGAATGAAGTATTGAACGAGTAAGGAATAGGACTTTAATAACACAGGCAGAAGTGATTCCCAGGTGTGTAGCTGGGAGCAGTGATGTTAGAGCTGATACAGGACATGTCTCCCAGTTCACACAACACTGCCCTGCTAGGGAATGTCTCTAAATCACAATCTTCTACAAGCATCTCTCTACAAGAGCTATAACACAGCTCTGCCAATTGGTGATTCCGTTCCATGGGCCTGCCAATCCCAACATAGTCATGTCACCCCAGCTCTGTACGACACCCACATTCTCTCCAGCCACTATGAAAAGCCCTCTGTTCGTCATCGCCATCATCATCATCATCGTCAGCAGCAGCAGTAGCAGTAGCACTTTTCTCAATCATGTACTTTTCCAGCTCATGGGTATTAACCTTTGTTACTTTATTATTATTAATTATTATTATTATTATTATTATTATTATTATTATTGTTTGTTTGTTTGTTTGTTTGCTTTATCCTAGTGCCTAGGAGTCCCAATTATGGGCAGCATCTGCTATGCTAGATGCTGTAGAAAACACAGGACAAAAGATGGGCCAACCTGTTTGGGGCAACTGCCTCAGGCTGTTTAGGAAGGATCTAAAAGGGTCCCTAGAAGCAGCAGTCAATGGATAGCAGAAGCAAAGCAGCCAAAGAGGGCCTGGGAGCCCTGTATATAAGGAAGCTGAAAAGTCAGAGCAAGGCAGTCCATCCTGGGAGCTGAAGGAAGAAACCTGGCTGGCTGAAGGAGTCAGCACCTAGGAGGTACAGAAATCGCTGCACCAAGGGTCCAAAGACTGGGGCCCAGAGAAATGGACAGGCCTCAGCCCATCCCTCGGACCACCCATGAAGTGGCAGCAGAACAGTGATGGCCAAGGATGGTGGAGCGGCGGAGCTAGGACAGTAAAACCTTCCTGGAAAAGGGGAATTTGGACTGGTGCTCAGCCAGAGGACTGAACAGCCAAACAAGAAGTGATGGAGCACAGACCACAGATGGGGCACCCACTTGGGCTAATTCTCCAAAAATATCATTGGGAAGCACAGACAGCCCATCACACTGCCCCCAAAGAACCTACAATCTAAGACTAAAGACAGATACAACAAAAGGGGGAATGCAAGAAAACTTTGGACCTCTGGCTGGCATGCTAGATAATGGTCTCAGTACAACAGCAGCCCAAACTTTGTCAATGTTTTTGTGGGCTTTCATCCCTTATATCATCCTAAATAACATGGGCAGAATCCTATGGATCATGCAAGCCTGTTGAAGACCCTGACACAGGAAGCAGCTCTGACTAGATAAGACAGGGGTATGGCCCTGGGGAAGGCAACATCAAGGGCATTCACACTTCTAGGTTTTCCTCCCCCGCAAGTTTAACCCCCGCCTGCCTGCCTTTCCTAGCTACCCTGCAGGAATCACACGAGATGATCAATATGCCCTTCCTGCTGAACCTTGTACTAATTAGAAAAGAAGCAGGCTCTTGGGGAGAGGCACAGCTTACTCTGCCCAGACAGAGAGGCAGATAAATGATTCATGAGCCATCGGATACTGCACCAAGGCCCATTGCTCTTAGGGGGCTGTGGAGTGAGTCACTCACTTACAGTCAGGTCTGCCTCCAGCCCCAACTTTCCTACCACGTCACCCTTTAAACGGGCAGCAAGGATTCTGTTCCTAAAGGGCGAGCAGCCATGTCCTCACAACCAGACGGGATCTACTCTTTTGAGTAGGCCAAATTGCAGGTGGAGTTACTGGATATCATCTAGAGTACCGCAGGGTCGGAGCTGCAGGGGTTTCTATGCAGAGATGTTTCCCAATAGCATCTGAATTTGCTAAAGCAACTGGCTAGTCTCTGGTCCAGCAGGGAAAAGCCTGGCAGAATTTAAAAGGGTCAAAACAAAATAAAGCAAAACAAGAAGTCCTGGGGGAAATATTCTAAGCAGCACAAGGCTCTGTGGTATCTCTCCATGGTCTTTAAGGAATCACTCTAGGAAGCTGTGGGAAAGCATTTCTTTTTCCGCATGTGGATTTAATAATGAAAGGATCCTATCCTTGTTGTAGAATCCAATGGGTGGGTTCCAAACCCCTTTAAGGAAACTCCACTTCTCTATTAAACTCCATAAGACCTTCTGCATGCAGGAAAAATCCACATGATTTCCTGCCAGACTTTCACACAACTGTTAAACACCGCTGATCCCATCCACCGCGGGGCAGCCAGCCCTCCGCAGCAGCGGTGTCTGAGTGAACCACCTTCCCTCCCAACTAGCTGACACCGCCGTTAATAATGAATTCAGACAAGGTCCTGAGCAGTGATTAAAACAACTTGAACTTTCTTTCTTTCCTTCATTCCTCAGACTCTGGTCCTGTGCAGCTGGACTTATTTAATGGCCTCGCATACCTAAATGACGCCAGGGCTGGATTGCCGATAAGGCACAATAGGCATGTGCTTAGGGGTTCTGGCACTCTAGGGCTGCCTAATAGCGATAGATTAATGCAGGGGCGAGTGGGGTCCATGCCCGAGGACCCCAGCCAGTGAGGGGCTCCACAAGAGTGCTGGAGCTCTGGCCCTGCCCCTTCTGCTCCTTCTCTCTCCAGGGACCCTGCAATCTTGCTTGTCCTCTTCCTCCTGAGGTCAGAAGCCAGATCCCAAGGGTGAGCGTGTTCCCTCACTTCAGAGCTGGCTGAGTTGGTCACCCCACGCTCATGCAGAAAAGTTAAAGGATAGCTGTATGTGGGGAAGAAAGGGAGGACACTGAAGATGCCGTCACTAGCAGCACATAAGGTATCAGTCCAGCTCTGTACGACACCCAACCTCACCCTACATTTTCCAGCCTTATACCGATTGTCTCTACCCAGCAGGGATGCAAACCTGCAGAGAGCCATCACTACCATTTCTCCAAGCTGCTCTCATCATGGCTTTTCTATACTAGATGGCTGACACGAGTTTGGCAGACAGTTCCAGGAATGGAGCGCAACTGAACTTTCTGCAGTCTCCACTGGCCCCTTGAGGTTGGCCGTCAGCATCCGATGCCAACCTCTGCATGTTTGTGCCACAAGCCCAGAGTACCACTCCACCAGTACAGCTGGTTGGCAAATACCTGCAGTAGCCATCCAATTTCATGCACTGTCTGTATCATTTACTCCTTCTCCACTTTCCCAGAATCCCTGCTATTCAGCCTGCCGTTGTGGTATTTCTGGTTCTGCAAATACAAGGGGATCAATCACCTCACTTCAGAACAGACAAGAGAGGGCTGTGCAATGGCCACGTTTCAGACAGTGAGAGGGTGGGGAGAGTTAGAAACAGGACAAAAAAATCAGTAGATGGTGAGTTGGACCAGAGGGAACTGTCAGAAATTGACCCGACTTCTACAGTTCCCCGAGGGAGTACAGGTGACCCACAATACACGGCTAACTTTTCCAACAAGGTAGAGTACTGGACAGTAGCATGTGGCTCACTGGGATATCTACCTCCCAATGGCACATGTCTTTTGCCAGTTCAGCCTGTGAATACCTGCTGCACTGGAAAAGGGAGCCAATTGTGCACAAAGAACTACGTCAGTAGCTGTATGCCAGCTGACCTTTTGATGGTAACACTTTCAAAGGAAGCCATGCCCATAAAATCTGTGGTTCCTATTGCCTGCTCTGCCTGGCATCGGACTCTCTGGGGGAGCTTAGACAAGTTACAGAACTGCCTTGTGACTCAGTTTCCCCATCAGTACAACAAGATGACTCATGCCTACTGGAGCTGGCTGTTGCATGGCTTATTTGGTAACACGTTATTACGCACTTAGAGACCCACCAGCAGAAGATGCTATAGGAATGCAAAGTGTTATGGTTTTCCTGCTGCTCTTTCAGTTGCTTGGGAATGAAACCTATGTCAAATCCTGGGACAAGGGAGGGGAGGTCCCATTTTTGCAGATGGCCCTGCAAGTTTTCCCTCTGTTGTAAAGACATTATACATTTCAGAGTCAAATTACTAGCAGGACATTCTAACCCAGGGGCTTCCCACAACTGTGAACTGTAGACAGCAACAGCTGGTCAGATACAAAGAATGACAAAAAGATCATTGCTGAATTTTGATCACTAGTCAGGCTTGTTCAACATATAGTGCTAGTTTCCCCTGAAAGCTAAAGCAGTTGAATAAAGCAGTCGTTGGACTACCATTGTATTTTTCTTTAGCATGGCTAGATACTATATGTAGACAAGCTATGGAATGACTCAGACCGCACGGCTTTAACTTAGTGGGGAGAAGAGCGATTGCTTTGAGTAGCCCAAAGACGCATAGCAAGGAGTAAAGGCCTGAAAGTGAGAAAAGGAAAAATTAAGCTGAACAGAAGGAAAAACTTCCTGATGGTGAGATCTGTTAGGCTGCAAAAAAGTCTCCCTAAGAGACACGGTGTGACGTGGGGTGGAATATGAATGACCAGTCATGTAATGCACAATTCCAATAATCTGTATGAGATCTGCCACATCAGGTACCAGTGGAAAGGTTATAACTTGCTAAGATTGATAAACATATTTCTATGGATGTGTCAATGCTGCACTGAGTTCCAAAAAAGTAATATGCATATTTTGTAAATTTCCAAAGGGATAGCCGTGTTAGTCTAATCCAGCAAAAAAAACCAAACAAGGAGTTGTGTGGCACTTTAAGACTAACAGATTTATTTTTTGCATAAGTTTTCATGGGAGAAAATCCCACTTCCTCAGATGCTTCAAAGATGAGTGAACTTACAGAATGGAATGAAAATAAATGCAAGGGGGTGTAAAACATAGGATCAGCTCATGCAAAAAATAAATGTTAGTCTTAAAGTGCCACACAATTCCTCGTTTGGTTTTTTTTATATGCATGATATGTCTGTATATGTGTTGTGTTTCTGGGTGACACCCCAGGCAGGATGCTTAAAGGTCCTCCAAGGAAACCCCAAGGTACTGAAAGAACACAGGAGCTACACCTTATACATCACTAGGGCATGTAAAGGCGTGCCTATGGATGGGGTTTTTCCATGCCACTTGCTGCATGGCTGCGTTTGGGACACGCCACATGACGAACACAGAAAGCAGGCGCACCATGTTGTCTACATTCCCGCTTCTTACCTCTCAACTGGATCAACTTGACTCCAACTGAAGCTGTGAAATAGAGGACTGAGACTCACCCACTTGTACAGTCCCTCTACGAGCCTGCAAATTTCATGACCCCACTGAGCATCTGATCTATCAGGACTTTAATGTTACTTGTATGCATCTGATTGCTTTGCCCATTTAACATTTCTTTTATCTTTTCTTTCTTTCCTTTTATAATACACCTTACTGAAGGATTGGCTGGCAGTGTTGTACTTTGGGTAAGATCCAGACTTACACTGATCTGGCAATGTGGCTGGCCCTCTGGGGTCAGGAGAATATTTTGCTAAAGGGAGGAGAGTTTTAAGTCACTTATCTCTTTATTGGACTTTGTTGTTGACTGCAGTCCAGATACTGAAATACATTAAAGGCGTGCGGTGAGAGTTTTATTTTAGTTTCTTGATAACTAGGGTGGGGGGATCAGCAGCATTGTTTGTAACTGGCTGGGGAATCAATCTGCAGTGTTACCCACCAGTCTGGGAGAATCTGCTCCCCTTTTTGCAGCCTGCTCTGCCCTTGGCATTTACAAATGGGCTACCCTAGGCCTGGATGGGTCCCACATGATATAAACCCCTCCCCTTGATCCATTTAACATTAGGCAGTGGGGAGCAGTCCTGCACTGTTCCCACAGGGACAAACTGGACAGTCCTAGTGGATCTGAGTTTTGAACAAGCGAGGCACGCAATCTCATGAGCAAAATGCAGGCCCCGATCCTTCCGCTGAATCTGTCTAGACAAAGCCCAGAGATGATCCACATGGATCCAACGACCTCACTGGCCTACTAATTTGCTCACATGGCTCCCACAATTGAGCACACAAATCAAGTAACTACATACACAATTGACAATTAACTAAAGAAAGCAGCAGGGCTTCATCCCATGGCTACATAAGAAACCCATCCCTGTGATTTAGAGAAGAAAATTAATGTTCGTGGCTGTCATCCTACAAATGCCTACCCACATGCTCAACTTTATGCTCATAACCACACAGGTATAGCTTACACCACCTGAATAGCCCTTTGAATCCCAGGAATCATTCAGTGCATAAAGTTAAGCAAATGGGTGTGTATTTATAGGAGCAGAGCCCTTGTTTTCATGTTGTTTTTAACAGAACATTTTATTTTGGCATCAGTTTTCCCCCCTTACAAGTCACCAAATGTTTTTTGCAAACTCCACACACATACACGCATTACAGAGAAAAATGGCAAGAAAATATAATTGTACAGGAGGAGAGTGAATGGAGGGGAAAATGGCAGCTGTATTAACCATCTGCTACACAGCTGAACAACACCCACTTAAGTGTCTGTTTACAAATCAAGTTGCCGGTGTTAGTGGAAACATAACCACTTGCTTCAGAAGTATCAGACGATTGGCTGCCAACATGCAGTGTTACTAGGAAAGCAGCCTGCTTCTTGTAGAAGGAATAAAATAAGGTTTTTTGCCTTTCTCTGTAGCATGGGGCATGGCTCATCTACTGGTGAAGTCTCTGTATTTTAAAGTCTTTAAATCATGATTTGAGGATGTAAATAACTCAGTCATAGGTTAAAGACTTAGTGCTGGAGTGGGTGGTGAGGTTTTGAGGCCTGCATTGTGCTGGAGATCAGACTAAATAATCATACTGGTCCCTTCTGACCTTAGAGTCTACAGCTGTGTTCAGACGAGAGTTTTATTTCGAAACAACAGCCGTTGTTTCAAAATAAAATTTCTTATGTCCACATGATGTTCCATAATTTCGAAACAATGGAACCCGTTGTTTTGAAATAATGGCCATTATTTCGAAACATTAAAACCTCGCTTGAAATCGAAATAGCCATTGTTTTGAAACAGCTGTTTCAAAACAACGGCATTCGGACACATTGTTTCGAAACAACATGTCCAAACGGCCTTATTTTGAAATAACCATTTCGAAATAACAGCTGTTTTGATAGCAGGCTTTCCCTTAATTTGAATTAACATTTTCTTAATTTGAATTAACTTATTTTGAAATAAAGACTTTATTTTGAAATAACTCATTTTGAAATAACTTATTTCAAAATAACAGTTTACGTGTGAACATAGCCTATGGATATGTCTACACCACATGGCTCAGGTAAGTTGACTTAATAAGGTTGACTTAATGTCGACATTATTAAATCAGCTTAAAGAGACCATTTGTTTAAGTCAACTTTATAAAGTCATCTTAAGCAATGGGACCCATTTAAAGTCAGCCTAATAAAGTCAACTTTAAATGGGTCCCCTGGCTTCAGTTGACTTTTTAAAGCTGACTTAAATGGCTCTCCTGCCTCAAGTCAACTTTATTAAGTCAACTTTAATGGCCATATTTTGTTAAGTCAACTTAATCAAGTTGACTTAACACATAAAGTTGACTTTAAGGGTGAAAGTTATTAAGTCAACTTAAGCAAGTGCTTAAGTCAACTTAATGAACTCCAAATGTGGCCCTGGAGTTGCTTAAGTCAACTTAAGCCTCCAGTGCTGACATAACCTATGAGTTTAAAACAGAAAGCTGTTTTTAACAAGTAAAAGAGGTACATGTTAGAAAATACATCCCTGGCTCACAGTGCTTCCAGGAATTTTGTAACTGCAAAGAGCAAAGTGCCCAATCCTATGCCATCTGTCATGATTTTTGGAATCATAGGGTTTCTTGAACAAGAGAAAATAATTCTAACTACAAACTAATCACACAGCTTGAATTCCAGCTCCGTTTCACTTGTTCACCAGGGACCACACCCTGGGGCATTATACAGACGCAAAGACATCTAGTGGCTGAATAATATACGGCAAGCGAACATCTCAGTCCCACATCCTCTATGCTGGGTAACCCTTTGCAAACCTGTACAACATGCTGTTGTTTATAACTGCACCTTTATTTTAAGTGTTCCATACCTGATTGTGGGCTACACCTCCGAACACACAGAAGTTCACAGAGTCACAGTCTGTTTACAAAGTCGATATACAACACAGTTGGAATTAGGCCCAGGTTGGTATTAACCTAAAGTGCCTTCCATCTGAAGGCTGACCAGTGCCCTATGTCTGAAACAGGTAGATGGTCTCAGATCAGTTCCAAGTGGGTATAAAAAGACCAACTGGGGCCGCCATTACGACTAAGAACTCATCTAATATTCATAATAATTAGTGCCACTAATGACCTCCTTCCCCATCTACGTGACCTAGTTCAGACCACAGCACAGAGCAGGACCTGGATCCCTTTTGTGGCAGCCTTAGAAGGGAGATTAATGACTGACTGGGCTCAAAGGCCAACCTGCCATGCCATTTCACCCCCCAAACCCCCTGCCTCCTGCATGTGATGGTTCTAGCCCGTGTTGATGTGTGAACAAGGATGCCTGCATCTTTACTGCAAAAGGAAAGGTATGTTTTTGAGACAAGATGCGGCAACTTGCTTGGCTTTTAACTTGGGTTAGTGGCTTGAGTTAAAAGCTAGAGGCCTCGGGCTGAATTCTAGCAGCCTACTGAAGCTAAAAGCTGAGTTGCTGTGTTTTCTTTGATTTTCTACTCCACGTTAGCTAACCTGAGCTAAGAACACACTTTTATTGGTAGTGAAGATGTACCCTTATGGTCACCAACCCTCAAGAAAGAGGTTGATGTCTGCTGGGGGAAAGTCACACACGAGACTGAAGATGATGGAGAGTCCAATCTGTGTTCAACAGTTTTTTCCACATATATGACAAGTGGTTGCTTGGAGAGAGCTGCCCAGGATGCTGTACACTTTCCTTCCTCCTCTGCCTTTCTCAGCCTCTTGAGCAAGGCAATTATCTTCAAATATGGGCAGAGCCTTGATGTATGATGTGTAATTACTGATGACTACTGCCAGCCAGCTCTTCCCAATGTGTGCAGTCAATGCCTTCCTTCTGAAGATATACTTTTAGGGTGTCCTTGTAGAGTTTCCTCTGTTCCCCATGGGTCCTTTCACCATGACTGAGCTGAGAAAAGAGGATGTGCTTCAGAGGAAAAGCATCAGCCATCTGCACACAATGACCAGCCCAGAGATGCTGATTTTTCATAGTCTTGGCTCAAGCCTGGTGATGTTAGCTGCAGAGAGTTTGCTGGCATTGGGGCAATGGAGAATCTTCATGAGGCAATGCTGGTGGTTCCATTTCAGTCACTTAACATGGCTACCTATGTCTTGTTCCCATAAAGAAAAGTGGGAATGACCACTGGCTTTCCATCTGAAGATCTCTGTCAAAGCCAGGGTGGAGCAACTTTCCAAAGTATGTGCCGGCACAACGGATCCTATGCACAATCTCCACATCAAGATTGGCTGCTTGGGAGACACGGCTACCAAGGGAAGGGAAATGCTCAATATTCTCCAAGGGTTCACTGCCAATGACTGTGGAAGAAGAGGAGCAACTTCATTAGGGCAGGCTGGTGGAGCACCTTAGTCTTCACAATGTTTAGGGAGAGTCCTGAGGAAGTGGACAGGCACCTGAGAAAAGATCTAGAGTCAATTGCAAGCCAGTCTTGGTTTGCGTGTCGATAGCGCAGTCATCAGCATGCGGACGGTTGGGAATAAACCTGTTGACCTTAGTTTTAGAATGAAGATGCTACAAATTGAAGAGGTGATCATCCACTAACTGCTCAATCCCGATTCTAGAAGAAAGGAGCTCACCAGTAAGAATTAGCATTATGGCAAGACAGAGAGAGATAAAGGCTGGGGCAATAACACAATCCTGCTTAACACCAGTATGAACGGTGAACTGGTCCATTTCCAACCCATTCCAGCATAAAGTAGCCCGAGAACACAAATGACAATCAATAAACACCCAAACCTAGACAGCACCTTCCATAATGCATCACAATAGCCTGTTTTGTCTCTTTCTTGTGGATCAGCCCATTGGGGATCTCAGTAACAAGCACAGCACTCATTTTTTCATCCATTTCTTTACAAAACCTTGATTTTTATAGGCAGCAGCTTCAGATTTTGGTTCTGTGCTGGAGTGGAAAGCAATTTCTTATTATTTAGCTAGTTTACAGTAGCAGCTAGAGACTGCAAGGGTCATCAGGACCTCATTGTGTCAGGCACTGCATGGTCAGAGGCAGATTCCATCTCAAGAAACTTGCATGAGAAGGCAGCATGACTGACCAAGAGGGGGAGAAGTAAAAGATTATTTCCCCCATTTTACAGTTGGGACAAATGCACCAGAGGGACACTAAGGGTGAGTCTACATGACAGCCTTAGGCTGACTTCACCTTGCTTAAGCTGACCTAAGGAACTCCCTGGCTACAAAAATCATTTCACTGGAAGTGTTCTTGGGTTCCAGTGGAACGAAAAGCCACATAAAATTGGTTTGGGGGCTCTCACCCTTTTCTATTGTCTTTTTGCTACTGCTGAGTGTGGGGTAAGAGAAAGAGAGAAAAGGAGAACAAACACTAACCCACTAAAGGGCAAATTGTTCATTTGGTTTCAGTCAAAGAGACATTTCTTTTGGTAAAAACAAATAAAACTCCACCACCCCCAAGAATTTGGATCTACTCTAATTCCAAGTCTTTGATGGGCAGAAATACCAGGTGGGAAGGAATTGTTTGGGGCGTCCAAGGGCGCTATAGCTAAGAGCTATGGGGTGAGGCGCCTGATTCTGAGACGTGCATCTCTCATAGACAAGGAGGGAGAGACCCACACTCCCTCTATGTCCCTGTTGTGCTGATCCTGTGGCACGGAGGAGCCAGGAAGCTGTTGTAATAAGCTTGGTAAGGGACTCCTAATGTGTGGGGGGAAATGGCCCAAGGCTGATGTAGCTGGTTTTACACCCCTCACAGCCGCCAGCATGGAGGGAGCAGGTCAAGACCCAGCCCACACAGTGACTGTGGAAACATTGTCCTGTGGGTGCTGCTATCAGGAGATGAAAATTAGGGTAGCCCTGAGGCTGCTGTAACTTGTTCAGGAGCCCAAACCAGCCTGCCAACATCCCCAGGGTTTGGCAGCATAAGGATGAATTTGGAGTGAGGTAGGAGTTTAGAGAAAACCCTGAGGGAGACGTGTCCTCAATTTGCCCCCTCATAAGCAATAAATCTGACATCTGCAGACCAGGCTGGCCTGAGACCGTCTAGGTTAACAGAGCCATTTAGAATCAATACAGTGCTTAACCGGCAGCCAGCCTCATGCAATATGCTCAAATTGCTCTCTTTTGGCAAGGAAGCTCAGCACGATGCTTGGGCAGTGCACATGTTAGAAGGAAATGCTGGACGCTGCCAGCCAGCTAGCAAGAAGATCATTCATGGTGTGCGGCTGTAACCCCTCCAGAGCAAGAGGGGCTGGATATCAACCTGGAGAGGAAGCAGACGCATTTCTTACAGGCTCAGATCAAATCTAAAAGCTTGACTTGTGGAGTTTTTTCATTGACCTCACCGGATCAGCTGTTCTTAACCCCTTTACCCTTCCCGCAAGCACCCAAGTGCTGTGACTTTTAGCACAGAAAGGTACCAAGGACAGAAGGAAAAGCCCAGGAAGTATTTTTGGATAAGAGAAGTTATTCTGGATTCCTGTGAACAGCATACAGCTCACAGAATTTTTGCACTGTTGAGGACACATTTTCAATCAATCTGCAGGGGTAAAGCTCACCTCCAGGGCCAGATCCTCAGCAGGTGTAAATCCATATTGCTCCACTGAGGTCAGTGGATCGATACTGCTTTACACCCAGTGACAATGCAAGTTGCCGTGTTGCAGATGAGGCATCAATGTAAAATCTTGGCCCCAGGTGGCCAATAAGGCTTTCCACCAGCTGAGGAAAGCCCTTTCATGCAGCAGACCTTTCATGCATCTCTGAGCTAGCGGTTTTATTCGGAAATGCTGTGCCTGGCTTTCTTTCCATTCACGCCCCTTTCATTAGTTTTCTCCTCTCGCAGCTCTCAGCACCACAGAGCCCAGAGGGAGCAGAAGAAATGCAATTGTATAGATTTTAAACTACTATTTGACTAATGATCTTTACTCACAGATGGCTGCCACACCCTTTTGGATAATTTTTCCCCCTCCTCTTTAAACAAATTGGCACCAGCTACTTTTCCTCTTCTTACATACACACACGTGCGTGCACATGCACGCGCACGCACACACAAGTCCATAGCCATTTTGATTCCATCACAGGTGCCTTGAGATCTCTGATGTCTGCATGCCATCAGGATGAAGAGAGAAACCTCTTTCAGCAGCAACTGTGTTATTGAAATACGAGCAAGTGAGAATAGTAGTCCTCTCCGACAGGCCCTCAGTACGACTCAGAGACCTGAATATTGCAAGGTCCCAGATCTGTGCCACTACTGGCTATTCATCTCTCTCACAATAGGATGCCCCCGTCTCTTTGAAAGACTGTGTTTTGCACTGCAATGGAAAGAGCTGGTGCAGAAAATCAGCCGGTAAGGCTCACTTCAAAGGTGAAAACATTTAACATTAAATCAGATCTTAGGGGATGGAAACTGAACACACGCCCCTACCCAGCCATCCTCTTTAATTCAATCCTTTATAGCCCAGGCTTTGGTGGTGTCAAGAACTGACTGACGTCAGTTGTGCAAAGTTGCCTCTGGCCTACTCCAAGGCTGTTTCAAACAATGAGCCTCTAGATATGAGCCACTTAGGAGTGATGGGGGAAAAGTGATGGGATTTTTTTGTTTGTTTGTTTTTTGGGCAGAGGAAAGGATAAAAATCAGCTCTCAGACTACTGGGGAGAGGAAGATGTGCACCAGCCATTTGGTCAACAGCTCCGCTCTTCTTGTCTAATTGGTCATTTTACCACAATGGGAAAACTCGTCTGTTTTAGAGACAGACTCTTTTAAGGGGCCTGTCACAAACCGCAGAACAAATGACCAAGAACTAAGGACTAGCCCAGCTCTTGAATAAAACCCAACTCTCTTGAGTCTCAGACCAATCCAGTAACCTAGCCAAACTCCAAGCCAAGGGACAACCAGTGGAAATCACCCTGTGCATTGACAGAGCTCAAAGGAAACTCTCCCCATTTCCTGGGCCTTAGATGACTTTTGAGCCCTAGCAAGGACTGTGGTGTGTGACCCATGAGAAGAAACGTGTTTTATTGGTTCAAATAGCAAGAAATAATGATTCGTTAGGACTTGAGCCTGCTCCTATCGAAATCAGTAGCAAATGCCCTTGTAGTAATGAAGGAAGAGCTATGCCACTTCAAAACCATTTACTAACAGAATAGGGTGGAAAATTTCCACCCAAACCACATTTTGACAAAAGGCAAATTTCCATCAGTTTTCCAATCTACTCTATTACAGTAGCCCTATGAGACAGGCAGGTTTTACCCTCGTGGACACACGATTTCTGCTATTTTACACTTCTATACATGTAACCTGCTGGTGAGTAGGTGACACAGGGCCCCTTTCCAGTGTTGAAAACACAGGCTATGAGCTCTTGCAGCATCCAGCCCCACAGGGGGTTGGCCCGTTAGTTCCCCCACAGCTTTTTTTTATGCTTTTTAATTCTGGAGGGCCCCAGTTCAATCCCAGCTGTATCAGCCAGGATGGTGGCTATCATATACACACCACTGCCCACCACTGGATGGAACCAGAACTGCAAAAATGTGTCACGGACCTTATCCTGCTAGCAGCTCCTGGAGAATCTCCTTGAGTTCAGGAGTTTAAGAGCCAATGTTGTGAGATGTCCAGTCACTTTGTATAACATAACGAAAGCTGTGAAATTGCTAGCGGGCTACAGATGACTAGAACTGTAGGCCTGGATAAGTCCTGAACAGATCTTTTAGTCCTATTGTCTGTACTTGAGGCAGGACAAAGCATTATCTAGAACAGTGGTTCCCAAATTTTGATTATTAGGACCCCTTTTTAACATCAAAAAATTTTGTAGACCCTGAAATGATAATAGTTGTTATCGGGGACTGACTGCAGCCAGCGGTGCTGCAGAAGGGCAGTGGACAACCTAGTCCCTGCCTGCTCCCAAGGCATGGGGACATATCCAGGGTGAGGCAGGTCACAGCAGGCAAATACAATGCATTTAAAGAAGAGGTGTCAAACTCATTCAATGTAGGGGCGGGTCACACAGGAAGGCAGGACACCTGCTGCAGGCCATGTGGCAGCATGGGCTCTTCAACCCTTTTCCTCTCCACGCTCAGAGTGGCATGGGCTCCCTTTTCCCCTCTGCAATCCTGCAGGCTCTGCAACACCTTTCCGTTCCCTGCCCTGTGGCCCCCTCTTCCCCATGCTGACATCCTAACTCCCCCCTGCTTTCCCCTTCTCCCATCTTTGGGTGGCAGGCAAAAAAATCAGTCCCAGTCACAGGCAGGCTGGGCTCCTGCTTCTCACTGTCATTCAAAATGCTGGCCTCTGCTTGGCTCAGTCCCAGCTGGCCTTTGATTGGCTTGTTCCCATGTGGGTCCCAGCCACTTTTTCCTTTTTTATTCATGATTCGTGCAATGTGCTGTCAAGCAAATTAGCATGCTGACTGACTGACAGTGAGCAGGTGGGGCTGAGGGCAGTGCTGTGGGTCTCCAGAGCCGGCCCAGCTTCCTGTGACTGAGAATCTACTTGGTTAGCAGACCACAGCAGAGCTGAGACGGGACTGATGGGAGCGCTTCCTTTGTGCTGTGACATGGATCATGTGAGTGAGTCAGAAGCATCCCTAGCCTTGCTGTGCCGGGAGCCTGTCTTTGGAGTTCGCTGCTGCAGCCAGCTTCCAGGCACAGCCCAAGCAGCAGCCCTGCGGGCCATAAGTTTGACACCCCTAATTTACAGCCCTCTCTAACATGGATCGCTGACCAGTAGCAGCCGGGGCTGGATTGGGTCTGGGCCGCCTGATGCCGGCAGCTGGGGCCAGGTGTATTCATGCACTCCTTGCAATAACTCTGCAGACCCCCAAGGGTCCCTGGACCGCAGGTTGGAAACCACTGATCTAGAACATCCTTGAGAGGTGTCTGTCCAACCTGCTCTTAAAATCTCAAATGATGGAAATCCCACAACTTCCCTAGGCAATTTATTTCAGTGCCTAACTACCATGCCAGTTAGGAAGTTTTTAGTAATGTGCAATCTACACTGCTCTTGCTGCAATTTAAGGCCATTGCTTCTTGCCCAGCCCTCAGAGGCTGAGAACAATTTTTGTCCATCCTACTTTAACAACCTTTTATGTAGTTGAAAACGTATCATGCCCCCCCTTAGACTTCTCTTCTCTTCTCCAGAGTAAATAAACCCAGTTTTTTCAATCTCACTTCATAGGTCTTCTAGACCTTTAATTATTTTTGTTACCCTTCTCTGGACTTTCTCCATTTTATTCACATCGTTTCTGAAATAGGGCACCCAGAACTGGACACAATGCTCTAGCTGAGACCTAATCAGAGTGAACTAGTGTAGAAGAATGACAATTTATTACAATTAGCACAGTAAAAAATTGAACTGTATAACATGGAGGTCATTTTTACACCTGTAAGGACTCTCAGAATTTCCAAAGACGTAACCATTTTAAAGGCTAACAAATTTATTTATCACATCAACTTTCATGGGAGAAAAATCCCACTTCAGACACTTTGAAGATGGTGGAAGTTACATTACATTAGAATTCTGTAACTTACTTTCTGTAAGTCTCCCCATCTTCAAAGTGTCTGACGAAGTGGGATTTTCTCCTATGAAACCTCATGCAATAAATAAACTTGTTAGTCTTTAAAAGTGTCACAGGACTCCTTGTTTGTTTTGTCTTATAATTACGTTTGTACAGCAACCAGCACAATGTGGCCGAAACCTCAGATGGGTGCCATTACAACACAAACAAGTATCTATGGGAGAAAAAAACCCCAAAGATCCCCAAAGAGAGGAATTCAGGAAAAGTAGATGCCCAGGGTTGGGGAATATTGTACTATTAGGCAGGAACATCACTGCCCCGGGGAAAGACCCAGGGCATAGGCCTGGCTCCCTAGCCATGATCCAGCACCCGGGCCCAATCTGCCATTGGACTCCTGCCACTGCCCGCTTGGATGTGGATCCTTGACCAGGGATGGGGATGGGAGAGGTGGGCACTGCCACGGGCACCCTGGCCTCAATCCCTGGCCGGGAGAGGCAGGCACCTCTGCAGGCAGCCCGGCCCTGGATCCCTGGTCGGGGACAGGGATCGGAGGGGCACTCAGGGCACTGGCGCCAGGACTTGGGGCATGTGCCTCATGTGCCAGGTGACAGCGATGCCCCTGCTATTAAGCTGAATTTTAAAATCTAGCTGTGAGCAGGGCTGGATTTATGGGCAAACCATAGTGCTGGGCACAAGGTGCTGTTTTTACTAATAATAATCATCAAGGGGAAAACAGAACATTTGAAGTAAAAGGTTTCTAGCATTCTTTGGGTGGATTCATTTTTCACTAACCTCCTATAATGTTTTGGATGTTCGTAGAATTGTGTGAAACCTTCCAGACTCTCTGCAAAAGTTTAACAAATGGGAGAGGGGAGACACCAAAGAAGCTCCTTATCAGGGCACCCCTGGATCCAGCGCTGGTCTTGCCTGTGGTCTTAGATAAGCAACAGCAGGAAGCCTGGGCAGGTTTCAGGCTGGTCTCTTTTCCTCTGTAACAAAACTGGATTTTCTAGGAACTATGGACAAAGGAGCAGGGAAGGTGGAGGGAGACAAAAACGTAAATTTTCTTCTGGTATGTCTGACATTCTTCCTTGCCAAAAATGGCTAAAAATGTGCCCAAGACATAGCCTTTTGCCCTTCAGCTATTTACTGTGATCTGTTGCATTGTATTACTATTTTGCGAATTGAGAGTCACAAGGTGGTAAGAAGAATGGGTCTGTCCTTCTGACACTTATAACAATAGGCACCTCTCTGCTTGGCCAAGTTCTGAAAGCAAAAAATCAATTGGAAAACCTATCTGCCTCAGCCTGATATATGGGTTCTTCTGATCGCTCCTGTTCGTAAACCTGCCAACTAATGGCACAAACCCTTTCAGCACTGGACGTCAGCAGAGAATGAGGGCCTGGGCTGCCAGGCTCAATTTATAAAATGTAAGAGAAAATTATTAATATGGTTATTTACTTATGGGTGCGTCCTTTCTGAGTGAGGCACCTTCCAAACTATAATGATTACATTATCACCCTTAAGAAAAGAGATTTAAGAAGCTCCATCTATTCAGAAGATTAAGAGGTAATCCAATCATACTCAACACGAGTCGTCAAGAGTTGGCTATGTTCTCTCTGTGACTTGCACTGGCTGCAACCACGGAAAGAGTAGAGCAGATTACAATCAAACTGCCTAATAAATTAACAGACCCAGATGCAGTAGTGAAGGTGCCTGGCCAGGTTTGTTGTCCATGAAGCATGATCTGAATATGCCACAGATTGAACATGACCCTAACAGACGTTTGCTCTTTACAATGGACCATCTCAATGCACAACAGGGTTTTTGGCTTCTCTGTAGGCTAATCAAAGAGAATTCCTTTGAGATCTTTTTTTATACATTGATACAAATACGTTACATATTGCCCCTCTGACATGGTTAATCAACCAACACCTTTTACTTTATGCATGCTGGCTTAATCAAACCATTTGTATGCATTACACTGTCATCCTGACCTCATCTTTAAAAGGGGTCAGTGTGTCCTTATCTTTGGGGAGTGTGCTTGTACCATCCTTAGCTTTGGGATGCTCTGGTACCTTTTGGGAATGTGTTTACCTGGTGTTCTGTGTCTAGAGATTCTTGGGAACGTGTGGTTCTTGATATACCAATTCTGTCCTTGCCAGCGTCTATCGACTTGCAAGCAGGTACGCTCTTCCTGAGTTCTATTCGGCTATATCTACACTAGCAAGTTAGTTCAAAGTAAGGAAGCTTAATACGAACTAACTTTTTGCCTGTCCACATCAGGCTTTTATTAGTTCAAACTAAGAAATTCCTTAGTTCAAACTAATGAACACGGTTTGAACTAGTAACTATCACCGGTTAGTTTGAACTAAGCGCTTAGTTCGAACTAAGTACAGTGGAGACCAGGACTAACCCTTAGTTCAAACTTAATAAGTTCAAACTAAAGGTGGTTACTTCAAACTAACAAAGTGGATTAATTTGAACTAACATTAGTTTGAACTAGTCCACATGGTTAATTGGAACTAATAATTCCAAGGTTAGTTCGAACTAACATCAAACATATTAGTTCAAACTAACAAGTTCAAACTAAGTTGTCCTAATGCAGACATGGCCAATAACAACAGGGTCCAGCTACCACTTTAGCTCTGGTCTCAGGCCTCCTACTTGGCTTGTTATACTAGGCCCCACATTCCAGGTTCTCCCTTTCTACTACAGGAAGGACCAACATGAGCAGAAAATTTCCGACAGTAAAGGACTCTTTACTCTACCAGGCTACGGTAGAGCAAGTTTAGGGGCTGGGAAGTGAAGCTAGACAATGTAGTACCATGTCCAGTTTTGGGCCCCCAATACAGAAAGGATGTGGACAAAAAGGAAAGAGTCCAATGGAGGGCAACAAAACTGATTAGGGGGTTGGAGAATGGGGGTGGGGGATTTAACCGCCAATAAAGAAGTGCCACTTCCATCGAATACCCGAAAGTACTGGGCTTGACTGTGGACCCAAGGGATGGATTCTTCTGGCCCAAATTAGGCAGGATGTCAGACTGCATGATCTGGCCTCCACACTGAGTGGTCACCACATTTCAACAAGAACAAAAACTTCTTTGTTATTGAGAAAACAGACATTTTCTAGCTAGCTCAGATATTTCCACCTCCTCTCTTTGTGCCTGTTTCTGCTACAACCCTTTGCTTGGCTATTTAGACTGCAATCCAGTGCTTCTCAGACTGGGGGTTCTCACTCAGTGTGGGACCCAATCCCATTATTATATAGAAGAATTGGAAGTTTACAAAAAATACTGCCGGGGGAAGAGGAGCTCAACAAGAGGGTACAGCACCCATGGCTCCCCATCATTACCACCACCACCACCAGCAGCAGTGGTGCAGAAGTGTGGCAACATCATACGTGTCCTTCTATGAGTATGAACAGATATTTGCTATCACTTTGGGGTGGAAGTGTTGTCACATCCTAAAAAGTTTCCATGCAGCAGGGGCAGCAAAAAATGTTTGAGAACTCCTGAGCAATCTCTTCAGAACAAGCCTTGTGTCTAAGAGGGCTTGGTATACACTAGCGACTTATGTAAGCATAGATGCATCATTCAAGGGTGCCGACTAACTACCGCTGCAGCTCTAGCTTCCTCCATTGATGTCCGTATTCCCTACCAGGGTGGTGGAGCACCTATGTGGAATGGAGAAGCCCTCCCACCCATGTAGGTAACATCTACACTGAAGCAGCGCAGTGGGTCAGTTTAATTGATGCAGCTGTGCCGCTGCAACATTTTACGCATATACAAGGCATGTGTGTTTGTTCAGCACCTAGCACTAAGCTTGTTGGGCCATCGACTTACTTCTGTAATACAAGACTCAGTGTTGCATGGGCATGATGTAATTAGGGAGAGTGATCCTAAGTGATGTAATGACAGAGGACAACTCCACTGATTTTCCCCTCTAATGAGATCAGGCCGATTGGACGTTCAGCATCCTTGGGAGATGAATTATTTGCAGCAATGATCTTTATCTGGAAATCCACAGAGGGAAGAAAGTTACAGAGGCTTTAATACAAGAAAGAAGCAGCCAGTTGTCTCAGAGCAGTGGTTTTCAAACTTAGTGTTGGGACATAGTACTGGGTCGCGGACCCTCAGGCACTGGGTCACAACATCCCCTGTTGCCACCAAAAGGCTGGAATGGATTTCTCAAAGATTAATTGTGGGGCCATGAACATAAATGATTTTTTTCAACTGGGTCCCGAGGAAAAAAGTTTGAAAACCACTGTCTTAGAGTACCTGTAACAAATAAAGACCACGGGGAAGCAAGCTGGTTGCCAGCCACGTCAGAGGAACTAATTAAGGCAGGGGTCGGCACTGCCCCGCACATGGGCCAAAGCTGGCACACCGGCCTATGCACAGCAGCATGCAGGGCTCCTGTCCATGCAGTACCGCGATTCTTCCCCCTGCTCACCCGGCACCTTTCTGGCCCCACCTCGGGGGACAAGGATACCATGGGGGCTGGCAAATGTTGCCAACCCCTGAATTAAGGTGATCAGAGAGTTCAGTTCTGTTTAAAAAAAAATCATACATCTGCAGCCTGTGCTTTGGTGGAATTAATAAAAAGAAAAGAGTTCAAACGGAGGACCAAACGGAAAAGGGACTGGAAACTGTTCAGGGATAATCATTCTGTGTAAACTTAACTGACAGAGGTAGCATCAAAGCAGAGGAAGCAAGAGCAGCCTGCCAGCAGGGATTAGAGAAGACAAAGGGACAGGAACTGCTGGAGAACTACTGAGCAAGAGGTTCCCAGCCAGCTTGCCACAGATGCAATTGGCATATCAGGCCCTGGAGAGAAAGAGACAGAGAGAAAACAACATGCGGGTGACAGACAGTGAGTAGGGGAGGAGAGAGAGACAAGAGAAAACAAAATGCAGTAGATTTTCATGGGGGTTTCACTAAGGTGAATGGGACAGGAGCCTGCCAGAAAACCCACGAATCAGTGGCTAGGGAGAGAGTATTACAAGTTCAAGGAACACCATAGCAACATCAGGAAATAACATCTGGATGACAAACAGAGTTGGCAGCAGATGCTGTTGGAAAGGCTCAGGGTAGGCCAGGACAGCACTGCTTATCCAGACTGGAAAAGAGCAAGGCGATCTCTTGGAAACTAAGAAAAACTGTTAGGAGGGGAAGGAGAATGGGAGATAGAGCTATTGCTGTTTTCTGGGGTGCAGCTGATGAGGAAGGATGGTCCAGGGGTTAGGATGCTAGCTCAGGACCCAGATGATCAGAGCTGCTTCTTGCTTTTACCACAGACCCTGAGCGTCACTTCACGCACGTTGTTTAGTCTCTCAGTTCCCCATCTGTAAAATGGGTGCATTTGTACTTACCTACCTCTTGTGAGGAAAAACGTATCAAAGAATGCAAGTTTCTGTGGCAGCAGGGACCTTATACAGATACTGGAAGGTGCCCAGGTGCCATGGTGATAGGAATGACACAAGGATCCAACCAGAATAGTCTAATGAAAACCATAGTGACAGGCAGGGAGCATTAAATGCTTTCTACAAGAGAGAAGGAATTAAGAGACATCACTGTCTGTAGGGAATGTGCTCCTGGTAGTTTGAAAGCAGCACAACCAGGCTTCCCTCAAACAGCCTGCTGCCCCCTTCATTCATGTTTAGATCCTGCCCATTAACATGACAATAATTACAGATGCTTACATATAAAAGCAATTACGTGGGCAGTGCAAACTTTTGTCGTCTGGCTTTACTACTGCTGCTTTGGGGTCAGCACTTTGGATGTGATTAATTTGGTGAGTCTCTCGGGGAGGTTACCATTTTCATTAGCTCTCTGCTAATGAGGGAGGTTAATTAGTGCTCTCTCTCTCTCTCCCTCTCAGCTGCTTGGAGGTAGCCATCATCCTGTTATGCCACTCTGATCTCAGGAATGCTTGCAGCTCCATTTTAGTATGAGAAAAATATTTTTAATAATGTAAAAGTTAGCAATATTTCAACAAACCATTTTGGTTCAGGAATGGAGCAGAAGGCTCTTGATTCCCCAGGCAGGGTAATCCTGGTCTACACTAGGTAAGTAGTTTAATATAACCATGTCACTCAGTGCTATAAAAAATCTACACCCCTGAGCAACACAGTTATATAGACCTAACCCTTGTCGACAGTTCTTGATTGACAGGCAAATTCTGTCGACCATGCTACTGTCCCTCAGGAAGCTGGAGTACCTACGTTGACTGCGAACCTCTCCAGTTGGTGTAGTTAACATCTTCAATGATGCATTTCAGCAACACATCTGTGCAGATGCAGCTGCAACATTTTAAGAGTGGGCCAGCCCTTACAGTCTATATGGGATCTCGGCCTCCTGAGATTAATGAGAACCATTTAAACGGCTGTTTCAGGAGTGAAGGGGTCCGTGATTGTAGACGAGTTCCTATCAACCCTAAATTAGTGGGAGCTTCCCTTTGAGACCTTCAGTTCAGCAGTTTAAAATGCCTCCTTGTCATGCCCATTTCTCTTGCTCACCATGAGGCACTTGACCTCAAGGCTAGGTACAGAAGTCTCCTTCGCCACCACATCATGAGGTTTGAGTGGGACACGCCAACCATTCTCATTTCTCCATCACTGATTGTGTGACACCTGCCAAAAGCATCCCTCTTCAAATGCTCCCACCTCCTATTGTTCATGGATCCTCAAACATCTAAGCTTCTCCTGGGGTCTTTAGAAGTCCTGCCATTCACCTCAAGACCACTCATTCCTACTCCTTGTTCAGTCAAGTGCTAAGACAAACAGTGCTGTTTGCATTTCCGGGAGGTAACGCTGCCCACCTCTTATTTACGATGTCCCTTGAAAGTGAGAACAGGCATTCTGGTGGGGTGACACTACTGTAGCTTGTGTTGCAAGGTATTAATACGCCAGATATGACAAATATTTATATACACCTTTCTGCTTCAGCTTGTGGGCTCTACAGTTTTACATTGTTTTATTTCTGAGTTCAGTTGTATAAAAAACAATAGTAATAACTTTACTTTTACAATAAAAAGATTGCATGACAGTGCTTGCATGAGGTGAATTGGAAACCACTATTTCTTCTAATTTTTTTACCATGCAAATATTTATAATCAAACATAATAATACAAAGTGAGCACTGTACACTTTGTATTCCATGTTGTAATTGAACTCTGTGTATTTGAAAATGTAGAAAAACGCCCAAAATATTTATGATAAATTTACATGGGTATCCTATTATTTCCTACCCTGTGCGATAGAAACTGTGATTGATCATGACTATTAGTTTAAGCTTAATGAATAATTGCAATTATTTTTAATCATTTTGATAGCCCTAATTTATTTTTATCTGGTGGAACCAGTCGATATTTTTCACATGAAAGAGGTTTTAATTAAAAAAAAAAAAAGAGTTCTTTTTCTGAAAATGAGATTGTAACTCTCAAGTGGTGCAAAGGGGCCAAATTCTGGCTACTAAAAGGTAGCAGAAAGCTCCCCCAAGTCTCTGCTTGTTTCAACTCCAGGTTTCTCCAGTCGGTGCTCAACCCAGCACAAAGGGTATCAGCGTTAAGCGGACTATGGTAATTGTTTTATTTACAAGCTCCTGCTATGAACTCTAGGCCAGTCGGGCAACTAGATGACTCTAATTTATATTAGGTCCAGCGTAGATGAGCTCCCTGTATCAGGGAGCTGTAACCCATTCCTTGACGGTTTAACCTCCAGTTCCACTAGGTGAGCAGCTGGAAGAAGTCTCTAGGCCTGAGAGTCACTGAAAAAAGAGATCTCTCCTGGACAGCATCTAACCCCACAGCACTGAAATCAGTGCACCTCCCTCCTGAACACTGGAGACGTTCAAAATCGAGCCCTGCCTCAGAATTCCCTGGCTAAAGCCTATCCCTGTATAGCTAGTTCGATGAGGGAGTTGGCTCCAAAACCCAAAAACTTTGGCATGCTTCGTGATCTGGATCTGAACTCTGCAACTGGCACAGAGCTTTAGCATCCTTGGTTTCCTCGGCTTTCTTACACACGTAGACATGGTCTGATCACAAACCATGGGCAATTTCCAGCAGACAAGTACTGAGCAATCTTCACCTCATGCGAAGGTGTAAAAAAGGACTGAATTAATTCCTCAGACCTGGCTCCCGTCATTAGCATTGTTTACCGGTGACGCAGTGGGATGATCAGGAAGAGGGAAGTATGTGGCCCATTACCAGTGTTAAAAAAGTTAATTGCTAAGTAGTTATGTGGGGGGATTTTTTGGCTGATGATGGCTGTTAGTGGTTCCTGCTGACCCGATTTCCTCGCCACTTCACGGCATACAGCAGAGATTCTTTTATTTTTCTCTCTATGCTTCAATCTGTCTTTTGAATAGTTCTTTGACTGTTCCCATGGTTTGAAACATGTGTCCTCCTCTTCAGAGAACAGCTGCACTAATGGGTCTCTTGACATTCTCCCAAGTCAGCTTAAAACTAAATGGTGTTATTTTTCCTGTGGGTGCATCAGAGTCCTCAGGCCTTTTCAGCAGAAGACACAATCCGTATTTTCCCTTCACTGGCTTCTTAGAGAACATTAATCAAGTTCAAGGGCTTGGTCCTTATCTTCAAGGCACCCAATAGCTTGGGCTGATGTTACAAAAAGCATTGCCTAATACTCCAAGATGAAGACCATGAGTGAAAACCTTGGCCTATGGTGCAATGGAGCTTTCTACAATAAAGGTAAAGCTCATCTGTGTAGGAAACGAGTCTCTCAGAGCACGAGTCGAAGACAATGGAATGAACTAAAGACCATCACAAATCTCCCCACCTTCTGCTTGATATGCAAGACACACATCATGGATCTTGCCTTCTTGGACATAAGAAGATGGAAAAGTGTGTGTATTTAAAGAATCCCAGAATAAAAAACACTCCACAGCATGCACGTCTGTCCTGGGGAGAGGTGAGAGAATGAACACAATGTGACGAATGTTAGTCACATCACTTAACTGCGCTACCCGAACATGTTCAGACAATAAATACAGTCATGAGAAAGATATAAGAATCTATGTAGACTAGAATAGAATTTGACAAGAATATTTCTGTGTCATTCATGTTAGGACTTGTGAGTTTTATGTGCCCAGCACTGTTGTGGCCATCTTTGTCCCAGGATATAGACAGACAACATAGATGAGGCAATAAATTTCATTGGGCCAATTTCGGTTGTTGAGAGAGACAAGCTTATAAGATCAGTGTACATTTGAAACCTACTCAGGATATTTCTCACTAGTTTATCAGCAGGTCAATGTGTGACTCAGGGCAAACCACTTAAATGGACACTGTCAAATTAAATTTGATGCAATATTTAGATACTATAGACAGCGGGATCATAAAGGGCCAAAGACCAGTGGAAAGTTTTCTGTTGATTTCTCTTAATGCTCCATGGGCAGGGGTTTTCAAATGAGCATCCCATATACTAAGAATCAGAGCTAATGAGAAAGTTTGACAGAATAAATTTTGATTTTGACAAAATGGTATTTTCCAACAGGAAGGCATTGGACAAAATTTTCAAAGGGGAAAAAGTCAAAATAAATAATTTTGACTTTCTTATTTCATTAAGGTAAAAATGTTTCATTTCGATAGTACCAAAACATTTTGATAAGACCTGAGTCTTTTATTTAGACATTACTGTCTGTATTCATTTTGTTATTTTATATTAAAAACATTATTTGATTAATATACTGCATGTCATATAATGTTTCAACATTAATGAAATTATATAATATTGCCACAAAGTGATTCCTCGGGGAGGAATCATATTTTTTCAGAATTTTCATTCTGTAGGAAACTTTGTCGTTTTGGGGTTTGCTCCGATTCAAGGCAGAAACTGATTTTAAAAACATCAGAATTTCGCATAGAACAAAAATTCCATTTTCCAGTTCTCTTGGGAATCTGAAAATTAAATCAATCTCACTGTTTCCTAGCTAGGAACTTCAACCCCACATTCATTACCAGGGTACTAGAGTGTGGCAAAAGACACAGGCCATTTGTCACTGTCCAAGTTAAGAGAAATTTAATAAAAGGAAACACAGGGCAGAAATAGTGAAAGATATCATTGTATTTTTAACTTTAACATTATAAAAACTAAAGTAATAGATAAAGAATTTAAGAGGAAAAAAACTTGTTTTTTTTAGATTGTTATTTTTATCTTGACAGCACATCCTTCTAACTCACTTCTACATCCCCAGGCCTGGGACGACTGTTTATCACACTCCTTGCAATCATCATCGTCGTTATTATTATTTATGCTTCTGTAGTGCCTAAGAGACTCACTCGTGGCAGAGGACATCACTGTGCCAAGTGCTATACAAACAGAACAAAAGACAGTCTTCACCTCAAAAGTCGTATAGTTTGATCATGAGCTGAGATAGCAGGTAAGGACAGATACAGAAAGGAGCACAGCAAAGAATGAGACTAGGGGTCACAGTGGCATAATATGGGTCTCTGGTGCCCAGAGGCCAAGCCTGCATTTGCACCCCAATCCCTCCCAGGCTTCACACACCTGTTAGTCAAAAGGAAGTTTTGCAACAACTGCCCGCAAATGGGAAAGCTTGTTGCTAACTCAAGAACTAGATCATTATTTACTTCAAAAACCCACAAAGCAGCTAGACACGAGTGTGAAATCCTAGCCATAGAGCAATGGAAGTTCAGTTATTGATTTCAGCCAGGTCAGGATTTCTATCTCCGTGACTTGTGAACAAAAACTATACGGAACTGTCTTCCATGTGCAGTATCGCCGGGGTCAGCCAAGTTCGAAGGGGCAGCCATGTTAATCTAGTTCAATAAAACAAACATGGAATCCTGTGGTACTTAAAGACTAATTTATTTATCGCATGAGCTTTTGTGGGAGAAAATCCATTTTTTCTCACGAAAGCTCATGTGATAAATAAATTTGTTAGTCTTGAAGTACCACAGGACTCCTTGTTTGTTTTAAAGGCAGCCAGGAGAGGGAGAGCCCCTTTTTGCTCTAAATGGTAAGAGCCCTGCCGATGCCTGCAGTGAAATTCCAGAGGAAACTGTGGCTGTGTGATGCCACTTCTGGACAAAACACACTGAAGTTGTCCACAGGGAGACTAGATAAAAAACTTGGGCAGTCATTCCTGCGGTTTATGCCAAACCCCAGAGGCAGAACCTCCATTTCTCAAGTGATAAATTTAGCATCAGCTTCCTGCCTCTCCTTACTTCCCTTGAAAGGGGAGAACTACTCCTGAGAATCCAAACATTATCCCAACATTGCAAAGTTACAGTGACCCGCATTGCCTGCTATTTGATCTCTCTCTCTTACTGGACTTGTACAACTCCGCCTGGTATGTTCCTCCACAGGGCAGGGAACAACCCCGGCATGACCCAACAACGTTATTTCTTCTATCATTACTCGAGCCTTTTAATCAATCATTCCAAACCCCCTCTTTCATCTTCCTCTAAACTTCACATAAGAATCGCAAGCTCCAGGGAGGATCCTCTCTCTTGGATGGACTTAAATCCTCCTCCTGTGGACCACCTTTTTCTCTCTCCTAAGAAAATGCCAAGGGTCTATTTGCTACCAATTTCAAAAGGCAGGTCAGGGATGCCAATGAAGCTGCAAGAAGACGAGAAGAGCTCTATGTAAGCTCATAAGCTCTTCCCTTGCACCAACAGAAGGCGGCCCCCAAAAGATGCGATCTCACCCATCTTCTCTTTCTAATATCCTGGGATCAGCACTGCTACAACAATTTGCCAACAATGAAACTCCAAAGCACTGAAAAATGTATAGGGCTAGGTTTCCTCAAAAGCACTAGCCCATAAACATTTAAAAGAGCCCGTGCAGACATGGCTCCAACAAGGGTTTGATCGGGCCGGTTCTATTCTGGTGTAACCTCACTTAATCTCAGTCACTGGATCTTCATTTGCATGTGTGTGTGAGTGTTGAATCAGGTCCCCTACAGAGAGCTACAGAGAGGAATAAGAAAGCAATCCTTTTCTGGATAGAAGAGGGATAAAACATACAAGGAGTCCTGTGGCACTTAAAGACTAACAAATATATTTATTGCATGAGCTTTTGTGGGAGAAAATCCCACTTCAGATGCTTTGAAGACAGAGGAACTTACAGAATGGGAGGAAAATAAATGCAGGGAAGTGTAAGTCTTGGGAACAGGTCACACTGTAACAGCAAATCAAAACAGCTGTAAAGATTCAAAGACCGGGGAACAGCACACAGAGGGAGATGAGGTCAAATCACCCCCACAAATGAATCACCAGAGACTGTAATGTCCTTCAAACCCTGACCCAATGACTGCATCACTAAATACATCTGTCAGGCATGCCCTCCTTCCAGCACACACATGCATGAATGAATACCTTAATTATGGCCTGGTAGGTGATTGCCCTTGACTTTAAGAGTCCAATACTTTATATGAAGAGGCTTAATTCAATTAACACACCCGAGGGACCTCAGGTCATGGAACACTCCGACGGGGTGATGTACGACATTGAAACAGATCACACGCTGCTCAAATCCAATAGCACCCTTTTCCTCTGCCTTTTATGCCAGAGTTCAAGACCCACCTATTTAAAGACAAATCAGACACTAGCTGTATTCATGAGCATTTTCCCCTTCCTGAGCCACAGCATTAGACTGGGGAAAAAATGTGGACTTCAATTCCTTCGGCTTCAGAAATAACCCAGACATACAGATGTTTAGCAAAGTCAGCGTGCTGCCTGGTACAATGTGATGTCCCATTGTTGGGATTAAGAGACAACAGAAGAGATGTTAAATCCTGTACTTTGCTCACAGCCCACGGGAAAAAGCACTTTTCTGGCTGTGTGTCATCTGCTCTCACACTCGGGAAGTGACTTTTCCTTTGTGCTGGGTAAACGGCATGAATCTGATTTGATAATGTCCATAATAGGACAAGGGGCAATGGGCTTAAATTATGGCAAAATAGATTTAGGTTGGACATTAGGAAAAAATTCCTAACTGTCAGGGTGATTAACCACTGAAACAAGTTGCCTAGCCAAGTTGTGGAATCTCCATCACTGGAAATTTTTAAGATCAGGATAGGTAAACACTTCTCAGGGATGGTTTAAGATGCTACTTGGTCCTGCCATGAGTGCAGGGGAGTGGACTCAATGGCCTCTCATGGTCTTTTACATTTTCATGGATTTTATGTGAGCTGGGAATGGGGCTATCACAAAATCTAAGACATGCAGCAGTGGTCGGCATTGTGGTATGACTGAGTGGTAATATTGAGTTATCCCTAGTAGACCACTCAGGCAACAGTCACCTACTGAGATAACTAATTGTGACATGGGTCATGCATCATTCTTGTGGTTCCTCAAAGCCATGCATGTTACCCCATAATCGCAAAGCAGGACAGGGTATTGCAAAGACAATCCGGTGTCACTGAAAGCAGTAGGGAGACTTATTGGCTCATGAAACCAGTCAATGTGCAGTTGAATGTTTCTTCACTAGGTTGCTGGCTCAGCATGGGTTTGTAGTCCCTGAAAGCTAGAGATCCACTCACCTAGGCACACGGTGAAATGTAGGTGGCTTGAAATGACTTACAGAACTGGGACAACACACAGAGGATATGAGAAAGCCCGCACAGACACCCTCTGTCATGGGATGCTGGGAGCTGGTGGTCTCAGACCAGATATCACAGGAACTAGTTTTCACCCTCACAGGAAGCCTTGGCTGAGGGCTGAACGGGCACGGACCATGAATGGTTCTCTCAGCTACAGAGGGACTGCCTTGAAACCTGGCTGGGGAATAGCCTCCTGCATTGGTTTTACTGCCGTCCCTGTTCTAGCTCCTTATAACCAAAGCTTTTTAAAAAGAAATGCAAAAGTTCTATACAGGTTCTCTCTACAGAAGATGGGCTCTTGGTTAAAGCATTGACCAGAGATGCACTTGTTGCATTGCATATAAGAGCTACCCTACTACAAACAGTAACAACTTTCTTTAGGTCTTTGGAGAGATGGGGCAGGAGCAGACTGGGATGATAATGTTGTCTGCAGTGAAACAGGACGCATTGGTTGGCCATTATTTGCACAACTGCCTCATGGCACGCAGCAGATTGCAATGGTGGGAATTAACACTAAGGAAGGGGGAAGGAGCAAAGTGGGCTAGATCATATGCAAAGAATTGGGCCATCAGCACAAGAGGCAGACAGTGGTAGACATGGTAGAGGATCACACCGTGGCAGAAGAGAGGACAGATTAGCTCTGGAAATGTGGGAGAAACAGAGAAAGAGATGATTGCCACGGCAGGCAGGTGCTCAGGGTGCACTGTAATAAATGTCGTCTAAATAGCTATGGAGACACGCAGGGCATATGGCCAGGTGAGGCCGTAAGGATCAGGGTGAAGCACCTGGTGAATCTGGCCCATGCAGAGCAGTTTGGTGGCTGATGAGCAGGGCGCATGGAGAAGACTGGAGGAATGGGGAGAGGGGAGAAGGGTATTCAATAACCCTGATTTCTCTCAGGGAAGTCTTAAAACAGTGGAAAAAATCCAACAAGCTCTCTGAAATCAGGAACTTCACAATGAACATGCTCAGCATACAGCTGGCCTCGCTCTGTTTCCATGGCAATGGCTACAAATCTGTGTCAGCCACAATACGCTCTAGAATTCCTAAAATGTAAAAAAAAGGAAGGGGGAGGAAGCAAGGGAAGCCTTTGCAGCATTCACCTCTGCTGTTGCTCGTCTCATTTCAGACCAGAAAGGTGTGTAAGAAAATGTTCCCAGTTATCTAGCAGTTGTGTAGAGTGAGCCATGCATCAACAGTTCACACCATCTATCCCAGGCCCTTTAAACCACAGTACCTGAGCACTTCACTAGCTTTAATTAACTCTTTCCCTGTGAATTAGGAAAGCGTTATTCCCATTTTACAGACAGAAGACCAAGGCCCTGAAAGACTCAATAATCTGTCCAAGGTCACACAGGACAACTCAGTAAAAACAGGGAATGGACCTCAGGCCTCCTGAGTCATAGACTAGTGACATCCTTCCAGACAAGCAAAGATGGAAATTGATTCCAAAGCGTTTCATAGGGATATTGCTCCTCCCCACAAAAGTGGCATTTTAATTTCTTGTCGGCTCTTTTTTAAAAATTATTTTATAAATATCCATTGACTTTCTGTGTGTGTGTGTATGTGTGCATTTCATTAGGGTCATTTTGGGACACTTATGCCCTGGCAAAAATATAGAAATTGCTCTATTGCTACATTTAGAATGAAACAGAACATATTTGCCGAAAAGAAAGGGATTGCAGCGAATTAATCAGCAGAGAGATTAGAACATAAAAGGATTTTGAAACTCTAGTGAAGAAAGCACATAAGATGCTAGGGAAACTCACTATCAAAAGCCCCAGTGCTGCTTGGCACACTTCTCTGATTAGTCTCTGAACTGTACCCTGGTGAGGCTGGAAACTCAGGAACTTGAGGTTATTTGCAATATAAGGTTATTGCAATACATATTGCAATATATTTACCACCTCATCAGCTAATTAGAGGGGAAAGCTTTTCCATAGTGAAACCTTCCACCTTCCAGGGACACCTGACTTAAGAAACTTGAGAGAGTGAACCCTGAAAACAAAACACGTCGGCTCATTTCCCAAATCTGGACCCACCAAAAGCCCAGGAGTCTCCCACTGCATAGATGTTTTGATGGCTGAAGTCCCTTTTGGTAAGTCAGTCACATGGGTCACCACCTTTAAACCAGTGCCTAAGTCCCCCTGGAACTCAATCACTCCTGCAAGCATCAGCTACGGGAGGTAGCACGGCACAAGCGGCCAGTACTCCAGTCAAAGACGCCAGGGACTGCAGGTGATTGACGTGTCTGAAAATCAGGCCCTAAGTGTCTTACATCTGGTGCCCAGACATGAGTCACCAGAAGAAAGTCAGTGGAACCTGAGCCTAAACAACTTGTTCAGCGGCAGAAGTGAAGCCAGCACTGATTTTTCGTCAGGGCCTGTGGTTAACACATGTGGGCACAAGCTTTGTGTTACAAGCGAAACAGATTCTGATAAAAATGGGGGGTGAATTGCTTGAAATCTGATTGTGTGGGGCTGTTTTCAAAGTGGGTGGCCCACAGCCAACCCAGACCCACCCATAGCTACGCCACTGCGCAGGGGGTGGCTAGACAACAAGGCTGTCCACATGGGGGCTTGCACCAGCGTTCAAGAACAACTGCAACCCCACTTGGTTTGCTCTTTGCATCCATGCCCAGCACGGTGATAGCCAGCGCTCAAGAAGCACAGGAGAGCTCTGCTCAGGCACAGTGGTGCTGCCATGGAGACAAATATATAAAGAAATAACCTGATGTCCCTGCCTATGCTAAGAAAATCAAACCACGATAGCTCCGGCTGACCGCCCAGCACAGCACCTCTCATGGTGCAGCTCCCGGTGCAGGCAGGGCCTTAGTGCAGTGATGATGAAGAAGAAACCAAAGCTCCAGACAAGCTCAATTACCCCCAGGGCTCATTCTCCCTAGCAGGGGACCATAGATGGGTGCTCACATGTGACTCGCTGGACAAGCACCTCCTGGTGATGATTTTGGGAACAGCTGACGTGGCACCCACGCCCAGTGGCTTGTGTTCCATCTTTTTATATCTCTAGCAGGACCTCAGTCCACCAGCCGAGTCCTTGGTTCCCTGCTTCCAGGATACAGTTCAGTCCCATGCAGGCTGGCCCACTTTGCTTCAGTGGCCATTACTGGTCCTCACATGGCCCACTGGCAGCCTGGGGGAGGCAGGAGGGACCCAGCCCCTTCCACTTCTCCTGGCCTAGGGACCTTACTTGCCCCTCCTGAGTATTGCCTCAACCCCCACTCCTGCTCAATCATAGTCTATCAGGTCCCCTGAGCCATATTCACACCTCCCCAGGGACCTTTCACCCTTGTCTCACGCGTTCCAGCTGAACGTCGGCAGTGCCCCCATCGAGCTGTCCATGGGTCTGTCTCCCACCAACAGCACGCTCCTCAACCCAAGTCAGAGGAAGACTGCCCAGAGCTGGGGCTGCAGCCCTCTTATATACAGAGCTCCTGGGCCCTGATTGGTCTTGTAGCTGCCCCTTTCCATTGGCTATGCCCTTCTCTTGGCTTTTTAACCACTTTTCTGCCAAAGCAGGGAAATCACCGTGCCACAGGAAGATTGGAGGTTGTTACTTCATAGCGAGGATTTATCCACATAGGAGCTCCTGTGCCTAGGTGTGGGAATTAGCTCTCCCCGTACATGTTGTGACTCCTCTCTTTCTCTGTGATTCGGGGTGCTCTTTCTTTTTGACATGCCCCTCTGACAAGGTTGCTATAAGTAAGTCCCACCGGACAAGCTGTCTGGACACTGTCTCAGTCTCCGCTCCAACATCTCCAGGTCCTGTGTAACTTTCCCTGTCACTGGTGGGAGGACTCAGGCCCTCTCTCGACTCTAGGTTTCAGCCCAGGGACCCTATAACCAGAAGCCAAGGTCTCCTTGCTGCTGTTTCTCTGGTCTCCCTCCAATCCAGCCTTTCTCAGGATTTCTTCCCCCTAGTTTCTCTGGGTTGGCCCTTCTTTTCAATGCAAGAGGCCAAGGACTTACCACACCTGTTGGTGTCCTCCCCGGTCCACATGAACCCCATGGTTCAGCATCTGTGTGGTGTACACACTACATCACAGCTCCATTTCTATAAATGTCCCCCCCAAATTTCCACAAACTTTGGTAGAAGATTTAGGTGCATGGTTGGGGGAGGACTTCTAGAGGGAAGATGAATAAAAATTAACCCATTTGGAAGGGTGTCTGAAAGAAAATCTCTTGGGCTTGTGCCTTTCAGCAAGACATGGATACTAAAGAGAAACACACATCACAGTGACTGTAAAACAGAATGACCCACAATTCCTAATTCATTAATCACTGCTGTGGAATAAGACTGTTCCACAGGAGCGAGATTACAGAACTAACTGTGACGTGGTGTCAAATAGGTGACCCCTTGATTAAGGTCTAAAATGTGCATGTGGAGGATTTACTGAAATGGACCTATGATCTGGAGAACAATTAATCACAGATACTTTCCCAGTCAGGTGTCTTTTTAATGCTCTTTGATCACTCTTCAAAAAGAAGGAAAAACCAACAACTTTAACTCGTTTTAAATCAGGAAATTAAATGCATCAGCATAACTTCCCTCAAGAGCACGTTGGCTAGTAGTCCCTCTCTAAGAAAGAGAATTTTGCTGAATCCCGGATCCTCCTCCTCCTCTGTGAAAGGAACGCTTATAGTGAGGAAAAAATGGAAACGAAGATACTAGACTTAGCCTTTTAAATAGAGGAGAAATAACCCTGGGTGCTAATGAGGGGCGTTCTACACTATATACACAACAGTTACTTTCTAATTAATTTGTTAATATCTGCAAAGCAATTTAAAAGACACAAAGCATTACATATAAATGCTAAATAAAGAGTGACAAATAATCATTAGCTCAGAAATCTCCAGGCACCTCAGACCCTGGCACTGGGGATGCTCACTTCCTGTCGCCATCCCAGGCCCCCTTGGTTGAACCTGTGGATCTGCACAGGCAGTAACATCCACAGGAGCCAGTTTCCTAGATCCTAGCAAGACCACGAACTCTCCCCAGGAAAGGTGAAAAGAAATCCAGACACCAGTCCATTGTCTTCTTCATGCATCCAGCCCAGAGACCCAAGTGGCTCATGGGTGTACAAAACCACCCTGACCCGTGTGCAGCCACTCGTCAGTCGCTGTGCCAGCCCCATCAGAGAATAGACCCAGGGTGAATGATAAGGCCATGGCTTTTCTCTGTTCCCTCTGCTTGGACTACTTGATAGACGATAAAACTACTGCATCATGTAGCCATTCTCCACTTACCACAAGATCACAGAAGGACCTGACTGAGTGGAGTGATGCTCTCTATGTAGCTAGAAGGCCTTCACAAATTCTCATTACTATATCATAGACATTTTCCTTTGTTACCCTTCTCTTATCTGCATTTCCTCTTGACTTCTATTTTTTCATGATCCTTATTTCTGACCCCCTCCCTCCAATCTCCCTTGAGCAACTTAGTGACTATGTACAGATGCCATTCCCCACTCCAAAAAGAATGAGATGCAGTGAGGTACAAAAATTACTTCACTCTCTCTGTCTTCCCATGGCAAACCCCATTCATTATGGGTTTGGGTGAATTGCTAAAGTTTAGAGCAGCGTTTCCTAACCAGTGTGCCACAGCACACAAGTGTGCCCTCAATTCTGAGCAGGTGTGCCACAAAAATTTTTTGAAAATCTGCTCAAAGAGCTCTGGATCGGTTCACTGACTCATGAATATTCATGACTTCATTTAGAAACTATATGGTGGTGTGCCTCAAATTAATTATAGGTAGCAAGGTGTGCCACAGAAGAGAAAATTTTGGGAACCCCTGGTTTAGAGGCTTCTGGGCCATCAGGGAGAGGAGACGAGAGAGGTGGTATCTTCAGAGAAGTGCCTTAACCCTACCACAATATGGTTTTGATATTAACCTATTCATATCCATTTTTGCTCCATCATCTGGAGTTTAGTCCCACAGAATTCATTTCCCCCGCCACAGGACTGGCTCAAGGCTCTTGGAGGCCTGGAGTTGCCCATTCTGGTGGACCCCCCAAACCATGATGGTGCCAAGCATGGGGGTGGAAACCTGGCGCTCCTGGCACTGTGGGGACAGGTCTAAGTCCATGGCTCAGGGAGGTGCTGCAGGAGGGTGTGGTGTGGGACTTGGTGGATGGGGCTGCAGGGGGCGGAGGCAGGCACTGGGGGCCCATGGCCCAGCGGACAGTGCTGTGGGGAGTTGGAGTCCAGGCCCATGGCTTGGCTGGCACTGGGGGGAGAGTCTAGGGCCTATGGTGTAGCTGTGTAGTGGGGGGGCAGGACCCGGGGCCACAGCCCAGCCAACTGGAGGGCAGAGGTTCCCCCATTATAGGCTGGGGTACCCCTGCCCCACTCCTGGTCTGGCCGGTCTGCAGGAAACCAGTCAGCCTGGGAGTAGGGCATGCATGTTGATAGTGGGTGGTGGTAGAGCGCCGCAACGCTGGGGCTAGATTTTGGTGGGGCTGCAGGGCCCCATTTAGCCGGGGGCCTGGGGTTGCAGCCCCTACCTTGGCCCAGCCCTGCTCCTCCCCCATACTGATGCAACATTTAACATCTACCATCTTGCCCCACCCTGTCAAAATGCTTCCCAAATGAACTACAACTCCCATGATGCCCCACATCCCTGGTCCAAGAGGACAGGCTACGGCCCATCATGGAAGCAATAGTCTTGATGATGCGGTGACAATAGCCATGAGAGGATTTATACTAACCTGCCAGCCAGAACCGAATGACAATCCCCAATAATCTCCATTTATTAAGGCAGTAAGGGCTATAGTTTGGGTTGCTGGCTTTAGGATTACATTAATTTTTTCTGCTTTTAGGCATGGGGGTAAAGTAATACAGATCACCACTCATTTATACATTTCCCTGAGAAAAACATTAACATAAATTTATATTCTTTTCTTTGTTGAGCTCCTCTAAGCATCCAACAGGGCCCCGAACCCTATGGATTTTCAAGGACTGGATTGCTTCCAATATTCCTTCCATTTATGCTTCTATCCACTTGTTTTTATTTTGCTTTATTTTTGTTCTTCAGTTAGCTGCAGGAATTCATTTGCCTCAAAGAGCCTATTACATTCCACCAAACTCACCCTATTATTATCCTCCTCAACCATAGAAATTCCTGAATAGAAGTTTTGAAATGCACAATGTACTTCTTCATTTGTGACTGTATTCATGTTAGCAGCAGCCAGGATAGTCAACATCTTATTGTAATTTTTCCTGTGATTAAACCTGTAAATGAGCCATTTCCCTGTTCTCCTCACCCCTGGAGTTACCAAAGTCCAGGGGTAGCCTGTGCTGCTTCTTTACCTTGTTTCTTTCACCTGTCACTAGTGTTTAGCTTTGCTTAATATGAAGAGCTCTGTGTAAGGAGACACTTAAAAGTCATTTATATTGCACAACGTTTGCAGATGGCACCAAGCCGAAAGGAGATTCCACAGTCTCCTCTGGAAGGCTATTCCAGAGTTTAGCTATCCTTATACTCACAAACTTTTTCCTAATATCTAACCTAAATTTCCCTTGCTACATGTAGAGCCCATTAACCAGTCCCCGTCCACTTTATAAACAGCTCTTAACAGTGTTCAAGTTCCCTTCAATCTTCTTTTCTCAAGAAATTTTTAAATCTTTTTCATAGGCCAGATGTTCTAAACCCCTTATCATTTTTGTTGCTCTCCTCTTCGCCCACATCTTCCCTAATGCAAGGTCCCTGGAACTGGACAGAATTTTCCAGCTGCGGCCTCACCAGTGCCAAGGGGAGTGGAACAATTTCCTCTTGTATCTTACATACAACACTCTTCTTAATACAGCCCAGAATGATATTAGATTTTTTTTTCAACGGCATCACATTGTTGACTCATATTCAATTTATGATGCACCATAACAACCACCTCCAAGATTCTCTTCTGCAGTAAAATCACCTAGCCAGTTACTCTCCATTCTGTAATTGTGAATTTGATGTTGTCTTAAGTGAAGTACTTTGCACTTGTCTTTATTGAATTTCATCTTTTTGTAACTTGTCAAGGCCATTTTGAACGCTAATCCCATCTTCTAAAGTGCTTGCAACCCTTCCCTGCTTGGTGTCCTCCACAAATTTTATAAGTATATGCGTCACTCCATTATCAAAGTCATTAATGAATGTATCTGACCCAGAACAGACATCACCAGATACATTCCCCCAGTTTGACAGCAAACCATTGACAACTGCTCTTTCAGTATGGTCTTTCAACCAGTTTTGCATCCACCTCCTAGCAATTTCATGTAGACTACATTTCTGTAGCTTGCTTATGAGACTGTCATGTGGGCCTGTGTCTAAAGCCTCACAAAAGTCAAGATATTTTATGTCCGGTGGTCCATCCATTAGGGCAGTAACCCTAAAGAAAGAAATAAGGTTAGTCTGTCATGATCTGTATATCACAAATCCAAGCTGGCTATTTCTTATAACCCAATTATTTTGTAGGTGCTTACAAACTGCTTGTTTAATAACTTACTCCAGTGTCTTTCCAGGTATTGAACTGAGGCAGACTGGTCTAGAGTTCCTCAGGTCTTCTTTGTTTGCCCTTCTCCCCACCTTTTTTTAAGTGTTACGTTTGCCCTTCTCCAGTCCTCTGGGACCTCACCCGTTCTGCATGACTTCTCAGAGATAATCACTAATGCTTCCTAAATTGCTTCAACTAGTGCCTTAAGTATCTTAGAGTGAATTACATAAGGCCTTGCTGACTTGAATATCTCTAACTTAGCTAAATATTCTTTAGCCTTTAATCTTCTTTCCCTGTTTGGCTTCTATCCCTTCCCCCTTTTTGTTATCATAATGCAGAGAACCTGGTTACCATTTACCTTTCCAGTGAAGGCTGAAACAAAGCAGACCTGAAACACCTGAGTCTTTCCAGAGGTCAGCCGTTACTAGTTCTCCTTCCCTGCCAAGTAGAGAGCCTACTCCATCGTTCTTCTACCAGAGACCAATCGGCCAGATCCTGCCCACCAGGTCCTTCCCATGGGCCTGCTGTGCATCAGCTGTTCCAACGTGCTGTCTGCTGGGAGTCTCTATGGTAACGCACGTTAGCAGCCTAAATAATTACCCAGGTTTCCAGGTGGGCTTTGTAGAACCCACTCTGAAGTCACGATGCTGAGACTTCACTGCTCTGGAACTCAACCTAGCTCAGGTACGTCTATATAAACCATTGCCACTCCTCATGGTTGTACTATGGCAGATCCAATCTCTGTTGATCACCAAGAAAATGATCATCGCACACGCATCTTGGAAAGTGTTTTAAGGTTTGGTATTTACATTTCGGAGCCAGATTTCCAAAGGCCTTGCCTTTGAAATCACCTACTCTCAGAATTTCACCTTCCATCTTTTGCACCAGAGCCACCATGAGTGCAGAAACTTAGATTTTGTGTTCTGTATGCAAATGGCATGTCTGAGGGCCTGACTTTCAGCATTAGCAGTGCAAATACACCTGCAAAAGCTGCTTGCAACTGCACACCTAATTTATATGTGCAGCTCTTGTGACTGGGTGCACAAACTGGGGAGGTTTACATGAAAATCCTGAGGTAAACACTGAGCTGACCATTTAGTTTGTGCATACATTGATAGTAACTGTGCTGATGTCCTTTTGGGAAAAATAGTTCCCCTCCTGCAGTCTGGACTGCTGGGCAGCCGTTTCAGCCCAATTCTCCACTCCAACGACCTGACTTGCCTTGTCTTACTGTATGAATCCCCACTCCTGGGTCAGCTCACACACAGTCTCCTGGGTGTAATTGGATCCTCACCCCATAAAAGAGAGAATTCACTAGCTTTCATGTGATGGTCCCCAGGAAACACCCCCAATCCCAGATCCAACCCCAGGAAGATGGAAATCTTGCAAGGTTCAGTGCACCCCCCTGGGTCTTGCAAGCTCATTTACCCTTTTCTGTCAATTTAACAAAGAAATTGACATGCACCAGCTTATGCTCTCAACCAGGTCTTACACACACTTCTCATTTAAGATTGCATTGCTTTAACTAAAACAACTACAAGTTTATTGATTAACATATGATTTTAAGTGACGATGAGTCAAATTGATATAAAGTCAGATAATTAGTCAGTCAAGGATATAACCACAATCAAATTAAAGAAAAGGTTGCATTCTAAACTAAGATCACTGTTTCAGTCATGTTCAGCTTTCTCACTGGCTTGGCCACTGATGGTTTTCAGCCAGTTTCTTCCCTGTGCGCAGGGGTCAGTCCTTGATATTGCTTAGAAAACAGATTCCATGGGAAGAGCCTCATACAGGTCTAAGCGCCTCTTTTTCTTTCAAAAGCCGTTTGCCCTCCCCGTGGTCAGGTGATTGTCCATGTTGTGATCTTTCCCTCTTGAGCTAAGGTGCTTAAGCTTCATTGTTCTTATATGGGTGCCTCTGCTGGGTGTGTGAACACAGCTCTGTTTGTCTGCCTCTAATTGAGGCATCAGAGACATATCTGGCGACCTGATAAGGTAGAATCTCGAACCAGTACATATGTATGATGTGGCAGGAAGCATGATGCCATAAATGCTGTAAAACAGTGGTTCCCAACCTTTTTAACATCAAAAAAGTTTGTGGCCCCCTGGCTGCAGCTGGGATAAAGCCCCCGCTGGCAAGAAGCAGGGTCCCATCAGTGAAATCCAGCCCCTGCCACTCCGGTGGTGCCACCAGGATCCAGGACTGGCCAGGGAGCAGAGCTGCTGTGGCCATGGTTCCCAACCCCTGCTGAGGAGCGAAGCCGCCGCAACCATGGCCCCCAGCCCCTGCTGAGGAGTAGAGCCACTGCGGCCATAGCCAGGCAGACCTCTGCTCCCCCCGTGGCACCCACAAGCCCCACAACCCCAATGCCTTTTACTCCCCGAACCCTATTCACCCCACACTTCCCACACTTACTTGCAGCAGCAGATATAGAATGGTCTGCTGCAGGTTTCTCTTACCCTATATAGCCCATCTGCTTGGGCTGCACAGGGCAGGAGATTTTAAATAGGCCTAGCTCCCAGCCGTGTCCGCTGACCCCTTGCATTACCTCTGTGGCCCCCCCAGGGTCCGTGGACCACAAGTTAGGCACCACTGCTGTAAAACATGCCATGAGCATTCCAAAAACACCGTACATGACGCGCTTTGTATTAGACTATACAGTTACACTGTAAGGGTGAATAGGAAAAATACCTGGATAAAATTACAGCGGCGTACTTGGGCAGCATGTCACACTAGGCTACAGATATTTAAGCAGGAAAATGGTGGAACTCCGCCCTTATGGGCATTTCAAATTGAACTGGTTTGTCAAATAGCAGACCTGATTCAAAAGTCTGCGAGGGCTGCATCAGGCTTCTTTGGTCTCCTTAAGAATTCCTCAGATGTTTGGGGTCGCCCCAGTTCTTGCGGAGCTCTTGCAGAGGGGTTCCTAAACCAAGTGCCTCCATTGACCTGTTGATGTTGCAATGGGTGTAACCAGGAGGGCTTAGTTTAAAGCCATGTTTTGGTGCAGATAAGCCAGTACCTGCCTCATAGGGCTTACAGGCTATGGTCAAAGAGCGAGCAGAATGTGTAAAATAGACACCAAATTATCATCATTTCTATTCCAGTATCACTCTAATGCCACTGTGTGATGTGCAGTGCAAACACATAAGAAATAACAGTCCTAGCCTCAAAGGGCTTGCCCAAGTTCATGTGGCACATCAGTGACAAATCTACAGTGCCTGGGTCCTTGTTCAGTTCTTTTCACCCTGTAATGGGGCAATTGCCTCCCATGGCAAATGCGGGTTAAAAGGTCTCTGGGAGTGGCAGCCAATCAGAGGATGCTGCCAGGGAGCCCATCAGAGCCCAATGACCTGGTATAAGAGGGAGCTGCCAGGCAGCCTCAACTGGTTCCTCGCTGGAGCTCAAAGCGGTCAGAACGGCAGAACCCTGGACAGCCCAGTGGTGGGTGTCCTCCAGCTGGCTGGAGGAGAGCCAAAGTGAGGGGCCAAAGAGGTGCTGTGAGGAAGCAGCCCAGAGAAGATGTTTGCAGACTTGAGGGTTGAGGCGAGCAGGATGCTGCACATAGTCCCTGGGTTGGGCCATGGAGTAGCGTGTGGTCTAGGTTCCTCCCCTACACAGCTAGGACCATGGTGGTGATGGACTCTGGCAATCCATGAAGCATGGCAAGCCAGAACTGTCTAACAGATCCCAAAAAAGGAGAGAATACTGTAGCTTGGCTGGAGGGTTGAGGCCAGCAGCACATGTAGAGGGGACTGGGACACAGTTGACAAGGCCTCCCCAATGATGCTGAGGTGATGGAGCACAGGCCATGGACAGAGTTAACCACTTGAGCAATTCCCCTGTAACACTGCCAGTGTGGCAGGGAGAGTGCCACTTGCACACACCCACTGGGTCCCACTGCCTTTCTCAGCAATCTCGAAAAAGCTATCATTGTCTGTAAATAAATTAGCATGAAACTCTAGACTTGGAGAACGTAACATACAGCACTGCCTTTGGCATTCAAAGTACGCCGTCTCTTGCTATTTTCACCCCCTGAATATCTCCTGAGCAAGTAACAACTTTTAATTAGAGATTAAAAAAAAAAAAAAAAAAACAAAACCAAAATCACAACCCCCTTTTAGCAGAAACCATTTCTAGCACAAAATGAAAGTGTAGGCTGTAGCGTAGTGTTACTTACTATACCTACACACACTTCCAAATCACGAGTTACTAGGAAACAAACCCCCACTCAGATGCTTAATCTGATTCTTCACACTTGCTGTGATACTTGTTCGCAGCTTCTAAGACCCATTTAGAGAAGCAATTATGACTATTTCCTGCACAAAGCTAAAGAGATGTGTATATTGCTTCAACAATTTTCTTCACCTTGAACAAAACCCCTCATGGAAGCAGATGTTGCTGTTCCAGCAATCAGCTCCAATGAAACCTTCCAGTAGAAATTATTCCTATTCTTCGTCTGTCATTCCTTACAGAGTGTGGTATTTGAGTGGGGGACATGGGCAGCAGAGATGAAGACAACGGGAGTTTTGCTACTGACTTTAATAGGACCACAATTTCACTCCAGGACTCTTGGGTTCTCTTCCCAACTCTGACACTGATTGACTGCGACATTAGAAGATCTGGCACTCTACCTCATCTTATCCAGCTGCAACATAAGGAATAGCATTTATTTAACTCGTAAGGATGCTGAGAAAGTTAAATATCTGTGAAGTCCGTTGAAGAAAGACACCATGGATCTGATTCAAATCCCACAAAGTCAGTGGCAGCTGAACCAGATCCTAAAGAAGGCAGCTACTTCCTGAGTCAGAAAACCCTCCCTCTAACTTTCTGAGCTCAGCATTTTCAAACATTTTTTTTTTTGGCCAATTTTCTTTTTTCAGATACCAACATTTCCCCCCAAAGTTTTTTTAAGAGAAAAAAATATCAGCCCAAACATTTTCCTTTTCTCCCCGTTTTGTCCCCTGACCATCATTGACAGCCTAGGATTTTGAGAGGGCGGGGGGTGGGTGGGTATTTTTATTTTACTACTTTGTGATTTTTGAAAAGTTACTGAGTTGGCAGATAAACATTCAAATAAATAAATGAAAGAGAAAAATACTAAATGAATTATGAGAAGAGTTTTTGGGGCAGTTGGAGGGGGAATCTTTTCCATTTAGAATCCTGCAGAATGTAAGTGACTGAATTTTTTTAACATCTCTGATTTTGATCTCACTTCTCAGGCACTCCAGGAGAGAAAGTGCAGCTGCCGCTCTAGTTTAGCCAGCTAGATGGGACCACTGTGATCACCTAATCACAGTTCCCATGTAACAGGTGTTAAAACTCAAAGTAACAGTAAGCCTCTAGCACAAGCTAAGAGCCATCTGAAAGTGCAGGCAATAGAATAGCACAGTCCCTAAGGGTATGTCAGCACTTACAATTTAGTTCAAATTAATGAGGATAAATTCAAACTTAATTAATACAAGGCTACACTGGCTTTCATTACTTTGAACTAAGGAATTCCTTAATTCGAAGTAATGAATGCTTACTTCGAAGTTATAAAACCTCCCTTAACTTGAAAGTAATGGTTAATTCGAACTTATTAGTTTGAATTAACCCAATGGAGCAGTATTAATTCAAACTAACCATTAGTAGAGCCCTGTACAGATACAAATACATCAATCCATATCTGATCTGCATCTGCAAGAAACGGTCTGCAGATATCCATGTTGTATCCACAGACGCCGATATCTGCAAATATCCACATATTTGCAGGGCTCTAGCTCTGTGAAGATAAAAATACATGGACCTGCATCCAATCTGCATCCACAAGAAATGGTCCTTGGATATCCGTGTTGTATGTGCGGATGCAGCTATAATGCAGATATCCACAGATATCCACATATTTGCAGGGCTCTAACCATTAGTTCGAATTAATGATGTTTGACTGTCTTTGTCCCAGGGTGCCTTCCTCTTTCTATGTTTTGGATGGGGGAACAGCCCTTCTTGGGTGCCATGTTGCCAGACTTCCCCTGGTGCCCCCTTCCTAAATCGAAATAGCAAGTCTGTCCATGGACATGCTAATCCGATTTGGGTTTCTAGTGGGGCCATGTTAGTTTGAATTAACTTAGTTTGAATTAAGCATTATTAGTTCCAATTAATTAATTCAAACTACATTAATCGAACTAACGTCTTAAGTGCAGACATAGCCTAAGAATTTAAACAAGATATCTGTGCAGCCCAAAACCCAGAGCTCCTTAGTCCTGACACATGACTTCCTTCTGCAACATGACAAAAACCATGTTAGACTCACCACTTGGACAACTGCTCACAAATGGTGCTCAGCGGATCATGAGTCTCCTTGAAAGTTTTTAGGCATTGGTGCAGATGCTTTGGGGCCATACCACAACGTGGATGCAGGGTGCTGGAGGATGATATAATTTGCATTTGTGCAGCTAGGTCACCGTGGGTGGAGACCAGCGTAAGCACCCCTTCTATACAAGTCCTGACTTATACAAGGGCAGAACATCTGCACCAATGGCTGAAACCAGGCCAGTGACAGTGGTGTCTGAAAATGCTACTGCAGACAAGGCCAAGAGCAAGGCAGTAGCTGAAAATGTCTAGGGACTGTGGCAGGTTCAACCTTTCTTGAGCAGATTCACAGAGTAAGGTGGCCTAGGGGTAGATTGAGAGTGAGGGGTCCCCGTCTCCAGTTTAGGGCTTTGCTGCCCCAGGAGTTCTGGGTGACCTTAGGCAAGTCACAAAGGCTGGGATGCACAAGAAGATGACAGATAACAGTGCAGAAGAATGAACTCTGAGCAATAGTAGATCTGAGAGTTATTTCAGATTCACAGCTCTTCAGTCTGAGAAATCAAAGAATGCAGCTTTACAAAGCTGATATCCCACTGCACAAAAAAAAGAAAATCCCTTCCAAGAGCATTACAGTCACACACAGTAACCCAGTGAACCCAAATCCAGCAGGGCTGTGTCCTGGCAGAGGACTTTTTCCCTGACTTCTGTTACACAAGATAGCCGCACCACTTCAACTGATTAGCTCCATTTATGCACAACAGCTTCTTTTCAGGTAAAACTAGCCTGATTTTGCATCCCTAGTGAAAGAGCAACAAGCCAGTGTGTAGTTTCCTTCTTCAGTGACAGAAGCAACAGCATTAGAGAGAGACACTACCCATTTTTTCCTTGTTCAAGTGATCTGTGCTCATCAAGATTTCCCCAGGAGACCTTAGCTGCCAGAGCATATTTTTAGGAAACCATTCAAGGTGGAGCAGTTACAGGGATGGTTTACACCTCCTCCAACCCCTAAAAGGGAGCAACCATGGCCAAAAAGAAGCCTTGCAAATAAAAGCTCTTGAGGAAATGGGGGGTACCTTTTCTGCTAGGAAGCTACCTGCCTCCCAGCGGGCCATTGATGGGACTCTCCATGGGGAACACCTTCCTGCTGTCTCCTGGGCATCTCAGCCAGAGAAGGGGCCAGCAGAACTGGGCTATTACCTAGACGGAGATGGGTCCAGCCCCATAGCTGCTGTAAATTACATTAACTTCACTGGGGGATAAGTAACTTCCACCAGTGGAGGATTTGGCTCACTGTGTCCCCCGTTATCCTGGGGTTTTAACGTCTGTAACCCGGCTGGATGCCTGAACTGCGTCACCTGAGCCTGGCTCCCCACTGCCTTGCACATCAGTGCACACTATAGATCTGACCCTGCTCTCCCTAGACTGGGCCTTTGTTAGCTGGTTTCCATTCAATGCCATCAGTGAGCATCAAACGGAGCCGGTGAACCCAATCTTGTCTCCCCAATCTCAGCAGCCCCTGGGCATTAAAGCACCAGCAGGGGTGGAGGGGAGGCACTTTCACCACCTCCTTTTTGGTTCCCTCGCTGCAGTCAGTTGTAGCAGGTTGATAGATCTTGCCCTTTGTCCCATGAGCATCCTTTCCGGTCTCAAGCCCTACACCCAGGCATGTCCCATTTGGTCACACTGGGTGGTGCCAGGGGAAAATAGCTTTTTCAAATTCCACTGGTTAATGCGCTGCTCTGTGCTCTGATCACCCACCTTTGCATATCTACGTGGAAAGGTGACAACCCCTATCATCAGGCTTCAGGACAGTTTGGTCCCCATCTTTGCCAGAGAGGGGAAGTGAGAGAATATCTTTTACTGGACCAACTTCTGCTGGCGAGAGGGACAAACTTTGGAGTTACACAGAGCTCCTCTTCAGGTCTGAGGAAGGTACTCAACATATCTGATCACCCACCTCACCGCTCTAATATCTCAGGACTGAAATGGGTGCAGCAAACTGCATGCCCACCTTCACCTATCCAAGGTATCTGTCTGTTGGCTGCACTTATGGCAAGATGGCTGTTTGTTCTCAGTCAACCATGCATTGGAGCGTGAATCTTGTTTCAGGAAGCTGCATTCTCCCTCTGCCTGGAAGTTCATTACTGTCACCCTCAGACAGTTCACAGAAGTAGCGTGCTTTACTGGTGGGAGCACTGGACTGGGACCTGCCAAAGGCGGTTTCTATTTCTAGCTTGGCCCTTAGCCCACTGGGCAAGTCATTTCTTCTCCTTCTGCCTCATTTTCCCATTTGTAAAATGGGGAGAAAGATAATGCCCTCCTATGGGAAAGGACTTTGAGACCTACTGCCGAAAAGCTTTGGAGAACAGCCACAATAATATTGCCAGAAAATGGTTTTGCCTGTTGGTTTTTTAGCTTTTTCCTCACACCCCTACCTGGAAACATTTTGAGATTCATCAATCTGTTAGACACCGCCTTTGCTACATGGATAGAAAACAGCATGTGCCAGTGGGTAAAATAAGATAGATGCTACTAGAAATGACTCTGCAGGCAAACCTGGCTGCTGAAAAGCTAGGAGGACAGCAAGCCAGTTTCTACTTCGCCTCCCAGCCTTTCTCTGTGTTCTCAATTTAGAGTGTAAATACTCACTGGGGTGGGAACAATCTGTTGCCCTGTGTCTTAGCTGAGGTTTCTAGTTACACAGTGTAAGAGGACTGTAGGTTTACAGCAGACAGAATTCTCCAAAAGCTCTCAGCCCCTAGTAGGTCCCATTGCTTTAGGAAAATCTGCAGCCAAGCCATCAGAGAGAGAACCCGATGCCAAGTTGAGTCCTATCCTTTTGCAGACATAAAGTGGCTTCGGTGTCTCAGAGGCAGCAGTGCAACTTTTGACATACCATCTGGAAGGTGGTAGGGGCTAAACGTTGGGCAATGATTAGCCATGTGTTTTTTTTCACCAGTTACAAATCCAGGCAGTCTCGTGTCTTAATCTGCTTGATTAGAGCCATGGGGCTTTGAATAAAAGCCACGGCACAAAATCAAGTTGGGGAGTTTTTCCTCTCTATTATTTTGGCTGTGACTTTTTGCTAATCCTTTCAGATTCCACCAGCCTTTGTGTGTTTTATCCTGGGAATAAGTATTTTGAATGTTTTTCTTTATTTATTTTAAAAGGTAGCATGTGCACAGACCAATGCCAGGCACATCTCAGCTTGCGCTAGTATGCACTGTATCTTAGGGAAAGGATCAGGACTCCAGGGAAAAGATTTTAGCGCCGATACACAGTGTATCCTGGGGGAAGAGGCAGGAGTCCAGAAGAAAGAGCTTTTCATTGCAACAGGGAAGACTCATACTTGTTTTCACAGTCAGTTGATAAAAAGTTTTGCAGAAGATTTTTCAAAATAAAAAAAAAACACTTTTCACTTAAATTTTAATTTTCCATTTTCAAAATAAGAAACACTTGGGGGAAGCTCAATCCCAGATTGAGACTTCTTTTTTTAAACTTCCAAATGTTTTGGAAAGTTATTTTTGAAAATTGCTTATGGACTAAATACGTTTATGGTACATTGCTTACTGAGGCCAAGAACCAAGGAAGATTGAAAAAAGGGACTGAATATTTATGTGGCTATCCCAGTCAGGACTTTGTGAAGCCTTTGAGGAGGGGTTGGACTAGATGACATCCTGAGGTTCCTTCCTGTCCTTATCTCCTATGACAAAACATAGTGAAACATGCCTACCCATAGTTTCCTAGAGCGTGTTTCCCTCCATTAAGTTTTTTTTTTTTTAATCAGTGTGTTCTGATTTTCTGAATACAATTTGTCAATGGAACTGCATTTATGAACAGATATATGGACTGGGCAAGCTCTAGCCTACAGTACGTCAGTCACTCTGCAGGCACAGAAAATAGTCGACACTGGATGTGGAGTGCAAAGCTCCAGCCAGGAGTTGAGATCTGTTTAAAGAGCACGGCTGAGCTGAGATGTGATAATTTGGTCCCAGTCATGGGAGGGCCGGCAGGACTGCACGTGTGGACACAGAGCAGTTGGTTTAAAGACGGGACAGGGTCAGCAGTATTGGAAGAGATGCTATGGGACAAAAATAGGTAGACGCTGGATGGGGCTAGACTGCAAGTGATGGGCTGAGTAAGTGACCGTTCCCTATCCAGGTCACCAACACCGGCCTTCTGTAAGTCTCTGGGAGAAGACTCCGGAGCTTACCCAAAGCCTGCACCCCCACAAGCGAGGCGGGTGAATGAGTGTGACAGAACAGCTTGACATGCCTCTCTCAATTTTTTGCACAAGTTACACATACCTTCACCATTGCAGGGGATGGAAAGGGAGCTATCAGAAAAAAAAAATGACTGCAAAAAAAGGCAGGAAAAAATGTAACAGCTTTTTCTCTCCAAACCAATTGGGCAGAAGTATTTGCATCTGTCCCCCACCTCTCAGCTCCTTCCCCCTTCCTGCGTTCCTTCCCCTAACACTCCCCACCACGGGCCGTCAGCAGAATTTGAATCTCAGCCCTTGTATACCGAAGGGGGGAGTGTTGCGAATGGGGAGAAAGGAGGACCACCATTAACCAAGATCAGTAAGGTGTTGGTGGTAGGATCTAGCCCTTCTTCTCGCCTCCTCACCCTCTCAGAGTTGAAGAGAAGGGGCAGGTTTGGAGGCCACATCCTCACCTGTGTGAATGGGTGACAACACTAAAGTCAATGCAGCAGCGTAATTACGCCAATGCAGAACCTGGCCCTTCAGACTCTCCATGCACCCATTGGCTGGCATGGACTTTTGGTACTATGTCACAGGTTACTAGTGCAATCCTGTTACATATGTTTTTGGAGTTTGGATAGGGCAATGAGAAGGCCTGGGTTCTATATCTACCACTGCCCCTGGCTTGGAGGGGGACCTCAGACAAGCCCCTCTATGCTTCAGTTTCTCATTCACCCTTTGTCTGTCTTTTTAGACTATAAGCTCTCTGGCATGGGGTATGTCTTTCACTAGGTTCATGTACAGCACCTAGCGTAGCAGTATTTTGATCTCACTCAGGGCCTCCAGCCTCCTGTGACTTTATCTGTAATACAAACGATGGCCTTTTCCAAAGTCACACATCGGTGATGCTGTGCTTCATAAGTTTCTTGTGTTGCCTGATTTCTGGTTCTTCAGTAATTTGAACAGGGCTATAGGCTCACCAACGAATCTGATCAGAAATCAATGAAGTTCTAGTCCCAGAATCCGGCTACAGGTTTTCACAAGTACCACCGGGGTACACAGCAGGAATATTCACACCAATGACCAAATATGTGTATTTTTACAGATTTCACTATGTAAAATGGTAGATAAGTAATTAAATGAACAAATGGATAACAGTGGATAATGATTTGAAATATAGTCCATTTGAAAATACCTGTGCTATATTTTCTATGATATGCTTTGGATTAATATACTCACACCCTGTCCTGCTGCCCCAGTTGAGAGTGGTCTGGTCCCTCAACTCTGGTGTGGATGGGTGGAGGTAAAGCTAGAGCTAAGAGCTCGAAAGCCGACTCAGAGCTTGTCTCCAGCGATGGTGGTAAAATCGGCGCTGTCAGAGTGGATCAACTGATCGGGTCTATGCAGACCTGCTTAACTGATCAACCGATCTCTTAAGACCACCTGGCCGCCTGGACTAGCACTGAGTTGAAAGGAAGTCCCTCCCTTTGACTCAGAGCAGTGAACATCCCTGGTGTAGGGCAGTCGACTGGAGATACGCAAGTTATTTAAAGTAATTTGTGTACCTCGGTTCAACGGCTGCTGAAAATGGTGGTCATTGAAGACCTGTCCTCAGATTAAGACTACTGATAACATTTAATTATCTTAAAAAAAAATCCTAATAAAAGAAAAAGGGACTCAAAGAAAAGAGTAGTTTGTTAACACAACCTGGCAGCACTGTTTACCCTTTTTTACACCCTAAGCAATATGGGTCCTTCTTCCAAGTCTAAACTTAGCACCTCCACCCCCAGATTCTCATGGTAAGCTTCTCCTATAGGCTGGCAGGCTTGTGCATATTAATGACATATTACAGATACACTCACTTCCTTTCCAGATGTTCCAGACAGCATGTTCTCCACACCTATTTTTATTTCCGGCTCTTTTGGTGGTTTGTGAAGTTTGTCTAGGCATGAATTGGCCAGCCCCCTTATTTTGATATTTCCTGGCTATCTGAGGTGCTGAAGTCATAACTGCTTCTGTAAGCTTCTCGTTCTTTCTTTCTGCCACAGGGTCCTAAACACGGGAATGAAGGATGTGGCCTGCAGGCTCTTGCATTCCAACATTACTAATTCTATGATTATGTTATAAAACAAAAACCTATAATGAAACAAATCTTTACTTAAACCATATGAGGAAAAGTATATGAGGAAGCAAGCAGGTTGCATTTATAGGCTACACTTGCTGGTCAGCACTGATGTAAGCAAATCCATGGCCGGTTAGCCTATCTCAGTGGTTCACAACCACTGTGTTGGGACACATTACTGTGTTGGCAGGCACAAAGCAGCGAGTGTGTCATGGAGAGCTGGGGAAGTGGCAAGATTTGGCCTGGGGCAGTGGGGCTGGCATGTCCTGTAAGGTTGCGACATGACACCAAGAGTGTCACAAAATGCAAAAGGTTGAGAACCATTTGCCCATGCCACCAATTCCCAGGCAAAATTCACCTGAAAAGTATGCCACTTTGACTTGTTTGAGTTAAACAGTGGGGGTGATTAGCTGCAGGAAACAAATGACCCAAGCAGCAATAAGCAGATTCTCAGTCTCATGACGTCTTCAACATTGTCCCTTCTGGCTGCATTTTCTAGGAATTTCTACGGAGTGAGCTAAGCTGTTCTTCAGCCTCCTTGGGAGTTCAGTGAAATGTTGCATAACATGATGAGAGGCAGGGCAGGGGGACAGCTAAAAGCACTGGTAGGCTATGAATTTGTTGAGCCTACAGAAGCTCCCCCCGCCCACAGCTAGAAAGGCTGTTTAGGGAAGGGGAATTTCTCCATGTGCCAGATCACACATGTTCAGGTGGCAATGCAAAAGGAGCCACATGGACTTGACTCTTCCCCTGCCAAGCAGGGGAGACTACTGGGGAGCTGGCGAGGGAGAGAAGGTATGGACCGTTTCCCCATGGGAAGGCAAAGCAGAGCGATGGCCCAGCTGCGTCCTCAACAAGAAACCCTGCTCCTCCCATCTGCATTCACTCTCTCCCAGCTGTCAAATCATTTCTGCCACTAATAACCCCCTCACCCACCTTCAAGCAGCTGCCAGATGAATTAGCGTTCAGTAGGGAGCCCATCCAATTTCTGCAGGCAGCCTCCCCTGCAGCATCAGGAGAACAGAGACAGCTTGTTTGGAAAGGAGAAAAGCCAGCCCCAGTCCATCTCAAGCCATCCCATGGATGATTCAGCCCCGCATCACCACACACACCAGCTGCTTCCCCCAAGCAGTCCTCAGTGAACCATTTCCCCAAGGACCAGAACCCAGCAACCATGTAAACGTTTCCTTCCAAGTTCACATTACCTGCTTCTTGTCCGGCCTTTCTGCTACTAGCTCACTTGCAAGTAGGCAGGCTTGTGTAACAGCTACGGTATATCGCTAGTACCTATTACTTGATGCTCCACTTCCTTGGCCTACAGGGCTCATTTACATCTCTGCCAAATGAAAACAGAGGGGTGGTGACCCATTCCCATGCTGAATGGGTAGATCTTGATGTCCTAATTTTAGGATCTTGGTACAAACTTTTCCCATAAGGATGGTAAACTTAATTTTATTATGGCCAAAATTACAAATACAACTTACTTAAAATATATGTGCATGACTTATGAACGTGCAACTTGCTTTCTGAACCCTTTGTATGCTACTTGGAGTTTAGGTAAAAGTAGTCTCCACATTTGGACTCCAGACATGCTTAGGTTCTGTCCATGGGTAAAAGTTGCACCAGCTTAACAAAAGGCTTGTGTTCACTGCAAATTTAACCCGAGTTATAATTCAAGCATTGACCCTACCTCTCACACCGGACAGCCACAAAATCCATAAACCCAAGCTGACTGGTGTCACAGGAAGGACAGGCTAAAACTCACGAACTGCTAACTCAGTACTGCTCAGTAGTATGGATGCAGGGTAGGGCTACTCAAGGGATGCTCGCTCTCCAGGGCCTTTGGACCATTCCCTCCATGCGACCAGCAGGGACAGACAAGTTCTGCCACATTTCACTAGGAAAAAAAAATCCAGAGCGGCTCCTGTATTGCAAAGAACCATGGGATGTGCACATGCCCGTAGAAAGCTAAGCATCACACATGCAAGTGTAGCCCTTTGGTGGACACAGCAACTCTAGTGTCATTTCGTGCCTGGCTGTTCTCACTCAAGCTAGACACGTAGCCTTAAGGACTAGTCCTCTTGCTTGCATGTACATACTTTTCCTTATAAACGTAAGTAGTTGTTTTATTACAAAAGAGTCACGTTAAAAGCATTAGAGCTGTAGTGCAGGACCCCGACAGGCCACATCCTGAATGAAAAGCTCTTTGAAGCCATTAAGCATTCAGATGTTTGGGACCTTTTGTCCAGATACATAATGATGCGTTAAAGAATAAAATGCAGATATGGTTATAACCTTTACCCTGGATAAGGGAGGAGCATCAAGACAGGGACAGGTGGGGGAGCTGCCTCAGTTTATGCCTAAAGTTTGCAGCTACACCACAGAAATAGCCATAAATAGCAAAGGCAAGAGGTGAACCCTCTGGCCATGTCATTAATAGGCATGAACATACCAGCCTATAGCAGAAGTGTACTCTAATAGCTTGTTTTAGTTTATATTGCCATTTGAGAACAGGACCCTGGCCTCTTCTCAAGCCTGAGCTTGTAAAAAGGAAAAGCACACAGCTCTGGTCAACATCCTGACAGCAAAGGGCTATGAGGTGCAGACCCAGAGTCCTAGCCCCTTGGGACACCTGCAACTAGTGTGTTCTGTGGGCTGGCACAGTCGTTCGGCACTGTGCATGCTTCATGCGGCACCTCATAATGTCTGATGCTATCAGGGTGTTTAGAGAAATTTATATCGAGCACATCACTGAGCACAGACAATAATGGGAGGAGTAAGCCAGAACACCATGGTGCATTGGTGTCAGAAAGATTTTTTCTTTTCTAAATACCTCTCAACTGTAGTTTCCACTTCATGCATCTGATGAAGTGGGTTGGAACCCATGAAAGTTTATGCCCAAAGAAATCTGTTAGTCTCTAAGGTGTCATAGGACTCGTGTTGTTTTGGCTATATACAGACTAACATGGCTACTCCTCTGGAAAAAGCAAACAAGGAGGTTTGTGGTACCTCTAAAGATTAACAAATTTATTTATCACATGAGCATTCTTGGAAGAAGTGACATTTTTCTCCCATAAAAGCTCATGTGATAAATTTGTTACTCTTTAAGAGTGCCACAAAACCCCATTTGTTTTGTTGAATGGCTACCCCTTCAGAAGATTTAAAAAAAAACCCTTCCTATCCAATAATCAGGAACTTATAGTCTAAAGGACAATCTACACACTACCACTGATTCAATGAGGAAAGAAAAAAAAAAAGACTAATGTATTTACTGCCCATTAATCACATCTTATGCAACTTCTGTAATAAGTGAGATTCTCGAATTACTGATGCTCTTTAAATCATTGAACCTTTGAGCCGTTATCCAGGATACGGCAGATTATGTACTCCTTGTACTTGTGAACTTGTAACCAAACTCCCCACTTGTCAATAACCCTGTACCTACAACCACATTTCCATGAACTCTTTGTGTAAACTCTGTGAACTTTTGGTTCTTTTAAACATTATCTCTAATAAAATCTGTTCTCATTCATAGTCTTAATCTTAGCCTTAAAGCTCTTAGCTCTCAAACGCAGTCTAGCTCTCCACCTCCCTTTTGAGAACTGAGGAACCTGAGCATCTTTCTATCAAGTCATCAAAGGCAGGTGTGAGCATAACAGCCCAAAGCATACAGCATATATTTCACAAGTGGATCATGATTCTAACTCTGATCATTATACATTTAATTATTCATTTGTCTTTCATTCCACGCTATCTCAATAAATGTCCGTTAAATGACACATTTGATTAGGATTAGGGATTCCTGTCATGCACTCCTAGGGTCCTTGCAGAACTCTCTGTAACTTGATCCCAGGACTACACCCTCATTATCTTCTGATAAGATCTACTGGTGAGCCTATATCCCCACTCAAATTACTACACATCCCAAAACTGGACAATAGATAGCAGATAACGGGAGCAGATAACGCATTAAAGCTGCTGTTCTCATATCCTATAGATGTGATTTTTAACCCTGCCTCAGTACACCAGCGTCATCCCCCACACAGATACTTATTTCAGTGTAAGAGCAGCTTATTGTGGTTTAGCTGAAAACGAATGCAAGTGCTTATGTAGGGGGATGCACCCTTTTAACTAAATTGCCTTAAAAGTGATTTATGTTCAACTGGTACAATGTCTTTGTGCAGAAACAACTTTATTGCTTCCAAGAATCAGTCACAGATGGACTCGAGAAACTGCTTCTGCACAATGCAGCCCCATGGCCCATTTACATTTGGGTACTACTGAGGTGATTTCTGATCTCTCTCCATAGCGTGCAGGCTATTAATCTTCATCTGGAAGTTGAATGCCCTATACCATGGGGATTCTCCTGAGCTGGGATTCGTATCCCTACTGATAAAGTCTCCACTCAGAACATTTATTTTAATCAAACCAAGGCATACCCTTATGGAACTCACCCCCACAATCGGAGAGCCCTGCAACCCATTGCCCTGTTATTTGTCTATTTTACAGAGTAGAAAATATGTTCAAATCTATTATACACACCCAAAGAAACTGCAACCCTACTCTGAACTTGGCACTTCAAGGGGCTGGCTGCAGCACGTACACCAGCCTGTCAAGTTTTGCCAGCAAGGTAGCGCTGAGTGTCTTCAAGCCTGGAGAGGCAACTAGGATTACATTTAGGGTGAAAATTACTACTGCTGTGAACATAAGTTAAGAGCCTTGGTTAAAACTAGGAGTTTAAATAACCTCCCCCATGCAGCTTTAGTAAATGAGCTCTTCATCAGCCTACAGAAAGAATCAAAGTAGAATGTAAGGTCATTCTGCTTCTCCCCAAGTGAGGACACTCCAGGTGAACACAGCTCCGCTCATATTCTGTGATCCAGAAACAGACTGCTGGAAATTGCAGATATGATTCCCCGGTGGCTTGATGATGCCATAAATCAAGGCAAGGTCTTAAGCAAGACATGCAATAACCTTTAAGTTATTCTTATTTCCTTCCCTTTCTCCGCTTGGTTATGTCTCACCAGGGCAGAGCAGGAGAAGAAATGAGGAGACGGGTGGCTGTGTTCCTGCGAAGTCTGCATGCAGCTGTGCACAGACCAGATCCCATCTCCAGCTGTAAAGTACCAAGGAATCCACCCCCACCAGGCACTGATTATAGTGAGGTTTTGTCATTGACCCAACTTGTCTCTTAGATTGGGGGGGGGGGGAGGGCAGGAGGGCATTGGTTTAATTGGTCTAGGAGCAACTTCACAGGGAGCAAGCACTATAATTAATGGTGTGAAGCACCTTCATAATTACACCATTTCTGATGCCCATACCCGTCTGAAAATCTCTTGTTCACAGGAAACACCCCTGCTTGATCTTAGCCCATTGGGGATTTGGGAGGGGTGAAGAAATTAGGGAAATTTAAGAATTGAATCATTTTAGGTCATAAAAGGCCTTCTCTGCCTCTGCCCTTTGTATGATGTGGCTATTATACTGTAAGCTCTTTAGGCCAGCTCTTCTGTATCTGCTTAGTGCGTAGCACAGTGGAGACTTTACACGCTAATGCAGCATTTCTCAATCACCGCGTCGGGACACATTACTGGGTCACCACACCATGGTAAGCGTGTCATGGAGAACCAGGGAAATGGCTGGATTCAGCCCTAGGTGGGTGGGTGGGCTAGTGTGTCCTGTAGGGAAACGATATGCCATCAAGTGTGTCACAACCCACAAAAGGTTGAGAACCACTGTTAACATAATGCACTGACCAGTGGATGCTACACACGACCCCCTCACCAGAGGACACAAGTCTATCCCAGCTTAACTACTGGGTTTGATTCTTTAGTGAAAACTGCAGGCTCCAGCTTTTAGCTCTGCAGATCTTCCCTTCCCTCACAGGCGTGGTGGCCAAGATGCCAGCCATCCCACAATTTGAACTCCTGTTTGGGCCACTGAAATGCATCAATAACTCACAAGCAACTTTCACTACTCGGACAACCACTGCCATTCCCTATGCTAGGCACTCAGTTTAGGAACAGCAGAAGTCAGCCATGTGGTAGGCACCATGGTTCTGGTCTCTTGAAAACACCTAGGAAATAAAATGCAAAGGACTCTAGTGAGGCACTGCTCAAACAGCTGTTTAAAGGTCACCATAGGTTACTCAGACAGGCTGCACATAGGTAGCCTTCTCCATTTCTTTACTATGTGAAAAGCAAAGCATTACCCTTTACAGGGTTGAACAAACACATCCCCACCCACCCACCCCCAATATGGCCAGAGGAGCACAGGATGTATTTTTTTTTTTTAAAGCTGGGCACCTTAGTTAAATGTGGATCTGACAGTCTAGGCCACTACAGAAAAGTGTTTCCATCTTCAGAGGTACTAAACCTCGCACTGGCTTCAGAGGGCGCTAAGAGTGCAATGGGGCAGTCGCAGGCTATTTTGGAGAGAGTGGCCATTTTAATCCTTTCTTCCACTAGAGATTTTATTTTCCATCACAGTTCAATAATTTGGGATAACTGACTTTTAAAAGAAACCGTTTATACTAGGATCTGTGAAGGAATCTCACACAGATTTCTACGCTCACAGAAGCTGGACACCTGACTCCATCATGGCCCTCTGAAAAGCCCACCTTTAAATCTGTAGTTAAATGGAATAGCTCACCTAATAAGTAAATGGGAAGAGGAAGAAGTAGACTCCTACTGTCATTCACCAATGTATAGCAAACATTTATAGAGATGCTACAGTTGATGAAACATCCTCTGAAATCAAGTTTGGTTTTACAAAGCACTCAATTTCATCCCCGTGATTCTCTTCTAATGCTGACAGCCCAGACGCCAGAATTGCTAGACACAGCTCTGTGCAGCACCACATGTAATAATTCAGTCCAAATTCACTGCAAACCAATAACTAAGTCTCTCCCGGGGGAATAAAACAAAATCCAGGAAGAAACATTTCTGTAGGATGTGCCACATCTTTCCCCTCCAACGAAAGAACATAGAGCACCACAGCATTGATTGGGGGCTGCTAAAATTTGGAAACTTCAACTCATTGTACAAACACCTGGATTAATCCAAACTGGCTGAGGAAGACTTGCACTGGTCGTGCTCTGGGAAAGATTTCAGTTTCTAGACACTGGGCTGATATCTCTGGGGCAGTTCTTTTGTGCTACTAAGTCAGCTTATCCAACAGGGGGAGGATCAACCGAATGTACACGTGCCTCATTGATAACACAGAGGGATACGAGCCTTCTCGGGGCTCCATCCTTCCTGCTATGGACGTAGAAAAACAGGCAAGACTGGGATATGTCAAGAGATTTGGGAGAGGAGAAGGGGCCACAAAGTTGGGTGCTAATCACAGCCCAGGACCATATTATATGAGGCACTGAGCACAGATATAATTGCTAAGTACTTTGCAGAATTGGGGCCTTTGGCATGTTCCTACTCTCAAGCACAGGTGTACCTCCATTGAGCTCATGTATCTTGCTGAACTGGGACCCAAACAGATTCTGTCTGAAATGCTCGCTGTTCTTTGCATCAGCCAGTTGTGATCCCACACTTGTCAGGGTGCATCCAATATCAGATCATAAGATGTTTGGAGAAGGGAGTGTGGTTCCCCCACCCCACCCCAAATAATACACTGAGCATGCTTCTCTGGGTATTGCAGTAGTAGTTACAGTAAGTCCTAACAAGCTATTTAATATTCCTCCCCTTTGCAGGTATAAAGATTTACCAAAAACTCTCTGCTTTACTAAAGAGAGGCCACAAAAGTCAAGGAGGCTGCAAAAACATACTGAAGTAGGACCACGTTATGATGCTCCAGATCAAACTGAACAGTGCTTTATGCCATGTTTTTGTTGTGTTAGGTGCTATCACAACACAAATAATTAAACCTAAAATCAGTCAGGTTGGTGTGGAGAAAGGTGCTACTTAATAGAAGTAAGTGTATCACAGTTTGGATCTTCGGTTTATAAAATGGCTCATGACCTACATGCTCTAGGGGTTGCTATAAATACATTCACAAGGGAGAGGAATTATTGAAGTTCAGTACCAAGGTGGACAAAAGAACTAACGGATATAAATTGGCCTTCAGGAAGCTTAGACTTGAACTTAAGACGCAGGTTTCTACCCACGAGAGGAGTGAACTTCTAGAAGAGCCTTCCAAAGGGAGCGGTGGGGCAAATCTAACTGATTTAAAACCTGAGCTTGATAAATTCATGGAGGGAATGGTAGGTTGGAACAGCTTAGTGTGGCAACTGAGTGATCTTTGGCTCCTGGTTGCAGATCTGCTGATGAGGCAGTTGATGGGGTGGGTTGTGAGTTGTTACAGAGAATTTTCTTCTGTGCCCTGACTGATGAGTCTTGCCCACATGCTCAGGGGTTAGCAGATTGCCATATTGGGGTTGGGAAGGAATTTTACCCCAGGGCAGAGTGGCAAAGAGATTGGGGTGGAGGGGCTCGCCTTTCTCTGTAGCGTCGGGCATGACCCGAGTCATTAAATCTTGATTTGAGGATTTCAATAACCTGGTCATAGGTTAGAAGTTTACTGCTGGAGGACTATGGGTGAGGTTCTGTGACCTGCACTTGCTAGAGGTCTGGCCCTCTCTTAGTCTGCCTCCACCCTGTAATTTGCAACTGTGAACATTTCAATCTAACAAAAAAAATGCTTAAAACCCATAATTTTGCATAACCAAGAAAATCTGAAATGGATAAAAATAGAAAGTTTAAAAAATAAAGAATAATGTCCATCAAAATTATAGAACACAAATTATATTCTGCTAAACCTGTTTATAAAGAAGAGAAAGCTTGCTACAGAGAAAAAAATGACAACCACAATTCAAATATTCCTGGATTAATCCTGGTAAAAGAGATTGGATAATTACAGCCAAAAGGAATGAAGACAACATACAGATGTCGGTTAACACATAAAGGGATTCAGTTTGAAAGGGTTCCTATATGAACAGCTTAAATGCAGATTTGTAAACATAATTATGAAAAGATTATAAAATAATGTAATACCCAAAGGGTCATAAAAATAAGTTTACTTAAAAACAGGGACAAGCGTAAAAAACAACTCAAACATTTCTAATAAACTAGCCCAGTGCATGTATCTGATTTTTTCTTTTATGAATGGCACCAGCCAGATCAATTTATTCACTAGGGATACATACACAGTGTCCTGCTATGTAGTATCTACAGTAATCTTCAAGAAATCCCATTTCCTAGAGGGATTCAGTCAGCCTTGCCATCTTCATACTCTTGTATGAAATTCACTTCCAAATGCCTTGGTTCATTAAAGATGACACTCCTCGACGAGCAAAAATGACACAGAAAGACCTGGCCAATCACATGCTAAGATGGATGAGGATTTCAAAGGGGGCAGCTGTGTTAGTCTAGTTCAGCAAAACAAAGCAAGCAGTCCTGTGGCACTTTTAAAGATTAACAAATTTATTTATCATGTAAGCTTTTGTGGGAGAAAATCCCACTTTATCACATGCTTTGATGAAGTGTCCGATGAAGTGGGATTTTCTCCCATGAAAACACATGCAATAAATAAATTTGTTAGTCTTTAAAAGTGCCACAGGACTCCTTGCTTATGGGTGAGGATGTTTTTAAAAGTGCCTTTCCTTCATGAGACATGGCACATAACATATGCCTGGAATTGCCATGAGCAGCCGATTTTCTGGTTACATTTATTCCCTTTCATCAAACATTTCTATTTAAGGTGCACTGTTCTGAAAATGAAGATGAACACCACACAGCACCAAAGAATACATCATGGTGCCTTCCACGCTATTCAAAAATGCCTGAAATTCATCAGTCTTTCTATAATAATGAGTACTCATGTGTTTGTTTACTGTACTACAGTAAAGTCTCCAGGTAAGGACAACAGAGTTTTTTGATAATGTAAACAGTGTAATACATAACTATTGTACTCAACCTTAATGATCCATCTGACACCATTTTAAAAATATTGCAGGATTCTGAGTATGAGCATTGGGTACTTTTTTCCTGCAGGAAAGGATACTTGTCTTCTGGCTAAGGTACTAGACAGGGAATTGGGAGATCTAGATTCTAATCTTGGATCTGCCACAGACTTTGTGTTCTCTTGAACAAGTCACTTAGTTTCTCTGATCCTTAATTCCCATCTGGAAAATGCAGATAGTCTTATATGGCAGAGAAAATGGTTATGTGAGAATAACTTCCTTAACGCCTATGATGTGCTCAGAAATTTAGGGACAGGGGGTATAAATGTCCCTTCACGAGATGCTGAGCATAGTGACTCCAATCCAACCAAGTATGTGCTCTGTTAAACCATGAGTAGAAATCAGTTGCTTAAAACCGAGCATCTGCTTAAGCAACGTGCTGAACTGCGGTCAGTACATCTAGCTTCTTACAAGACTGAGCCCTTATAATATACAGCTCTGAGTGCTTTATGCATTTTTAAACAACACAGGCATGTCAAAGGATCACAGACAAGTACTTTAAGCTCCCAAAAGCAGATTTATTAACCAAAAAATGGTTTTACAAACTCAATCTTATTAAAAATGTAATTGTGCATCCAAAAGGGCTCAGGACTGACCATTGAAACGTTCTGCTTCAGCGTCAGGAATTCAAATGCAACTTCCTCTTTCCTGGATCGTTCTCAGCTCACTAGCTGATATGGCAAACACCAAGGCCGCTGAGGGACTCGGCGTATGTGTTGTTTCATCCAACAGCTCAATGGGACTACACGCGCACAGAAGTCATGTGCATAAGTGTTTACTGGACTGGAGCTTAATGATGTACAGTTTGGCTAAATAGAAACATGCCTCCACATGTCTGAAAGCCATGAATGCTGACAAAGAGGAGACACAATAAATAGGATGGATCATGGAACTAAAAACAGTCTTAACATCACATAAAACTCTGAACTGGGAGGCTAACAGTCTCTCCTGGGGAAGCTGTAGAACCCCAATTCCTGGAGATGTGACTTGTACAAAGACCTCAAACAGATATCGTGTGGAATAACACAGCACTGGCAGAAAGGGATAAGAGGTCATTTCCAGCTTTGAGATTTCTGAACTATAGATATCCACCTCAAACCTCTCAAGATGCAATGTTTGCTTTTAACTGAGCGGTTCTTTAACAAGGCTCAGTCATGAAAATCTATCCGTTCGAGATGTCATGGCAGTTTTCACCACAGCTAGGTTAGTGTGGCAGCAAACAGAATATGTTTTTTTAATACAGCTTAACAAAACTCACAAATACTAAAGAAGTCTTCATCAGGCTTTAAAAAAAGGGAAATTGCATTAAAAAAAGTAAAGACTCTATGGAGTAAGTGAGGGGGACCATCGAGGGAGGGACCCTCACACCACCACACAAATAAATTCATACAGAACTTGAGTTCTGTGTTTTTCCCAAATCTTTACTCCAGAGAACTATCTAACCCATGCAGCTTAAATGATGCCTGGCCCACAGCACTTGATCATAGTTTAAAGCCTTCAAATGAACCTTCCAGAAGTTCATTTTTTCCCTCACATAATTTGCATTTGCAGCAGGGAGTCATGCACACGAAATCTGGAGCTCATGCTAAATAGATGTAGAGCAAAGGTAACATGGCTCTTCCTGTTTCTGAGGCACATAAACTACAAACCAGGCCACTGACAGTGTGCGCATGTGTCGTTGGGCTGGGACACTAGAAAGAGAGGGTAGCTCATGGGTGTCCTCCTTCCCCAAAGGTGGCTGCACACAGTGTTTTGTGTATACATTTATAGCCTGAAAGCACACTGGGGTCCTCTAGACTGAACGTTACTTTTATAAATATGAAAATGTGAAAGTATCTCAAGATTAAAAAAAATTATACAAATTCTTGAACATGCCATCACCAAACAAAAACCTTTCAGACCTAAAAAAAAAGAAAGAAAATCATTAAACAAATTAAAACAGCACTTGACAAAAATAAACTAATTAATGCACCATCTGCAAGTAAAAATTAAACTTGTAAAAATAAAATCAACATGATGCTTCACACCAAACAGAAAAACAAAAACCCACAATGTTCTCATGAAGAAGCTGGAAACAACCAAAATGTACTTGTATCTAACTGTTTCAAGACACACCAATTTACTACATGATTTTGCTGAAGCTGTCAAAAATATTTCCTCTCCAAAACAGAACTGATGAATTCTTGACTTCCAACATATGCTCCTTGGGATTCGTCACTACATTTCGATCCATTTTTTTTAAATGAATATCTACTGAAAGTAAATTAAAATGACCATTGTATAGCTCGTGTGTCTGCTGCGAACACAACTTTAGCTATTTCAGCTAAGAGCTCAAATGTCACAGTCACTAAATGGACAGATAATTGGCATAAATTGGTGTAGCTTCAGTGCCTCTCCTTTGGGCTTAGTATTAGAGTCCTGGGTCCTGCACTGGGATACAGCAGCATGTGGGTCCTTGTGAGACTGCTCATGGGCCTCTGCCACTGACCTCAATGGGGCCAGGATTTGGTCCCAACTGGAGGAAGTGTAAGGAGTTCTTTTATAATGAACATCATCACTACAGAGGGAGCTCCTGGGGTTTTTGGATTATCGCAAACAGCATTTTGAAATCAGCTGAGGGGTTCAACCACGTTTAATTTGCAATTTATTAACCCGACGTCAGCAAAATCTCATATGGCCAGGCAGCCGTGTCCCTGAGTTCTCGTCACAACTCATGATGGCTTTTGTAGTCAGGATGTAGTGCTTCCATATGGAACCCAGGCCCTCAAAGGTCCAATCTGTTCTGCGATGTCTTTTAATTAAGGCTTTTGTGGAGAGAATAGCTTTGTTCAGCAAAAAGATAAAATCCACAGTGATAGTCACAGGATTTCTTCAGTGACTACAGGATGTTGGCAGATGGTTTTGATTAAAATAAATATTGATACATATCCAACTGCTAGGAGTATTTACTACATAACAAGGGTAGGTATATAGGCCACGTTGGCACCTGCATATGAAGTTATCTGTGATGAAGTCAAGAACATGTGGGGACAGAATCACAAATATACAGACTTAGTGACAGATTGTGACACATGTGGATACAAAGGGTGGATTCTACTTTTGCTGTATGGCTCATGGGCGAGATCTTCAAAGGCACAAAAGAGAGGTGACAGGCCAGGTCCCACTGACTTCCCACGGGAATGGGTTGGCTAACGGCCCTTCATAGGTTTTAAAATCTTCCCTCACACAAAGACTTATCAACACCAGTGAATTGTATCACTTTACCTCCATCTGTATGGTTAACACAGTACAGCACCTAGTGTGGCCACAGTCATACCGCTATAAAGACATTTTGGAGTGTAAGCTGGGCCTGGTGTAAAGTTAAGTTGACTTACTTCAGGGTATGAAAAAATCCACACTCCTGAGCAATCTAGTTAAGCTTAGTGCCTCTTGGAGAGGCTACAGCAATGGCAGCGCTCTTCCCATTGCTGTAGTGAGTGGCTATGGTACTGGAGCAGTGCCGCCACAGCATTTTATGTGAAGACATAGATCAATATAGCTATTCCCATCAGCCTGGGAATAATTATGCCAGTGTAAGGCATCTTTATATGATACAGCTGTGTCCATGAGAGGTGCTGTACCAGTGGAATTGCCTTGGTACAACACCCACCGTGTCCCTCTCCTCCCCAGCCTGTAGAAGCACACAGGTACTACTTTCAAGTGCAGACTCCTGGTCTTACTCTGGAAACACAGTCAGCACTGGCAAAGGCACAAAAAAATTAGTAGATATAAAGACCATTAGGCTTCAAAACCATAAATTGGATTAAACAATACATACGGATGATAATCACCTCCTGTTCCAAGTACTAGCCATAACAGAAGCAAAATAAACATAGAAGACTAGAGTGGAGTGTTTCAGGCAACGTGCAATGCCAGAGAGGGTAAAATGGAGGATGCTCTAATCTCTACTATATCGTACTCTTATATGTACAATAAATGTCTTTTAAAAATACACAAAAATTTAGCATGGCCATCATGACTGAACTCTTATTTTTATTAGGTCTGAATGACAATCTTTCCACTACTATATATTAGTACTGTCTACCAGGATTGTAAGACCATTTCGCTTCTGAGGCAAGCATGTTAAACGACAGGATTTAAAACACAAAATGTTTAAGTTCCAGAGCCATGTTAGTTTAGTTCAGCAAAACAAACAAGGAGTCCTGTGGCACTTAAAGACTAACAAATGTATCTATCACATGAGCTTTCATGAGAGAAAACCCCGCCTCATCAGACGCTTTGAAGCTGGCATCTGACAAAATGGGATTTTCACCCACAAAAGCTCATATGATAAATAAATTTGTTAGTCTTTAGAAGTGCAACAGGACTCCTTGTTTGTATGACTTATACTCACTGATCTAATTAAAAGTGCTTAATTTAAATGCAATTTAAACCATACAGGAGCATCACATATGAGTTTTTCACCCCAGAGTGAGATAATTTCTTTCAAAAAGTTGACATGCAGACACTAAATTTACCAAATACCAAAAGCAGTAAATATGCATTTTTAACTTCATTACTAAGGTCCTAATTCGGACAAGCACTTAAGCATGTCCCAACTTTGTGCCTAGACACACTCCTTTGCTTAAGTGTTTTCTTGGTGTAAATTTATTAGTATTTACAAGCAAATTCAGTAAACTCTGTTTTAAACACACACTTCATCCAGTAACCTTAATCAAGCTGCTTCATCTGGCAAAATGCTGCATTACCTTCTCTCCTATCCAAATGGTGACTGCTATTAGGGAAATTACAGAATGAAGCATTATGGGAATGAAAAATGCTATGTTCATAAAACTACAAGCTATGTGGGTAACAATGAACTGTTCTCTAAAGGAGAAGGAATTGGGGTGTGAAGACACAGAAATGAAGGAAAAAGAAGAACAAAAAGCCCTATTTTTTTTTCCATTACCATTCTCTTTGAAGTTGTTCAGGGTGGTGATATCTCACAGCAACTTCCAGCAGGAAATCAGATGATCTCAAAATAATCTCAAATCAGTCTTAATGCTTCGTGCTTTCACTTACGCTAAAAATAAAGGTACATATGAATGATTATGAAATGGTAAAACAAATATGAAACTGAAAATAATCCTTTATCTGCCAGATGGACTAACGCATTGTGTATCTAAAGCTGAAGACATTTTTACCCAGAAAGATGGACAAAAATGTGTATACATTTACATTACATACATTGGAACAATGAATGTGTAATTTCATTCAACAAAAATAATACAATGGAAATAGCGTAGGTTTTGCCCAATATTTCCATTACATATGCTAAGATGGCAATGAAATTTGGCTTTAAGAAAAAAGGAAACAGTTGACACAGATGTATCAATCTTTCAGTTTATGAGACATTTTACCAGTCATGTACCAATCAAGATCTTGTTCACCACAAAAACCAGCATCTGATAGGACTCATCAGTGGGCTATTTAACATACTTAATTTACCTTTTGTGTGTGTGCAAAAGGATCATCTTAAAATATTCAAACTGTCTTACAGCAAAGCCATCTTTATGGTTATTGTCCTCAATTTCACACAAAGACCCAGCTAATAACATACAATGTTTTCATGTCAGCATGAAGTCGGCACATAAAATTTTCTACACTGACACTACAAGAACTAATCCTATTATTTCCTTAACAGAGTCTGAATAGGCATCTCCCACATACTTCTTACTATTGCAAATTTAACCCACATGTTAATTCACTTACCCAGCTCTCAAGCTGCTCTTCCTACCAACTGGGATTTAATAGAGCAAAATCCTTTTTTCAACCCCAAGTTTGATATTACAGAGAGACAAATCTTTCAAAAAATTACTGAAAGTTTGTAGGTGTCTAAGTTAAAAACAACAATTACCATTCCAAAACATTAGAAAAAATTTCCAACCCCAAGTTTATTCCAGGGAATACGAATGGTATTCAAGAGCTTCCTAATTTACACCACGGTCCCATTCTAGCCAACCATGCAAAAATAAGAATCAGAGTTGCAAATGCAATTGCTGAAGGGATTTACAGGCAGAGCATATCTCCCGTCAATTTTTGCTGAAATCCACGACTAGTGTGTGCCTAAATCTCACAGTACAGAAGGAAAAGGAAAACAGAGATGATCGGGCAAGTCCTCAGTTGGGTCAAGTGAAGATAAGTTCTGGAAAAATCCATTGACTTCAATGGAGCTATGACAATTTACAGCAGAAGAGGATCTACCCCATGATACCTGCACCAGATGCTAGAGACACAGGGAATATGTGCCTAAGGCTCATGTTTTATATAGATGTCTGGGTTTATGGTGACCAGCGGAGTGATTCGCCCGCCAGGTGTGAAGGTTGCAGACCTTGTGAGACATCTAGACCGACTTACATGCAGCGCTGGCCAGCTGTCATGGTACACATGGGTGCCAGGGAAAAGTAAGAGAGAAGCTCTGTAGACCAATCTCTTATCTAACTGCCTAAATTGAAGGCCAGGACCCCCCGTTAATATTCTCTGAAATGCTTTCAGTTCCACCCCCAGGGCCAGCTAGACAGGCAGAACTGCAGGGTCCCACTGCATGGAGGGACAATCGCGTTCCAAGGAGGGATTAAGTTTATTAGGAGCTTGGGTTGATTTTGGAAAGAAACAGGACAAAGGGGCTCCACCTAAAGCAAAATGTAGCTAAATTACTGACATGGGAAATTAACAAAATTGTAGAGGAGCTTTTAAAACTAAGAGCTTGGGAAAAACTTGACAGGTGTGGAAGAACATACAGTTCAGATAGAAGCATCTCCTAGGAGAGAATTTATTCAAGGGGATACTCTATGTATATGAGAAAAGGATAGATGACATAATGCCGGTAGGAACTGAAGAGAAAACAGTCAAACAAAACAAGTCCCAATCAATCATGTCACATGTAGGGGGACAACCAAACACTGTCAGATTTTATAAGCCTGCATACAAGGGCAAGAAGTCTAAATGTTAGCATGGGCAAACTTCAGTGCCTGGTATTAAATGAGGATATTTTTATAACAGGCACCACAGAAACCTGGTGGAACACCGATAATCAATTAGACAAGGCTATTGCAGGATATCAGATAATACAGGAATGACAGGAAATTTTACACTAGTGGGTGAGGCACCATACGTGATAGAAACTATAGAGTCAAACCTAGTAAAAATCTTAAATCAAACTGTATCCAGAATCCTTATGGACAGACATTCCACGCTTGAATAATAAGAGGAAAGCAGATGATGACAGAGACCAAAATGCTCAGGGAGATTGGAAAGGCTATAAAAAACTGAAAACCAAATAATACTGGGGGTTTTCAACTATTCCCCATATTAAATGGGAACATGTCACCTTGGGAGGGAATGCAAAGATGAAACTTCCAGGTACCATTAATGATTGCTGCAACTCTCAACGGGAGAGGCAATTTCTACTTCAGTCCTAAGCAACACAAAAGAGCTGATCCAAGACTACCAGAATACAACTGAACAACTCAGTAAGAGCAACCACAATGCAATTAATTGAACATCTTCGTGGGGGGAAGGGAAATACCAAAGAAGCCCACCACAGTCACATTTAACTACACAAAAGGAAGTAAAACAAAAATTAAAAGGAACAGTCACAAGAGTAAAATGCCTTCAATGTGCATGGAAACTTTAAAAAATATTACATAGGCTCAAACCAAACAAAACAGTAGGAGAACAAAAACAAAACAAAACCACACACCACCACCACCACCGTTAAAAAGACAAAATAAAAGAGGCAGCAGAGATAAAACAACATCTTTAAAAACAGGAAATAAAATTCTGAGAAAAATTAAAAGGAGCCAACACCAGCATGTCAAATGTAGCAGCATAATTAAGCAAACCAAAAAAGAATCTGAAGAGGAACAAACAAAAGACAAAACCTAACAGTTATCATCTAGCCCTAACACCTTACGCGCTTCTCTAATTGGGTGCCATTTTTAGGTACAAATTCAAGATACAGCACCACTGTATGTCTTTTTCCTTGTGGCACCAGCTGTGACTTCTCATGCTTATCCTCCAGTTTCAGACCTCCACTCCTTTAAGTCATTTTCATTTCCCTTACTTTCAAGCTTAAGAAACTCTAGGGTACATGTCTACTCTTATTTACCTTCCGTCTTCACAAGCTGAGTGCATATGGAATCATAGCAACTGGAAGGGACCACGAGAGGTCGTCAAATCCAGTCCCCTGCACTCATGGCAAGACCAAGGACCCTCTTAAACCTCTTATATATTTCTCTCTCTATTACTAAATCCTTTCCAAAGCTAACTATATCATGAATCACATGAAACAAACAAGGAATCCTGTGGCGCTTTTAAAGACTAAAACTTATTTATCACATGAGCTTTTGTGGGAAAAAATCCCACAGTATCAGATGCTTTGAAGATGGGGGAACTTACCGTAAATTACCATAAGCAGGCAATAAATCATGTAGCTCTGAAGGTTTAGCAATCAGTCTTATTTTCTTTCTCTTTGCCCACACAATTTTCCAGATTCTATACCAAGGAAAAATAAGCATTTTCCTGTTACAATTCTTCTTCTGAATCTCAGAACTTTTGACCAACCCTCCGTTAAGACACTGGCCTCTTAGCTTGCCCCCCCCCTTTTTTTTTGGTCACTTGGTTAGGTTCCATTTTGAATCATAGTTAATCTCCTTGAGATCTATCCTTAAAAATCCCAGTTTTATCTCCCATTACCATAGACTCACCAACTGCAAGCATTTAAAAATCATTTACCCTGCCCACCCTCCAAAAAACCCTTAAGATTTTCTCAAAAAGCATGAGTTTCTTAAAAATTTTTACATTTGAAATTCTTTTAATCTGATTTATCTTGCTTCTATGTTGATAAACTTTCCAATGAAGATATTGCTAACAGCAAAATTGCAATGATTTCCAAGAAAGATTCTAAATTGAACGGCCAGCTGTCTACCTCCTAGTGCAAGTGCACTTTATTTTGGGATATTATCCAAGAGATTGCTGGGGAACAACTGGGATTATGAAGAATGAAAAAATGCCACTGAGTTACAGACAATATCATCAATTAATGGGCTAGGGGAAAAAAGTGCAGTTCAGACTGCATGAACTGGGAGGTCAGAGTCAAGTCAATGGAGAGAAGAGGAAATGGGCAATAGAGGAAAAATGTCATGAAAGAGAAGTCAAGAGGGCCTGTCTGAATGATTATAATCTATAGTGGAATAGTATGGTGCACTGCACCAAGGAAACCTCTCAAAGATATAAGGTATTCAAGATTTTGAAGGTCCTACTTGTACAGCCATTCATGTGGCTTCTGGAGGAGTTAACAACAAAAATGGAGAATAGCGTAAGGATATCAATGTATGATCTACATGCAAATGAAAGTATTTTTGTGGAATCACTGAAGCAGATCCCTGCCAAGATGCAAACTACAATTCAGTCAAAACATGGATCCAGCAGGAAACTGCTGGTGACAGTAACAGAAGTGATGTTTGCTGTCAAACAGATACAAAATAAAGTGACTGGGGTCTTGATGATATTTCATTACGACGACTAAGGAGTGGGGAGGCCGGGATTTAGTTCCCTGGCTTCGAAGAGTTGTCTTAAAAGTTTGGGAAACAAGTCACTTTCTGTAAGACTGGAAAAGAGGCTGCTTCATCCCTTGTAAAGTTACTGAAAAACATTAGAGCAACCGAAGGAAGCTATCCTTGTGTTTCCAACTCTGCAGCCACTTTTGACTGAGCAGATCAATCACTCCTGCACATGCCAGCATAAGGTGCTTTAGGACTTACAGTGCCCAGGGGAGGAACTACGCTGCAGTATATTTAGCTGCCTGAGAATCTGCAGTTTTATTTCAGACCATTTTTTCCCCAGCAGAATCAGAAGTATGCCAGGGATACGGTCTCTCACCTATATTATTTAATGTTCTAAGATGCTGAGGCCAAAGCAGGAGATGTGAAAATTTAACAATACATCTTTAGAGAACAATGATGTCTTGGAAGACTACTGACCAACTACAGCTAATGCTAGAAGAGCTGTGGAAAAACTGCAAACTCTTAAGATCAGTGGTGACAAAACCAAAGCTTGGCATGCCTTCTATAAAATAGAAATGAGTGGCCTCATCACAAGCAGATGTCAATGACACTAGAGTTGAATAGTTTTCTCTGTCTGGATAGTCAGTTGACAGCAGGAAGCTCTAGATCCAAGGAAATCTCCCATCAGAATGGTCTTGTGTCAATGGCAATTCAGTGTCCTCAAAGACCTCTTTGGGTTTGTGATGCTTGTAAATAAGAGACCACATGCTGGAAAACATTGTTCTGTGGTAATGACCACCTTTCATGGAACCCTCAAATATATTCCACAGGCACAGGTTGAAAATCACTTCTCTAAGAGTTTGTCTGCATCTTTAGGCACTGACATACCTTTAAAAGTCTGGCCCAAGTGACTCTTTCTGGACCTGCTCCAAAGCCCAAAGAAATCAATGAGGGCTTTTCTACCCACCTCCACCAATTTTCAGTTAAGTATTCTCTCCCAAATTTCTCTGACCAAAACAATAATATTCACTGGATGTTAAGACAACGTATGTTTTATTTAGCAAGATCCAAGACTCTGGCCCTCTGGTTCTCACACAAGAGGAACCAAAAAGTGGCCAAAGAATTCCCAAGAGCACATTGCACCAACAGACTCTCCCATAGCACAGTCAATAAAAGGAGTTTTGTGTCCTTAAACTGACCTTCATTGCACTAGGATTGGGGTCCCTACCTGGAAAGAGGGAGAGATGGTCTCGGTAGAAAAAAATTGCAATGTGTAATTTTACTGCCTTGTATTCCTTCACTAGGCATTGCAAAATTGACAGCTTCTCTGCGGCTGATGGAGCATTTGGATGCTGCATTTCAAGAACCACCACTCTCTAATCTCTTAGCAAGGAACTGGTCAATCCAATTTCATTTGGTCACACTTAAACATAAGGGTGCAGCTTCGTCTTAGAACCTACCCTGGTCTCTAACACAGTCCTTTCTACGTCCTTTTCTTATTAAAGAATCTTTAGACTGTTTCATCTGACCCCCGTCTTTTACTTTACACTCCTCACATTGAGACATGCCTAGTCAAAAACAAACTCTTGCGCCCAGTTGACTATTTCTAATGAAACGCTGGGCATACCCCACAGTTGCTTTTTGTACTTTCAGAGAATATTGCTGCATGTGACATTTTATAACTCTGTCTGAAATTAATGAGGAAAATCTGCTCAGAATTATTATTCAAAGTCAAAGTAAGCCAGTTTTTGGGAATAGCACATTCATTGGTGAATATGCATCATTAAAATAAAACAATGTGTTTTGACTAACTTGAAAAATTTGCACCAGACCGCGTTCCTGACAATCTGCTGGCTTTTTATATAATGACTATGCCTGCAATTGATACAATGCAACTCACTGTGCCCTAATGACTCTCAAGCAGTGTAGCTGATCATTTGTATTTTCTTCACATTCTTGAAAAGTTTTTTTTGTTTTTTTTTAAATCTGCCTGTGATTTGTGGTAACTGTGAAATAACAGATTTTCTATTTTACTTCAGATATCAGAGATGGAATTTACCTATCAGATCACCTAGACCAGTGGTTTTCAAACTTTTTTCCTCAGGACCCAGTTGAAAAAAAAAATAATTTATTCCTGCAATCCAACAATTACATCTTTAAGCAAGGACACTGCAACCCAGTACATGAAGGTTTGTAACCCAGCACTGGGTCCCAACCCACAGTTTGAAAACGATTGATCTAGCCTACTCCTCTGCTCTGGAGGGATTACCTCCCGAAAGCAGGGATCTCAAACCTTTTTACACTTCAAACCACAATCTTCCCTGAAAGGTTGTGCTACAGATCACAGATGTCCTACCTGCATTGAGAACTGCATTTATTCCTATGGCAACTGAAGAAACTGCTTATGTTGAAATTAATAACTGGTGGTTTAATGTATTTTTAGCTATCTAATGCATTTTTGAAAATGAACCTTAATATGACTAAATTAGGCAAATCAAAATTGGCAAACCTAATCTCAAACTAAACCTGGAAGCCAAAAAATAATAAAGAAAAACTAATAAATAAAGAAGGGTTCAGCTGAAGAATTCTGGAAAACAAACTTTTGGAGAAAAAGAAAATGCTTTTGTGAAAATGTCCATTTTTAAAACTAAATTAAGTTATTCTTCAAACATTTCAACCTACTTTTATAACCTACAGAGAAATGAAACTCTCACTTTAGATGACGTGTGTCCCTAGAAGCATTATAACAGAAATATTTTAATATGATAAAAATGTGTCAAGAGCATCTCCCCTTCTCTAAAACAAAATGTATGTGCTTACAATGTCTGGCACCCTTCCTAGCCAGACAGATTGTTCTGATCAATCCATAATCAATTTGCAATAAAACTTAAAACCACGGTATCTTATGAAAAGTTTTGAAATATACTTTGCGTGAACCAGTTGGATGCATTCAGGCCTGGTCTACATTGACAATGACGGGAGATAAGCAAGCTACATAACCGTAGCTTGTGTATCCCTTGCCAACTTACTTATGTTGCCGTACCACGATGTCTTCACTGAGATGAATCAAAGGGAGACGCCCTCTGGTCGAGACAGAGTTACTCTTTTTTTGGTGGGTGGATAAATGGTGTAAACTGAAGAGCTCTTCCAGGATCAATTGACTGGGTCTCCACAGCCCACTCAGCTGATCCTGCTGCACCAATCTCTGTAGCGCAGCCGTGTAGACACATCCTCAGTCACATACTCCATTCAGTATGGACAGAATTCACACAAAGCCTATACTAATAGTCAAGAGGGCAATGCTCTTTACCCCTCAGAACCAAAACGCAGATGCTCTATGTCATTTTACCTTTGGTTTGACTATTAGTGGCTAAAGTTAGACAAAACCCATTTGCTGTTGATACTGCTCAAGACGACATTTTGTTAATAAAGCCAAACCTCAGGAAAGGAGTTGAATTTTTGACTCTACACACTGTGTGCGCTTTCTTTTAGAGAAGAGTGGGAAGGAGACTTAACTGATAAACAAAAACAAAACAGGAATCTAAGAAAACAACATTTACGGACTGCAAATTTTCAACTGTCAGTAACCCTGATTCTTTTAAGTCTAGCAATACTTGATTTCAGTGGCCCATTCAGTGATATGTTAGTTACCAGATTAAATTGTAAAATCTGAAATACTTCCTGGTTCCTGGGCATGTTACGAAATACGAGAACTAGAACTTTTAATGGTCATCACAAGATGCATAGGCTTGAACTAAATGGTGCGCTCAGAAATGGTGAATAATCCAACTCATCTACAATACTTACATAGTGGCCCACAACCTGTGACAAATTACTCTGGACATTACAAAATACACAGGACAATTATTACTTTTGCTGTGGGAAGAGGAGGGGTGAAGCAGGAAATCAACAACAAAAAAGGATAGTTTTTAGGGTTTCTCCACTACTGTAACAGCTCTCCACTTATTGGAAGGCTCACATGTTAATTTGATACAAATCAATCATTTTTCAAAGGGTCTTCTATGCAGATAGAGCTAAAACTCGTTAAGATTTATCAGCCTACAAATAGAGGTGGTTTCAACCTACATTCCCACCCAAAAGAGTTTACCAACTAAAAAGACAGAATAGAAGCCCTACATGCAAGAGACGTGCCCTTACATACAAGGCTATGCTGAAGGCAGTGTCTATCTCTACAAAAGCAATATTGACCTCATAATGAGATTTTTGTTACGTTATATATAAAAACTTAAAAAAGGGGGAAAAAACTCATTGTACTGTCATCATCTTGCCATGAAACTGAAAGCACCATGATCACTTACATTGCAGAAGATACCAAATCTACTCCCTTGCAGATGGTTTATATGAAGAATCATGCTGGGTATGTTCTCACAGCCATATGAGAAGGTGTCACAGGGCACCCCTCCTCTCCCTTAACTCCTCTCTCTTTTCTGCTGGCAAAGCGGTCAGAGATTTCCAGGTTGGTGCAATCACCCATGCCTTTAACCACAGATTGCTGCTCCCCACCACATCACAACCCCTTTTCTAAAAGCAGCTATAGCGACTGTCCACTGGCTCAGTTTCAGCAGAGAGCTCCTCCTTCTCCTGCCTCAGTGGCTACCTCCGTTTAATTCCCCTCCTGCTTTCTTCCAGCCAGCCAAAATATAGCTCCCTTGCTAACAAGGTTGGCAGCTGCTCTTTGTCGCCTTCTTTGCATGACAGGTGCCTGCCCCAGGAACTCCAAGCCAGAACTCTGTCACAGGAGGCTAAATCATTCCAGGAGAGGAAACAAAAAAAAATCCACTTGACACTAGAACGTCTCATTTCTCTCAACCCTCTCTGTCATCTTGAACTCTGTTAATAAAATGAGGGGCCAAGATGGGAAAGATTTTGAAGAATAATTTTGCATTGTCATATTTTGGGTGTCCAACTTGAGAAACCTGAAAGACACCTGATTTTCAGAAGACTGATTTTCAAAGATGTGTCTCAGGCTGGACACTTTGAAAACAGAGCCATCCAAAAATCACTAGAAAATTCACGCTAATACAAGAGAAAGTAAGAAGCAATACCACTGAATCACAGAATCATGGGGTCAGGAAAGAACTCATGAGGTCATCTCATGAATGGAGTGTTTTTGAATTGTTCAGTCAGTGTGACCAGTTCTGTTAGCATCCATCATCTAATAGAGGGCTAAATTCGTCATTTAATCATAATCAACAACAAAATACATCCAAAGAGACACCATTGAAAAGAAGTCATTCAAATTACATTTGCAAATGATCCATTTTTTAGACTTTAAATGACTTTGGGACAAAGCTTTTTAAGGCATATGTCTAAAGAGGCCCAGGAGAACTGAGTAATGCATCAGGTAAGTACATTTGAGTGACACACCTGAGCTACCAGAGGACGAACCATCTTTTTTGGGCCGCACTGAGGGAAGTGTTACCTCTAGAAGCCTTTATTCGGTTTCTACAATCACCACTCTGAAGCATTTTGTTGACACAACAGAACGACTCAATTTCAAGCGCCACCAGGGTTGGACTATTTCAGACATCTTTTAATAATTCTAGCCAGTGCACTGGGAAGTTAAGAGAAAAGATATGAAAGGAAGCCATGTGAAAATCTACATGCAAACTTTCATACTATTCCTGCACCATTCAGACTCAGGGAAGGGAGCAAAATGAAACACAAATGGGACAAGTTCCAAAGGGGCAGCCATGTTGGTCTAGTTCAGCAAACCAAAGAAGAAGCGTAGTTGCACTTTCAAAGACTAACAAATTAGTTTATTGCATGAGATTTCATGGGAGAAAATTCCACTTTGTCAGCCGCTTGAAGGTAGAGAAGTAGTACTTCTCATCTTCAAGCACCTATTGAACACCTGCACGTCTCCATTTCAGGCATCTGACAAAGTGGGATTTTCTCCCATGAAAGCTCATGCGACGAATTTGTTAGTCTTTAAAAGTGTCTCTAGACTACTTGTCTGTTTTACAAATGGGACAGAAAACGATAGAGGTGCAGATTCACTCTTTGAGCTAAGTTGCCTTAGGCAATTATTTACATCCAATGCCTCCATAACAAGATCCCACCATGTTCTTTAAAGAACAGAACCAGGCCAATTCTGTTAATCCAGACTGGTACTGCAGAACTAACTTACTTTTTTAAACATTTCATGTGAATATCTCGTTCCATTTATGTCAGAAACAGTCAGGTTCCAGATACGTTCCACAACTGTTAGTGTCAGTATAAAAAAGAAATAATTTATGAACCAAAAGGTAACAGCAATGTGCACACTGACTGATCAAGTTACAAACCGAGGTCTAACATTCACAATTAAAATTTCAGAAAAGGTGCTACTAAATATGGATTTATAAATGGAAAACTGTGAAATTTGCAGATTTATCAGGGATCCAGAACTTCTCTTATCCACCTCCTAGCCCAATGAACAGTGCTTTGAATCTCCTAATTACATTTATATTAGTTGTTCTGTGTTATTGTTAATATTATAGCAGCACCTACAAGCCCAATCAGCAACAGGACTCCACTGTGTCAGCTGATGTTTAAACCTGTTGAAAGACACTGGAAAGAAAACCATATACACCTTTGACTTAAGAATTTGGTTTTAAACAGAGTAATAATTAAACACCAAGCTTTGCCACAAAGCTTTCCATCAGTAAATTGTAAAGCACTCTACAAAGGAATGGAGTGTCATTGCCCCCATTTTACAGATGGGGAAACTGAAGCCCAGAACAATTATGTGATTTGCACTCTGACAGGTCAGATGTTTGTTTTGAAAACTCCATGTTCTCTGCCATTACAATTAATGTGGAAAGAGGAGTGCTAACGTGATGACTGGTGAAGGGTATTACTAGTCTCAGAACCCCTCGATCATACTTTCTTGGCATTCATGACATCACCTACCCTAGTTCCCTGAAACTCTAAAGCTTTCCTTGCTACTAAAGACAAGCCACTACTGGAGCAAGAAGTCTAAAGATACAGGACAGTAATAACTATCAGTTTCTACGCAAATTGTGCAGACCTAGAAAATGAAAATCTCTATAAATTCATGTGAAGTACCTGCATCAGGTGCCTTCGTAAACAAAGACTACCCTACACAGCCTATCTGCACATTATATTATCTACTTGCATCTACTCTAGTTGCTCTACTGAGCTAAGCTGAGTGGTAAAGGATGTGAAAGTTAACAGCAATATACCTCCCTCACAGTATCATCACTTCATATTCAAGCGTGTCAGTGCATTATCTGAGAATAAATGCTAATTAAATCTCTACAACATACCTAATTTTCTATTATTCTTATTAGTTTAGCACTTATTGCTTGTGTTGTTTATCTCCTTTTGATGACTGACCGTGGTCCAGGAGTTGAAGACAGAAGATTAAAATCCAAAGGCTGAGAAAAACAACTAAATCCAGAGGTGTCTGAGTTTCACTGGAAGCCTGGTGCTGCTCATGAATGGTCCTGTGTATGGTACATTGTACACTTAACTTCTCGGCACACGCCAAATTACAATTGAACTCTCTCAACGTATTAAACGGTTTGTTTCTGAAAATTCCTCTAGCTTTTTATTAACTGTCAACAGATTTCACCTAAAAAAAGTCTCTCTTCTACCTTTCTACTCCATGTGGAACATAGAGTGGTCCCGACTGACACACTCTCCTCTGACAGGCCATGCATGACAGAAACGACTGTCTTGGTTTCCCCCTTCAGAGTGCTGGTGGTACCAGGCAAGCTCTCTTAACCCAACACCCCTCTTGGGGATGGCTTATTAGGAAACATGGGGCAAAGGTTTCAAAACATGAGACTTAAAACACAGACTGTTCAATTCTTACCTCAGGGCAGAAAGGCACTAAATTTCTCAATGTATTACCACAGCCACCGTATCACACGCTTATTCTTTCAACAGTGCCTGGAGCTGCTGGAAGGCCTCCCGTATCTTTGAACTATTATAACCACCCCAGTTCTTTCTATTAGGGCAATGCCATGCATGTCCCAGAGGCAGCACTCTCAGCCTCTCTGCTGGGAGATCTTAAAACAGGGGATTGTTCCTTATTCCCACAAACCTCTCGTAGTCCTTCTAGACCCAATTCTCTGGCCCTGGTGATGTCACCGGTCAAATTACTCCCCTGCTTTCAGCTCTCTCTGACCCTGGCTCTCCGGTTTGGAGACGTCAGTCAGCAAACTGCCCCTCAGGTCCCAAGCACAGAGTCTCTGGCAGCTCTCATCTGCCTCTGATTCCTATTGAGGCAGAGGGTTTACCAGGTTCTCCAACTCACTGCTTTTCTCTCTGTTTCAGAGTCTCCCTAGCCTTTTATTGAGCCCAGGTGCTGCCCAACCCTCTTAACTGGCCAAATGAGAGCATCTGTCCTTGCACAGGACACTGGACCTACTTTATTCACAGGGGCCTTCACTACTGCCCTCCTCTTTCGGTTCCCCGCTGCAGTCTTAGCTTTGTTTCACATCGTTCTGATCACTTTCAATTCTGTTTCTATTGTCCATTTCCAAATCATCCTTGGTCTGCCACACTGACTCTTGTCCTGGGGGGATCCTATTCCAATGCCTGTCTTGTTATGTTACTTGGGTCTTTCTTCTATACGTCTCCAAGGCATCTCCACTTTCATTCCATAATTTCCTCTCCTATCAATTTCTGATAAATCAAAGTCCTCTAACTTCTGTGTGAAAGTTCCTTGCACGCCCTCTGGTTGTTCTTAGGTCTCTCCTATTATCTAATCCATAACCAGTAAAAAGATCCTGGGTGACAACACATCTTTGTCTGATGCCAGTAGTAACCTCAAAGGGCTTACTACCTTCACTGTTGCATAGTACCTGGCATGTCACGTTTCCACAGAAACTCTGAATGACATTCACACATTTCTGAGGGATTCCACAGTCCCAACTTTCATAAAACTGTTGTATCTGCTATAGTGGTGTTTCTCAACTGTCCTGGGATGCGTTTGAGAGAGGTCGCAGACTTGGACTGTCTGCACCTGTTTGGTGAGGGCTATTCTGTCAGCCCCAGGTGGCAGGGTTCAGGCAGCTTCAGATCTTTAATGTTTTAAGGGCCAGACTTCACTAAGACTGGCAAAATTGCTGCCATCAGCTCAACATCTGTGAAGACCCCCTCAGTCAATCATAAAGCCCATCTATCATGACAACCCAAACAACTGCAATACCATTGAGTCTAAGGGAGGCCCCTCCCTTCGACTCAGCGCAGTGGACGTGCCAGGTATAGGACAGTCAAATGTAGATATGAAAGTTATTTTAAGTAGCTTACGTATCTCCGTCCAACTGCTGCCAAAAACAGTGGGTAGTGTAGATCTGCCCTCTCACTTGGTAGGGGGTGACTTCTCTTTCAAGTCCAAAAGGGGGTTGTTAGCACAAAAAGGCTGTTAAATGCTGTGCTCTCTCAAAGGTGTTTTGAACATCTATAAAATTCATAGAAAGTGGTGACTACCATCCGATCAACAGTTCTATAAGGATTTGTAGGGTTACTATTTGATCTATACATGCTTTTTCCTGTCTTATCCTGCCTGTTCTTTTGTTAACCTTGACTCTACCACTTTCTTTATGCTGTGTAGAACAGCATGTAAAAATACCTTAGTTGAGATAGACAGCAACTGAATGCTCCTCCAGTTATACACTGACTGAGATTTTCCTTTCTTTGGAAGCTTCACTCTGTGACCCTTTTCCTATTCATTTGATATTCTTTTTTTCTTTTTCCCATATCTTTTGTAAGAAGCCTAACAAAATGCCTCCTACATTCAAATACAACTGTTGTCAATGTCTACTGCATTACGAACCTCAGTTTCAGTGGTTTTCAACTTATGGTCCACAAACCCCTGGGGTCTGGAAGCTACATGTGAGATTTCCAAAGAGGTCCACACCTTCATTTGAAATTTTTTAGGAGTTTACAAATATAAAATATAGATAACATCCACTGGAATGTTATCTGAACCTGATGCCTTTCTATCATTTAACCAGTTCAGTGCCCTCTCTGTTTCTACTCTGGTGATAGCTCCTAGCTGGAGATCCATATCTTCTTCCTCCTACATCCGGGGGGGGGGGGTGTAGAGGGCTGGCCACCAATTCACCATTTCAGTTGTTGACTGAAGTACTGCCTCCATTTGTTGTTCTGCCATCTTCATGTTAAGTTGCCCTCATTGTACTGAACTGGTTAGGTGGCATCTGTTTTTCTTCTTAACAACTGTCTAATGGTTTACAACATTTCCATTTTATTTTGTGCTGTAGCAGCCTGAGTTTCTATGGCCATTTTGTCCATAAAGTATCATTCATCCATCTTCCCTGGCATTCCTTCTGGCCTTTTTTTTTTTTTTTTTAACAGCATATTCCTTCTAGAGTTTTCATGGCTATGCTCATGTTGTTTCTTGATTAGTTTCAGTTTAATTTTGCATCTTTCTTCTACTTCCTGCTATGTAGCCTCAGATAACCATTCGTTGTGATGTTTCTTCCTGTATTCTAGCACTTCCTTATAAATTTTAGTGGGAAGTTCGCTTTTGCCTTGTACTCTTTCATCATCAGGCAGTTAAGTGTCTGCTTACTAGCACAATTCTAAACCCCTATTGTGCTGTCATCTGCCATAGCTTAGCAATGTTACAAGGAGGGCCTCATTGTTGCTCAGATCACTATTTTTATTCTCAATATAGCTACCAATAGTGCATGGTCCACTCTCACATCTGCTCCTGCTACGTATGTCTTCTGAAGTTCTTCTCCATTTGCAATGGACTGTAGTGGGATTGATTTGGTTTTCATCTCTGTGAACTGATGACTTCCAAATTGCTGAGAGAAGGTAAGTGCCAGAGGAATAGCTATGTTGATCTAGTTCAGCCAAACAAACTAGGAGTCTTCTTTAAAAGTGCCACAGCACTCCTTGTTTATTTTGAGAGAAGATAGTTCTTCTAATGACCAGATTATCCATGCCAAAAATATAAAAACAAAAACACACCCCAAACCACTCCCTCCAAACACTTCTGTCATTTCCCCATAATTTCTTCCCTGACATTATTGTTGTTCCCTACTTTAGCAGTTATTAAGAGGACATCGCTTTTGGGGAATCTTGTCTTTTATATGCTATAGTTGCTGCTAGACAATTTATTTTTCCTTTCAGCTACCATGACTTGTCAGATTGTAAAACTCAACAGGGATTTTCTAGAACTCTCAGGTAAAACCTGCTGTTGTATTACTTTTTGAAACTGGTGCCTGTTCTGTGAACTTTTGGCAGACCATCTTAATAATATCAGGACCATGTCATCTCTACGTAAGTCACTAATGCTTGGTAGCCTACAAGACAGTAGGATGTTTCCAGTCGACAAAGTTAAGAGTCCCAAAGGTACCCATCTCATTTCGCTTAGGCCTAGAGCATCTAGTTTGCGGGTTGTGACTCATTTGGTGGCATGTGGGACCCTACAGGACAAACCAGCCCACTCCATCCAGGCTGAATGCAGCCCCCAGCCTGGTTCTTCACAACAAACTTACCGCTGTGTGGAGACAGTAATGTGTTCCAACTGAGTGGTTGAAAACCACTGATCTAGTTTAACTCTGTTCATTTCACCCAGGTAACTTTTTTGTGAGTTTGGCCACTTTGCATTCCCTCATTTCTAGGCCTATTTGAATTGAGTTAGACTGACCAACAATGCAAGTTTCCATAATGACTTCTATCACCATGGACTGCACTGAGATGTGGAAGGGAGGTACGTGTGCTCCCATGACCCAATGAATTATGCTAGAAGGATAATTCCAGGTGAGGTCACCCATGGCAGAGAGGTTGAAGGGTAGGAGCTCGGCTAAAAGAATCAGTCACTGGTTCTCCCAATATAGTAGTTTGAACTCAGTAATATGCAAGTTTTGGAGAAAATTTTAAAGGAGAAAGTACTTAAGGATATTGAAGGTAACAGTAACTGGGACAAAACACAATATAGCTTTACAAAAGGTAGATTGTGCCAGACCAACCTGAGCTCCTTTTTGAGAGGATAACAGATTTTTTAGAGGAATGCGGTGGACCTAATTTACTTAGATTTCAGCAAGGCATTTGATACAGTTCCACTTAGGGAATTATTAGTTAAGTTACAAAAGATAGGGATTAATATGAATATAGTAAGGTGGATAAGGAACTGGTTAAAGAGGAGACTATAGCAGGTTATACTGAAGGATGAACTGTAAAGCTGGAAGGAGGTTACTAGTGGAGTCCCTCAGGGATTGATCTTGGGACCAATCTTATTTAATCTTTTTCTAACTGACCTTGGCATAAAAAGTGTGAATGTGCTAATTAAGTTTGCGGATGACACCAAGTTGGGAGGTACTGCTAATACAGAGAAGGATTGGGATACCATACAAAAAGATCTGGATGACCTTGTAAACAGGAGTGTCAGGAACAGGATGAAATTTAATAATGGGAAGTACAAGGTCATGCACTGAGGAACAAATAAGAGCTTTTCCAATAAGTTGGGAACGCATCAGTTGGAAGGGACTGAGGAGGAGAAGGATCTGGGAGCACTGGTTGATCACAGGATGACTATGAGCTGCGAATACGATGAGGCTGTGAAAAAAACTAATGCGGTTCTAGGATGTATCAGACGAGGTACTTCAATTAGAGACAGGAAGGTGTTAGTGCTGCTGTACCAGGCACTGGGGAAGCTCCATCTGGAATAGAGTGTGTGGTTCTGGTTCCCCATGTTTAAAAAGGATGAATTCAAATCAGAACAGATGCGGTGAAGGGCTACAAGGATGGTCTGTGGAGTTGAAAACCCGCTTTATGAGGGGAGACTCAAGAAGCTTGGCTTGTTTAGCCTAACCAAAGAAAGGTTGAGGGGTGATATGATTGCTCTCTATAAATTTATGAGAGGGCTAAATATCAGGGAGGGAGAGGAATTACTTGAGTACAGCACCCATGCAGACACAAGAACAAATGGATATAAACTGTCCATCGGGAAATTTAGGCTTGAAATTAGATGCAGGTTTCTAACCATCAGAGGAGTAAAGTTCTGAAATAGCCTTCCAAGGACAACTGTGGGGGCAAAAAATATAACTGCCATCAAAACTGAGATTGATAAGTTTATAGAAGAAACAGTATGATGGGATGGCCAACTTTGGGAATTGACTGATCTTTGGCTACTGCTGGTGGATATGCAAAGTGGCCTAAGAAGGGAGGGTAGATGGGGCGGGTTCTGAGTTTTTACAGAAAATGCTTTCTTGAGTGACTGGCTGGTGAGACTTGCACATATGCTCAGGGTTTAAGTGATCACCATATTTGGGGTCAGGAAGTAATTCCCTCCTCCTCCGGCGCTAACTAACTAGGACTCTTGGGATTTTTCACCTTCCTCTGTAGCATAGGGCATGGCTCACCTGCCGGTGAATCCTCTGTACCTTGAAGTTCTTAAATCATGATTTGAGGATTTTAATAACTCAGTCATAGGTTAGAGGCTTATTGCTGGAATGGGTGGGTGAGGTTCTGAGGCCTGCATTGTACAGGAGGTCAAACTAGATGATCATAATGGTGCCTTCTGACCTCAGAGTCTATGAGAATTATACTTAGCATGTGTAAAAACTGACATTAAGAGGCACTGAATAAACATGAACTAAGCCTCACGCTACTTCTCTGTGCCATAGGTAGGTATTCTTACTTTATAAGCAGACAAATGGAAAGAGAGGGGCTAAAAGACTAGCCCGGGGGTGGCGACCTTTGCCAGCCCCACCCACCGCAGCCTCAGCAGGTGCCGGGGGGGCTAGGCCTACAGTTCCCAGCCTGGGCTGGAGCTAGCTCCTGGCCCCACTGGTGGCCAGTCTCCAGTTCCCCGGGTCAGGGGTGGCGCTGGCTCCCCCAAGCAGTGGCAGCTCCAGGTGGGGTGACCCCCCCCTGCACTCCCCTCTAGCCCTGCCCAGCAGGATGTGAGGCCAGCTGGGGCCAGGAGCCCCACATGCCGCAGCTTTTGTCCCTGCTGGCCACACTCCCCAGCAGGGAAACACGGCCAGCGGGGGCCTGGAGCCATGCCATGCGGCTCTTGTGGCCCCAGGCCATGCAGCACTGTAGAAGGGCCAGCAGGGGAGCCTGAGTGGCGCCATGTGCTGTTCAGGCTTGGCTCGCGTGCCATTTTCGGCACATGTGCTGTGGATTGCCAACCCACGGACTTGCCCAAGAGCATGGATGGACATGATGTATAGGAAGGAACTGAGCTCTGGCTCCTCTGACCACACTTTTCCTTCTGATCCTGATCTTTCCAGGCCTCTTGTCCAAGGGAAAAAGTTAAATTCTTCCCACCCACTACTAGTGATACCAATGCTAATGATGAAGGTAATACCACCTAACTCTTCCACAGCATTTATCATCAATAGACTTCAAAGCACTCTCTATCACTTTCTACATTTTACAGGAGGGAAAGTGAGGCACTCAGGCATGAACTGATTTGCCTGAGGTCACCCAGCAGGCTATGAGCAGAGCTGGGAACAGAAACCAGGTTTCCTGAGTTGCAGTCCAGTTCTTTATTCACCTGGCCACCTGCCTCCCTACACTGGATCTGAGTTCTTTGTTTCAGATCCTCCCAGGCAACTTTCAGAGCTACTCTCTGGCAGCCAGATGATGGCAGCCCCTTCCTATGGTGCTGAGGGGGAGAGCAGACTGATTTCCAAAGGGGATGGGAGAGTTAACAACCAAGCAGGGCTACGACTGTAACCTACATCAGTTCACTGAATGAGGGAGGTGGGGTATGTTACTCAAGACAGCTCTCTGCAGTTCACTGCTCCTAATGGAGGCTGGTGCCGAACAACAGAATTGGACAAAACTGGCCCACAGATCGGCGCCAGCAATTTAATTTTCGGTCACTAGAAGGCACTCCTCCATTACATTTCTGCAGTGGGGCCAAGCAACAAGCTACTAAAACTGATAATCATGGCAACCAGAAACACAGAGATTTGTCGAGGCCTGCTAATAAGCACTACAGGTTCCTCCGAAAACAACTCTCTCTTACTCTGTGATCAACAAAGAGGCACTCCAACAGTCCAGAGGGACCAAACGTCAGCCATTATAACAAACTAGACAGAAGGGCTCTCCTCTAGGAGGCTTGCCCCCCAGTGAGTGGTTGCTTGTAAACAGAAGAAGTAAGATCACAGGAGTAAATCAGCACCTACATAATTTGGTGACAGATGCTTTAAGGAAGTCCTAGACAGAAGCACTGGAAGTGGTGCTCTCCTGGGATTTCACACTTTTATATAAACAGAGTATTAAGTGCCACCTAATCCTTGCATCATCTGAGAGAGAGCTATGCAAGAATAATTGTTTTCATCTGGGATCTCCAGCTCTTCCACATTACATTTCAGATCAGACTTCTTATGCTTTGCTCCCTAAGGAAAAGCATTGCCTGTTCACTGCAGAATTTCTCCACCCAACACAGATACTCATTAGTCATGCCAAATATCCTCCCTGAGAAGACTTTGGCTCTAAAATCAACACAGAAAGAAACTTCCACTTTCTTCCAAAAAGCAATAGCTAAAGAGCTACAAATACTATATCTTGTTTCTGTAGAGTGCTAACAATTCCAGGACAGCACTAACACCACACTTAGGTAGCCCTTGCCTACTTTCATTCTCAAAGTTAAGCATGTGCTTAAATGCTTTGTTTGAACAGAGTCGGAATACTTTGTATTTTACAGATCCGAGTTCTTAGTTGCTACTGTCTGCGTCAAGAATTATAATTAGTGGATACCTGTCACTACTTAACTACCACATCCCATTTCCTCTTCTTCAAACCCTGACAGCAAATTTTGTGTGACAATTTCCATCCTATGAAGGCCATTATGAGATTATAGATTATTTTGACTGCTGTCAGAGCTGTTGCTAGCCTGGGGCTCCAGGGGCATCAGGCCCCCTGAAACTCAAAGCCAGTCCCCGAGCAGCGCACTTCTAAACCGCGTGACGGCACGGCCCCTGTCTCGTCTCCGCACAAGGGGGAGCCGTGTTCTCTACTTGGCCAGAAGACTGTCTTCCAGCTGGCGGGAATTGCCCCAAGCTGGTCCTGGGAGTATGCTCAGAGCAGGGTCAGGCTAGGAGCCTCAGGCTGTGCCGTGGCCGCGCTCTCCTCTGACAGCCAGGCAAGGAGGGCAGGGGGGACGGTTCGGGGAGAGGCATGCCGGTCTGACATGGAAAAGGCATAGGGGAGGAGGGCAGCCTGGGGCAGTGGGGGCCAGTGATAGGACCCGGGGCGGGGGGGTTAAGGAACGGCTCAGGGCCCAGGCAGCCAGTGGGGACCTGGGCCCCAGTTAATCTTTATGTGTAGAAGTGCCTCTGACTGCTGATCAAGAATATGAAATAATTTAAAATGGGGCCCATGATCAACATTTCCTGAGCTGGCTACAGTTTCCCACACATTTACTTCCTGAACGCGTAGGCTTCACCTCTGAATTCTGTTGACCACTTAAAAAGCTTCACAGCTTCTCCTTAGTAAGATTACCCTGTAAATATTTCACAAACCAGCGCTTTGTTTCCCAACACTTGTATTTTCTGACTAACAACTCCAATTGGTCATCATCAGATTATTTTCTACATTCATCACCACATACATCACCCACCTCCACCAAGACATACTGAAAGGTCTCACACCACAGCTGAAGAAACACGGATGTTGCGCTCTCAAAAGTCATTCAACACCCTGCACTAATCTGTCTTCTCGGAGTTTGTCTTTAAAAAACCCAAACCCACAGAACAACCTAAAGGCTGGAAACCCCTGCTCCGTTCAGCAAAGCGTTACTTCTCTGTGACAAAGTGACTCACCGGCCAGGTTGCTCCCTTAGAGCTAAGTGGATTGTTACAGTGGTTTTTATCCACTGTGACTTTGCCACCCAAACTTGCTGTTGGTCTCCTTCACTTTGTAAACCGGCCCTTCAGTCAGGATGCTCAAGTCTCACACCTTTCGAGGATTCAGAGTTCAACACAAAAGACAGGAAAAACCCAAAGTTCAGTAACCTCTATGACAGTCCCTCGGTCCTTGTCTGGGGCTCATCGGTCTTGGTCTCAATCTGGAAGCCGTTCCTTCTCCTCTTGCTCTGTGGGAAATAAAGCAGAACCCCTCCTTTGGGCTTCTGGGAGCTAAGGAGCATTCCTTCAGTTTCCTCACAGCTTCCCTGGCCTGCTCCTAAACTTTCTCTGCTTTTCAGCATCTTTCTCAGGTCTGTGAATGCCACCATTCCCACCATGGGCTTGTGGGTCCTGCATGTTCTTCCCAGGTGGTTACTGAGGAGGCTCTGCCAAACTGCTCCCAGACTCTCCAGCAGGAGCTAGGGTGTATTTCAAATAGTCATGCTCGTCCCCCCAACCCCACATACAAGTTAACAGAGGAAAAATATGGTACATGCCAGATCCTCAACTACTGCAAAATTGGCATGACTCCCTCAGAAGCCGGCCCACCAGGCATTAGCCTAGCTCTACAACAAGATCAGGCCAATTTCAATAGGATAAGCCCAAACACTGATATGCTAATTAACTCCCAAATGACTGTTTTGATAAGAAATCTTTCAAGTTGTTCCACGTTTTGCAACAACATGTTTACACATTTGGGAATTAGGAACAGAAATGAAGTCACTCAACAATGCCTTACATTAAATATGACAACCCATGAAACTAGTCAAATCTGACATTCCCTGAGAATAATGAATTGATTATTCACTAGCTGCTACTCATGAGCCAGAGATGCTGGCTCACCTCTTCTCCTTCAACTACCTCTTCAAGACGCCCTTCTGCCTTCACATCTCCAAGGAACCAGCCAACACACAGTGGCTAAGCTGAAGGTCACTTGGGAAGGTCAGCAACATTTATGGCTGTGATAAACTAACATATGTCTCAAATGTAGCTAAGTACTCTAAATATTTGATTGCCTCCCTCTCTCCACATTTCCCTTTATTTGTCATCCTAGATGCACACCTTTCATTCCAGAAAGTAAGCTTACCTTTTGGTTGGGCAGCATCCAGCAAAGACCCAAACTTGATCAAAGCTTCTCAGTAGCATTGCAATAAAATTAAAGGTGGAACCATCAGCAAGACCTAGGTTACCTAAACTTTGCCATTATAAGCTCTGGTTTTGAGTGCTTACAACTGTCTCTCAACTAGCTATTTGGCCTGAGAATTTTCATGTATGCTCACTGCCTCTGGCAGAATTTGTTTTTGAAAATTTCAGCAAAAACAGTTTGGCCACTTCTAGGAATCAGGTTAGGAAGAAGAAGGTTGCTTTACTGATGCCAGTTGCTGACTCTTCCCCCCTTCCATCATTTCTTCTTTGAAGAGCACTAACGCTTCCAGAATTTGGAACTGGAAGTTTAAATTTGGCAGGACCTTTAGTCTACCTATATGCTGTCACCTATGGAAATCAAACCACATCTGAGCAAGTTACAAGTGTATGAAAACTGCCATTTGCACATGCTTGGTAGAACCTGTTACAGGTTTGGAGATAAAAATCTCCACCGTTCCATCACACCAAGCGTCACAGAACTTCCCAACATGCCGATCATCTGGATGATGTTTCCACGCAGAGAGCTAGAATTTTGGGCAGGGGTTGTGATGCAGCAGCAGCTGTCATCACCCAGCTCTGGCCCAGGGAAACTGTCTCATGGGCATACATTACATCAGTGGTTCCCAACCCGTGGTGCGGATGGGGGGGGGTGGCTTTCAGAGAGGCCAGTGGCTCCCCTCCTGCTGGCTGCAAAAGGGAACTGCTGCTGGAGGACCCAGGTGGAATACGTTTCCACATAGCAAAAAGACTGGTGCAGGCTCCACGGCAAAGTGCTCCACTAGGTCCACAGGTCTTGGGGTCCCTGCTGGAGCCAGGAGAAGAATACTCATCTTCCATCCCTCTGGCTGCAGAAGGGGGCCAGCACCTAGAGCACCAGGTGAAGCATACAGGGATACAGGACACACGTGACTTCCTTGCTGCACCCAGAGAAACGGGAGAACAGTGAAGAGGCAGGCTCCTTGCTGAACCTCCTCCGTCTGGCTGCACCAGGGAGTCTACTGGCTGAGAACGGTGGCCCTTTAGGGGTGTAAAAGTGGCATCTGTGGCCCTGGAGGCAAAAAGGTTGGGAATCACTGACCTACATACTACTATACAGGCTACACGTCATCAGGAATCGTATATCTCCAGTGGTACCACAGCACACCTGGTAAATGACCCTTCAAGTCAGCAGCATTGCTATGGGTACCCACATGGCTCCACAAAACGCCAACATTTTCATGGCTGATTTGGAACATTACTTCCTCAACTCTTGCCCCCAAGTGCCCCTTCTCTATGCTACACTGATGACATTTTCATCATCTGAGCCCACAAGGAGTCCCTTGAAGAATTCCACTGGGATTGCAGCTATTTCCTCTCCCTCATCAACCTCAGCAGTCCACACAAGAGATCCATTTCCTGGACACTACAGTACAAACGAGTGATGGCCAGTAGTGGGGTGATTTCCCAGCTGTGGAGTCGAAGGGAGCAAGAGCCCCAGAGAGGGGTGCGGTCAATGGGAGTAGAAGGCTGCAGGGCAAATCAGGGCCCAAGAGCCAGTTTGCCCGAGACCTGAAAAAAGGAAGGCCATGCTGTCAGTGGGGCTGTGGAGACAGGACCTCACACAGCTCCCAGGGCCACTGCCAAGGTTCAAGAAGACTCCAGCACTGATACCCAGGCTGCTGATACCTGGTGAGGCACAGGCCAAACAGAGGTGAAGGAAGTTGAGGTGGCACCCAACAGAGCACAAAGGGTCCCTGGGCCAGGGCCCAGAGAAGTCGGCGGCCTATGGTTGCACACATCTCTTCTCGGCTGCCAGTGGGAGGTGACACCAAAAGTGAGCAGCACATGGACAGTGGCAGCTACTGAAACAAGTGGGCTGCCTGGGGATGGACTATACTTTGGAACTGGGGGACTAAACGGACTCAGCCAGAGAGCTGAGGTCCTGCAAGGGACTACAAAGTTTATGAAGAGACTGAGCACTGATCACCAGACAGCGGCCCACTTGAGCAATTCCTTGTACCATCACTAGGAGGCACCTGTCTGGCAGGTTTTGCGAGCCCAAGGGTTTATTTGGCCACATAAACACCACCCTAGTCCAGAAATCTACCGACCACTATACGTACCTACATCCCTCCAGCAGGACACGCCACACTATCCACTTTCTACAGCCGAGCCCTAAGATACAACCGCATTTGTTCCGATCTCCTAGACAGAGAAGCACCACAGGATCTCTATCAGGTGCTCCTGAAACTACAATACTCATCTAGTGAAGTGAAAAAACTGATTGATGGAGCCAGATGTTTACCCAGAAGTCACCTACTACAGGACAGGCCAAACAAAGAAATCTACAGAACACCATGGGCCATCATCTATAGCCCCTGCTAAAACCTCTCCAACACATTATCAAGGATCTACAACCTATCCTGGAAGATGATCGGGGACTCTCACAGACTGGAGTGGCAGACCAGTTCTCACTTATAGACAGCCTCCCCCCATCTGAAGCAAATATTCACCAGCAACTACACACCATATAACAAACATTAACCTGGGAACTTAACCCTGCAACAATCCTGTTGCCAACTCTGCCCACATACCTACTCAAGTGAAATCATTACAGGTCCTAACCTCATCAGTTCCACCATCAGGAACTTGTTCACCTGCACAGCTACTCATGTGATATATGCCATCACATGCCAGCAATGCCTCTCTGCAATGTACCTTAGCCAAACTGGACTGCCCCTATAAAAAAGAATAAATGGATACAAATCAGACGTCAGAAATGGCGACATCCATAAATCAGCAGGAGAACACCCCAGTCTCCCTGGACTCTCAGTAAGACTTGAAGGTTGCCAGACTTCAACAAAACTACTTCAGTAATGGATTTCCGTGTGAAACTGCAAAGCTGGAACTCATCTGCGAACTCGACTCGATTAGAATAGGCGTGAATAGAGACTGGGAGTGGCTAGCTCTCACTCACTACAAAAAAAATAATGTTGCCCTTGTTGGCAATTCACCTTCTCATCAATGACTGTATTGAATAGACCTCTTCCTCCTTTATTAAATTGACCTCATTAGCACTTGCCCACCTCATAAATTGTAACTCACCCTTGCATGAATCTATACCTAACAAACTGTAGTTTCCATTTCAGGCATCTGATGAAATGGGTTCCAGCCCATGAAAGCTTATGACCTGCCCCCAGTTTTTTTTTTTCTGTTAGTCTCTAACGTGCTTTAGGATTCCTTGTTGTTTACACAATATATAGTATGCATATATTACACTATATCTACACCTATCCCCATATACTAATTAATCTCCAGTGCAGGACACCGGAACTTTAGTTAGAACATATGTTTTGCCATTCTTTGCTAGAGTCGCAATATAATTACAATCTTCGTTATAGGCTCTTTTGGTTACTATAAAAAAAGCAAGGAGTCTTGTGGCACTTAAAGACTAAACCGATTTATCTATCACATGAGCTTTCATGAGAGAAAATCCCACTTCGTCAGATGCTTTGAAGAGGGGGAAAGTGTCTGACAAACTGATTTTCTCCCACAAAAGCTCATGTGATAAATAAATTGGTTAGTTTTTAAGTGCCACAAGACTCCTTGCTTTTTTTTTTTTCTTTTTTCTTCTTTACTAGACTAACACGGTTGCCCCTTTAGAACTTGGTTACTCTGTGTTTGTATAGCAATTAGTACAATGAGGTCTCAATCTTAGCGGGTATTTTTGTAATTCAAATAAATATAATACAGCTTGACAAAGGGTAGATATCAAAAGGAGGAGATAAGGGAACAGAGCCCCAAACCATATTTATGTTTGTTAGGTATATACTGTAGAAGAACACAAAGCAGCAAGAAGAGGAAATTCTTGCAGCAGCAGCAGACTGGGAAATGAGAGATCTGCAAACAAGACTGATTTTTTCTCTTAAACAGCAGCCACCTCTAACACTGGACTGCTTACTGGGGCAGAAGCAGAGCAGATAGACTCAGCAAGAGAAAGCTGACTAGCAAAGCAGTCCCTTAAAAGGCAGTTGAAACAGCACCATTCTTAGACGATCTTATGCTTTCCAACACAGGTGGGCCACAGGGATTCTAAGCACACCCATTAGTGGGAAACAGCAAAGAAAGGAGAAAAAAGCATCCTGTGGGCTGTGAAAACTAACCTTGGTTCATAAGTGATGATATGCTGTCTCAGTAAGGCAGATGCTGAACGCCAACAACAGCAAGATGCGTATTTAAACAAACTTGCACTCGCTATTTTGAAGGCATTTCTTTTAAGCTAGAATAAAAGATGTGAGTTTGCAGTACAGCCTGATGGGTTGGGGTATCTTCCTGGTCTAAGCATCTGGTTTAAAACGTCTTGCCTACTTGGAATCACTACATCTTTGAATCCTGATGATAGAATTGGGCCATGGACGTGGGCATAATACAAAGGGTTCCATTTTTCCCTGGCTCTCTGCTCTGCTCAACGCATAACAGACAGAGCAACCTTACAGCTCCCTGATCCTTCACTGGCATCTTCCGATGTCGGTCAAACCAGTCTTGGGGCTGCAAAAACCTTATGCCACTAACATAAGGTCTGCTGCATTCACATTCTGCCTTCAACCACATCCCCTCTATGCCATGGGGAGGAGGATCAGTTGGTGTCGGAGCTGCCCATAATGGATTATGCCTGGGGGATTCTCTGCCAGGAGAATTCCCTGCTGACCAGCTAGAGTCCAATCCATCCCCTTTGTGCCGTCTAAGTGGTGCAAAGAAGATGCAGTGTAATGAAAAATCTGCAACTCAAGAGGTGGTAAATTCGCTCAAAGTTCTCATTTGCACTGGTGCCGCTGCTGCTCCATTCATTCTCCCTGGGCAGAGTCAGAATATCCCAACAGCCGCTTTAACGTATCAAACCCTTTTAAGTAAAGTTGTGCCCAGGGAGAATGACTGGAATGCCCAGGAAGACTTCCTTACACAGAACTTTGTGTGTATTGCTCCGTGCGCCGTATGTCTGGCTTCTAACCATAGCTGACTGCACTTGACTTGTGGTCTGTGTATAGTACTTGTGAAGTGTTTTAAGATGCTGTTTATTTCACAGTTCCGTGTGTGTTAATATATTCACATCACACTTCAACCTACAAGTTCCACCTAGCTGAAACTTTGTGCTGCCTAGGTACAGTCAGCAGTGGGTAGTCCGTTCCAACAGATCTCAGATACTCTATGATTTTTCAGACCCTGTACACTGCAGTGTACAGCTACCATGGGCATACTGAGCCTGAACAGGGGGAGATAAGGACAAGAGTTTCAGTCTCTCCCACACACACACTGGATGTACAACGCTGTTTTACATTTTTTGCATTTTGTGATATGGGTGCTGAGCATTCAGGACTTAATAATATGCACATTCTTGGTTCTCCTCCATGTTGCTTTTTAATGCAGGATAAAGAGGCAGAAGAATCCTCATGTTACTTTTGACCATATCGCTTACATGGGAGGCCAGATCTCAAATTAGATCTTGACAATACCATTTACAAAGGCTGTAGCATTACTTAGCCTGCAGCAACCTTGCAAGACACCACAGTGAACCACAAGACTTGAATTTTTTAAATCCCTTTTAATAAGCCTCCACCATTAATTTCAGCTTGTTCATGAGCATGCTGTATTTTTCCTCATTGTCGTGATCAACTTTCGGCATATGATGCATGCACTGGGTTCTTAATGTTGACAACCTATAAAGCTTAAGTAACAGACAGGCTTGGACCCTCTGATTTTCATCTGTGCTTAACTGCAGAGGCTCTGCCAACATTAATAGTCTCACCTTACCTTCTTGGAACATCAGCCATATTTTTAGTTTTATCTATTAACACTTCATATTGGCAGGCAAAGGTCCCATTGCTCTATCAGATCCTAGGTGTGGAACTCGCTTCCTGTGAAACTTGTTTCAAGTCCATTTCAAAACGCCCTAATAAATTGTTTTCTCCTCCAGGATTTTTGCTTATGAATGACCACGAGGAAGTCATTTTTGGACCCCCTACCCTTCCTTCCCTGTCTCAAACGCTCTCAGATTTGTTCTAGTGTTAGCGAGTGACTGTGGTTTTTGCTAATATTTGCGTGTGCCATTAGAAGTGCTGTTGCACTGAACTCCAAAGGCCCTCCCAGGAGAGGTAAACGGAGCTCTTGAGGGAGGGGAAACAAAAAAATCCTCTTTCAGTGAAGTGCCCCCCCCCCATCTCCTGGCAACAGCAAGCCTATCATCCATTTGGTGTCTGATAATAGCCTCTTCCCTCTGCAGAGTACAAAAGGCACCACCTGAAATCTGCTCTTAAAAAAACCACTGTCAACACTTTTGAAGACTAACCAGCACACTGGACAGGAATGGAAGGAGAAGCCTGCCTCCACAGCTAATACTGCCACATTGCACACACATCACCAGCAGAAAATGCAACCACCTGTATTGCCACCACCAGTTTTTATAAACAGACTAGGTATGAAAACCGTATTAAAAGCTAAGTGTTGTTAAAAACACACTGTCTCAATAACACAACAATGAATATGAAAAGCTGTAGTCTTGCAAAATATGAATGAACGCATTATAAACTTGCCCCAGCTGAGATTTCTGGTATGTCTTTAATGAGAAGAAAATAATTGCCTGACAGAGCATGGAGCAAAGCCGGTAGATATCTCGGCTGGTGGACTTCTGGTGAAATCTTGGGAGGTGGGTGGCAGTTGCGCTGCTTGTGGCAGGAGCAGATCCTGGCCCGGGTGCTGGACCCCCTGGGAGAGGGAGCAGCTGCTGGGTCCCGGCCAGCTACTGAGAGTGTGTCCAGGAGACAGAGATGGCAGAATGGCTAAGCTGCTCTGGATGCTGGGGGCCACTGCACTCTGCCCGTGAATGATCGAATGCCACTGGAGGCTCATGGCCAGTCCCTCAGAAGCACGGAGATATTGTTAGAATTGAGTCCACATTCTGCAGTCTTAATGAGTCCGTGGACACGTACCGTTGAGAGGTGGCCTCCACAGTGCAGCCTGGGAACCACTCGGACACATAACCATAGCAAATTCTAAGAATGGGTCCAGGTCAGCGAACCATAGGATAGACATATCATTGTGTGACAAAAGCAGAGACCTGCATGAAATCAGGCAGCAGTGCACCCTGTCTCACCGAACAGTTAACGGCAAGGGAGGCACATGGCTACGCCGGAGTGTGGCAGATAAGGGTCAGGAAAAGAGACAATTCTACATGCCACAAAGTTTTGACCAACAGCAATCACCCTAACCAGCTCATAGGCCTGCCGGCATCACAATCCTAGTGCCGGCTGAGAAGATGAGCACCCTTCCCGTAGCTGAGTTCTCAGCCCAGCCTGGCAGGAACCCCTGACAAAATCTCAGCTTGCAACAGCCGGCTCTCATTGCTAACAATAGTGTGCTGAGATAGAGAATGTCAGAACAGCACAAGGTAATGATACATAACCACAACAGAGCTGTAATGTGTCAAAATGGTAAACCAGTATGCAAAAGCATTTGCTGAATTCATTTGGTTTCAGAGCCAGGAGAGTTGCCTGTAGTTTGCTGTCAATGCCTTTTTTAAAAAATTTACTTTTTAAACTGTTACTAACCCTCAGTTGGCTTTATGGGTTGTCTGAGATGAACAATGTGAGAGCTCAGAAAAACTAAAATGCATTTCTAACCTATAAACAGACTTCTATTCATCTTCTCTCACTGCCATTAAAGCAGTTTACATGGTAATTGGTGAAATACTGAGATTTGGGGTTGGAAAGTTCTAAAATGCGTAACATTCTCTAATGAAAATGGAAAAATGTGCTTCACCAAATATGGGTTTTTATAACCTTTCACTGCTTTGAAGTTATTCTCTGAAAATTACTCTGTAAAAGTGACATGTAGGATTCTATGTTTATTGTCTCAGTGTCAATTTATTTTGAATTGTAAATAGGCAGCATGTGAGATTTTGTTTCTGTCTGCCTCTTTGTCAAGTTTCAGGAATGAAGTCATCATTTGTATTGGGGGCATGGGAAATCCAATAGCTGCCAACCCTGAAATTTCAAAAAGGAGCAGTCTTAACTCCTATATAACTGAACCAATTTACCTATAACTTTACAGAGAAGTCTGTGACTCAGGAGTAGGCAGCATAATTTTGGTGACAGTACATATTTTATCATCTCAACAGAGGAATTCAAGTTGCATTTTAACCAAGAAACTCAATACAGCCTTAACTATGGAGCTGTTAATGATGTCTCTACATTGTTCTCTTGGGAGCAACTCAATATCAATATCACATACAGCTCCTGGATGATGAAAGCACATTATGGGTTGATAAACGGCAATCTCTGTTCATTCTTACAGGCTGCCATAAATGAACAATTTATTAGAAAGCTTCTCAGAAAACGGAAAAAAAAAGAAAGCTCTCTCAATCACACCACACTATATCCACCTTCTCTCCCATCAATTACTGTAGTCTGTCCTACATATTCATTCTTTGCTAATTGCCACCCCTTGTAATTTGCAGACACAAAAGGTGATGTCTCTACATAGTGAGGCCTCATATAGTAAGCCTTCATTATTTTTACAAAATAGCCTAGAGTATATTTAGTAGTAAGAAGTTTGAGCAGGGATCATTCTTTCTAAATTGTCCATTAAGCCCTGTGCACATTTATAGTACTATGGACCCAATGTATTATAATGCATTTAAGCAATTAAAAACAAAACTAAAATTACTGAAGTAAAAGAACAGAGTGATGATTTACTTTTACTTTTTAATTCTCTATTCACTTATCTGTGCATTAGATTAATAAGCAAAATGCTAGTGTTTGGTTAAAGGATCGTACACAATTGTGTCATTCTTCATTAGATCATAAACTGAAGAAAACGTAACTGTTCAAAAAAAACAAAAGAAAAGGGAGACAATCTCATTTACACTAAGGCCATTTTGGCAGTGTAAAGGGGCTCAGAAGAAGTACATTAACTGTATTCACACCCACTTTAAGGCCCCTTTACACAACTACAGCAGCACAATACAAATGCACAGATACAAAATGGGCAGTGACAGCCTAGGAAGGAGAACTACGGAAAGTGGTCTGGGTGCCATGGTGGACCACAAGTTAATACCAGTCAATAGTGTAATGCTGTTGCAAAAACAAAAAAAAACAACAGATACTATTCTGGGATGTATTAACAGGAGCACTGTAAGAAAGACATGAAAAGTAATTCTTCCACTCTACTCTGCCCTGATTAGACCTCAACTGGAATAAAAAAACAACAAGGAGTTGTGTGGCACTTTAACTCAACTGGAATAGTCTGTCCAGTTCTGGGTGCCTCATTTCAGGAAAGACGTCGACAAATTGGAGAAAATCCACAGAGGAGCAACACAAATGATTAGAGGTCTGTGACACTTGACTTACAAGGGAAGACTGAAAGAGCTAGGTTTGTTTAGTCTAGAAAAGAGAAGAGAGGGGACATGATAACAATTTTCAAGTACCTAAAAGGTTGTCACGATGAGGAGGGAGAAAAATTGTTCTCCTTAACCACTGATGACAGGATGAGAAGAAATGGGCTTAAATTACAGCAAGGGAGGTTTAGGTTGGACATTAGTAAAAAATTCTTAACTGTCAGGGTGATTAACCACTGGAATAAGTTTCCGAGGCAGGTTGTGGGATCTCCATCATCAGAAGTGTTTAAAAGCAGGTTAGACAAGCTCCTGTCAGGGATGGTTTAAGAGGATTCTGCCACGAGTGCAGAGGACTGGACTCAATGACCTCTCATGGTACCTTCCAGTTTCTACGATTCTATAAAACAATCAGAGTAAATGAGAATCAGGTCCTGGGTCTTTAGACATAAAAGCTACGATCAATCAACGGGTCAGATTCTCTACCACCATCTACCATAGGCTGCCTGCAGAGAGAGAGAGAGAGAGAGAGAGAGTAATGTGGGGTAAAGCACCACCATTCTCACTTTATAGCATTTTATGTTCCCTCTGCACAGCAGAGGTAAATTACTGCACAAGTGACAAGGCAATGAAGAATCAGATTCAGAGCTCCTCACCCAATAGTCTCTTTGCTAGTTTGTAAATTACTGCAAAAGGCAAGGCTGAGAGTGTCTTAAGTCTTGGATCCTCAAGCCCTTCTGCACCTGTCAACTGTTACCCAGGGGACAAGGCCACCCAAGGAGAATCAAGTTTAAAAAGTCTATTCCTAAACAACCAGAGGCAGCTTACGGGAATTTTGTTAGGGAGTTTAGTCCGGGGGCGGGGGGAAGAAATACAGTTCATTAATATTCTGTAAACTAAAAACAACAAGAAAATGACAAGAAAATCTTAACTGAACCAAACTATGCCATAGAATTGATACGGATAGTAATTCCCTTCTTGAATAATAAGAATACATCAGTACGCATACCTTACTGGCCACCTGACCTAGATGCTGATCTCTACTGTGAAACACTCAGGAGGATTAGAGAGGCTATAAAACTAAAAAATAATAATAAAGGGGACATACAGCTATACCCATACTAAATGTCATATTAGGTAGATGCCACCTCAGGACGGGAAGAATGGATAAAGTTTCTTGACCCCTTAAATGACTGCTTTTTGAAACAATTATTCGTGGAACCCACAAGAGGAGAGGCAATGCTTGACTGAGTCCACGGTGGAGCAGAAGATCTGGTCCAAGAGCTGAATATAGCTGAACCACTTGCTAACAGTAACCATAACATAAAATTTAACCTCCCTGTGGAGGAAAGGAGGGGCCACCAAACCAGTCCACCAGATATTTATTTTCTGAAAGGAGAGCTACACAAAATTGAGGAAGTCAGTTAAATAGGAATTAAAAGGCACAGTCCAAAAAGGGAAATCCCCGAAACAGCATAGAAACTTTTTAACAATACCATAATAATGTCTCATTTTAAATGCATACTCCAAATTTAACAATATAATAAGAGGAACAAAAAGTGCCACTGTGGCTAAACAAGGTAACAGAAGCAGGTAAGACAAAAAAGCATCATTTAAAAAGTGGAAGTTAAATCCTGTTGAGGAAAATAGAAAGGTGCACAAACTCTGGCAAATGAAGTGAAAGAACACAATTAGGAAGGCCAAAAAAGAATCTGAAGAACAGCTAGCTAAAGACTCAGAAAGTAACAGCAAAAAAATCTGTGTGGACGTCAGAACCAGGAATTCTGCTCAACAACCAGTGGGGCCACAATGAAGATGCTGAAAGAGCAGTCGAGGAAAATAAGGCTATTGCTGAGAAACTAAAATTCTTTGACTTGGTTATCGCAACTGAAGATACAAGGGAGACTCCCAAAACTTATTCATTCTTTTTAGGTGACAAATCTAAGGAACTGTCCTAGATTGAGTTCTCATTAGAGGTGGTTCTGGAACAATTTAATGAATTAAACAGTAATAAGTCACCAGGACCATGTGGTATCCACCAAGAATTCTAAACAAACTCAAATGTGAAACTGCAGAACTACTAATTGTGGTATGTAAACTATCATTTAAATAGGTTTCTGTATCAGATTATTGGAGAATAGCCAATGTGCTATCAATTTTTAAAAAGGGTTTCAGAATCCAACTTGGCAATTACAGGGTAGTAAGTCTAACGTCAGTACAAGGCAAATCGTTTGAAACTATAATAAAGAAAAGAATTAGCAGACACACACACATCTGATTTGTTAGGTAAGAGTCAACATGGTTTTTGTAAAAGAAAATCATGCCTCACCAATCTATGAGAATTCAGGGTCAACAAGCCTGTGGACAAGGGTGATCCAACGGATACAGCATATTTAGATTTTCAGAAAGCCTTTAACAAGGTCCCTCACCAAAAGCTCTTAATAATAATGGCCAGTTTTCATAATGGAGAGAGAGAGAAATAGGGTGTCCCCTGGAAGTATGTTGGGAATTGTTAGGGAAGGGATAGATAATAAAATAGAAAACATCATATTGCCTCTTTATAAATCTATGGCATGCCCACATCTTACCTACTGCATGCAGTTCTGGTCAGCAAATCTCAAAAAAAAGATAACAGAAATGGGAAAAAAAGGGTATAGAAAAGCTTCCATATGTGGAAAGATTAACAATGGGATTTTTCAGCTTGGAAAAGAGATGACTAAGGAGGGGTATACTAGAGATCTATAAATCATGACTGGCACGCATAAAGTATTATTTAATCTCTCTCATTACACAAGAGCTAGAGATCACCCAGTGAAAATAACAGACAACAAGAAGAGGCATTTCTTCACACACGACACAGTCAACCTGTGGAACTCCTTCCCAGAGGATGCCATGAAGGCCAAAATTATAATGGGGTTAAAAATCCATAGATAAGTTCATGGAGAATAGGTCCATCAATTTCTATTAGCCAAGATAGGCAAGCTGGTGTTTGTCAGAGGCTGGGAACAGCCAACAGGAGGGATCATGTGATGATTACCTATTTTATTCATTCTCTCTGGAGAACCTGGTACTGGCCACTGTTGGAAGACAGGACCCTGGGTTAGATGGATAATTGATCTGACTCAGTACAGTTGCTCTTACGTACATCCCCACTGATATAAAATCCTGCTCCCCAACCCACTTTTGGCTGCAATAATTTCTGATTCATCCATAAGGCAAAGAAAAACAGACTCTGTCTCTCTGTGTGAATGGTTGCTAACTGCATAAAACAAGCAAGCCTCTTACACTACATGTAGATCTTATTTCCCAATGTAGGTGTCTTCATTAACAGCAAATGTCACCATTCTGATCTCAAATAAATTAAGTATATTGGGGACGCTGCTGTAGGATGAACAATAATGCATATTTTTGCCGATCACCATCAACACTGGACAATCCCATTCCTTGCTAATGAGCTGGCAGATATCTGGAACAAGGGGCGGCCTCACAATGAAGAACAAATAGAAGGACAGTGGGCAGGAAATCAAGTTCCAAAACAGAGACCCTTCCTCAGGCCTCGTTCAACCAACCCTACTGACCTGAGCCACTATGAGGACATCACAGAATGGTAGGAGTGGAAGAGACCTTGTAACCCAGATCTTGTAATCCAGTCCCCAGCCCTTCTAGCAGGCTCAAACATTAGACAAATACCTGTCAGGGACAGTCTATATAATCTACTCTTCAAGCTCTCTGATTATGGAGATTCCAGTCTCTTTAGGCAATTTACTCCAGTACTTAACTACTCTGACAGGAAACTTTTCCTAAAGCCCACCCTAAACTGCCTTGCACTTTAAGTCCATTGATTCTTGTCCTATTTGCAGAAGTTAAAGACACCACCAGTTTTACTCCCTAATCTTAAAATATTTTTTTATACACCTGAAACGTGTTATGCTGCCCCTCCGTCCTCTCTTCTCCAGAATAAAACATCCAATTTTTAAAATCTTTTCTCATATTTTCCAGATCCTTAATAACTTTTGTTGATCTCCTATAGTTTTTCTTCAACTTGTCCACATCTTTCCTGGAAATGCAACACCCATAACTGGACATAATACTCCAGCTGAGTCCCTGTCAGTGTAGAGCAGAGTAGAAGAATTACTTCTTGTGTCTTGCTTACAACTCTCTGCTAATATATTACAGAATCATGTTTGATTTTTTTTGCAAGTGTTACACTGTCGAGTCATATTTAGCTTCTGCTCTACCATGACACTCAGATCCTTTTCTACAGTATGTCTTCCAAGACAATTTGCCATTTTGTATGTGTGCAAGTGACTATTCCTTCCCAAGTGGTGCACTTTGCATTTGTCTTTATTGAATTTCACCGTTTACTTCAGATCATTTCTCGTTTTCCCAGATCATTTTGAGCAGAGATCCTATCCTCCGAAGTACTTGCAGCCCTTCCCAGCTTAGTATCAACTGTAAACTTTGCAAGAGTGCTCTCTATGCCATTATCTAAATCACTTTTGAAGATATTTAACATCAGGCGATTTCAGAGCAAAAGATACGTCACTCAGCTCAGTATTTGGCATTTGCTCTTTGCAGATGCTGCTGCATTTGTCTCTAACTCATCCAATTAAATGCAGATCACAGTGAATAAGGTTTCTGATGCTTGCATTAAGACTGGCATGGTGAGGAGTACTAAAATACCAGTTATGTCACAAGGCACCAACATCCCACCTAAAGCCTATATCAGTAATGAAACTAGGAACAACATGGCTTGTATCTGCTATTCTGGCTCAACTTTAACCAGCTCACTTAGCCTTGACACAGATTTGATGCCAGAATTAGCAAAACCTCTGTCACTTTTGGCAAACCTGTCATGTGTCTGGAAAAAACAAACTGCTAACCCTGCACACAAAGGTGTCTGATTTTCAGCCCTGTGCCATCAGTACCCACCTTTACAGTGGTGAAAACTAGGTCATGTCTTCTGAGCAGGCATGAAGATTGAATTGCTTGCCCCACTGCTGTCTCAGAAAAACCCTTGAGGTCACCTAGGACCAATGAATGGCTACCAAGATCCTTGAGAGGATCGGCTTACGGTCTATGCAGACTAGTCTGGATGCTCTCAGGCTTTCCTGGTTGGGGCACATGGAGCACGTGTTTCCAGATCATTTGCCAAAGTTCTGCTCTATGGCCAGCTCAAGACCTGCCCATGATGCACAGAGACACCAATACAGCAACAAGGTGAAGCTGGATTGCAAGAAATTCAGCATTTCCACAGAGAACTTGGAGACCTCTGCCAACGACTGCTCAGTTTAGAGAGGCCAAGTTAAGGCTGGTGCAGTCATTGCAGTGAGTCATCAGAGAATGTAGGCCGAGACCCGTAGATGAGCCAGGAAACAGAGTGTGCTCCAACCTCCACCTGGTGAGTGGACCTGTAGCCACTGTGAGGTCTGCCACTTGGGCACTGGGCCCTTCTCTCACACTACTGCCAAGCACCACTGACTGCCTTCATTGTATGGATGATGACCTGTTCTGTTCATTCCCTTTGAAGCATGTGGCATTGGCCACTGTCAGAAGAAAGGACACTGGGCTAGATGCACCAATCGATCTGACCCAGCATGGGTGTTCTTATGCATTTCCTTTCACCTGTCAAGACTCTGGATGGCCACACAGAGGAAAATACTGAACAGAGCTTGACCCAGAATTGATTCCAGCAGAAGCCTACTCGATACACCCTTCCAGCTTGAGTGTGAACCACTGAAAATCACTCTCTGGAAATGGTTTTCTAACCAGTTACACACGCTCTTTATAGGAGCCCTATCTATGTTGCTAGTTTGTTTATGACATCATGCGAGACAGTACTGAAAGCCTTACTGAAGTCAAGATATACCACATCGACTGCTTTCCCCCTACTCACAAGGCTTGTTACTCTGTAAAAGAAAGCTATCAGGGTGATTTGACAACTTATTCTTGACAAATCCATGCTGGTTGTTAGTTATCACCTTATTTAGCCTCTAGGTGTTTGCAAATTGATTACTTAATTATTTGTTCCCTTTTCTTTCTGGATGCTGAAGTTAAAATAACTGGCCTGTAACTTTCTAGGCTGTCCTTATTTCCCTTTTATAGACGGGCCCTATATTTGCACTTTCTGGTCCTCTGGAATTTCTGCCATCTTCCATGACTTCTTGAATATAATCAATAGCACAAATTCCAGAGGCGGAGCCGAGTTCATTTAGTTCAGCAAAACAAGATGTCCTCTGGCACTTTTAAAGACTAATAAATTTATTTATTGCACATGCTTTTGTGGACAAAGTCCCACTTCATCAGATGCCAGATGCAAATTCAATACCATCAACTTGGGTCTGAATGAGCGCATGAACTGGCTTTCCCAATACGAACATTAAACTGTAAATGGGGCACCGGACTCCTTTGTTTTTCACTAACAACGATTCTCACCTCCCTCAACCTGGCCATTTCTGATATGTTGTTCCAGTCTATACAATTTGTTTGATTTGCTGAAGTAATCTCACCTGATGCAGTGAAATGTAATCACACGATTTATCTTTCCCTGTCATACTGTAAGTTCTTTTTCAGTGTTAGATTTGATACCACTATAGCTAGCTAAGTGACACAAACATACTTTAAAATCATAAGCCTCACAGGCAAGCCTAAAAGCTAGAGTCTAACACTAAGTTTTCTCCACCCTGGCATCTGACAAAGTGGGACTCTGCCCACAAAAGCTCATGTAAAAATAAATTTGTTAGTCTTTATAAGTGCCACAGGACTTCTGGTTTATCAATACCGCAGATACCTTCTCAGTCAGGTCCTTGTGTACTCTAGCATGGACTTCTTCATGGCTTGGTGACTTGAAGACATCTAGTTTGCATAAGGCTTTGTCTGCACTACAAAGATAAAAAAACAAGGAATCTTGTGGAACTTAAAAGCTAAACAAATTTATTTACAGCATGAACCTTCATAGGAAAAAATCCCACTTTGTCAGCTTTGAAGATGGGAGAACTTACAGAATGGGAGGAAATAAATGCAGGGAAGTGAAAGTCATGGGATCAGGTCAAACTGTAACAACAAATCAAAACAGTTAAGAGTCAAACACTGGGAAACAACATACAGATGACAAATCCAAAGTCCCTATTAAGCCCTGAAGCAATTCAGTCAAATTTTGCAAATAAATTTGAGCACCCCAGCTTCTCTTTGACACCTTGATCTGGTATTTATCTGTTTGAGCACCACCATCAATAAATCATCAGTGGAGTGATCAGGAAGATTGAAATGCTGACCCACTGATTTTAGACTGTTGTGATTTCTAATGTCAGATTTGTGCCCTTTTATAAGCTCAGGCACTAAACAAATCCGTTAGTCTTTAAGTGTCACAGGACTCTTTGTTTGTTCTACTGAAGTAGACTAGCGTGGCTGCCCCTTTGAAACTTGACTAAAAAGATAAAGAGACCCATGTTAGATCGACTTACAGCCACCACATTAATTACTGTGATGGTTTATGTCCACACTCCCCTCCTTCGGCTGGTGGTGCACACACTCTCCAAGAGCACCCATGGGAGGCATTGCAGGAAGCCGAGACCTCAGCTGCTCCACAGGCTCCTGGTGGGTCAACCAGGGCACTCGCCTTCCTTTTTCCCTATTGGGAACCAGGGGAAACTGCTGGGTCTTCTTCCCCAACCTCCCCACACAGTTCCCTGCTAGGGGAAGCCACCCATGGATCTCAGGCCCAGGGAGCAGGCTGTGGGTTCCCCCCGCTCTCCTGGTTGCCCATTCCTTGCCTGGTGCCAGCCAGCCTTGTCTCGCTGCTGCCCTTGCTCCCTGGCAAGGAAACGGCCCAGGATCTCCTCCTTTCCCCGGCAGGAGCTGGAGTCTAGCCGCTCAGTTCTCCAAGGGCACATGGGAGCAACTGAACTCTATCCGTCCAGCTGTCTTGTTGCTGGAGCTGTGAAAATGACAAGAATGACAGCCAATAGCAGGTGAAAGGAACACAGCACCTACAATGACATGTTGAGGTGGTTTTATTGCATTGACATAGCTGGGGAATGATAGTGGTAGGAGGAGCATTTCAGCAGGTACACCTCCCTTGTTTTGTCACAAAACCTGCCTTTTGTCAACGAAACTCCATAGCATAAGCCAGCCATAATTTTTGACTTACTCTTTCCTTATTTTAGCATCATATCCCACCCCATTTTCACGGGCATTCACCATGCTTTTTTATACCTCCCTCCCAGGTTAAAAACAGCTACTGAAACAAGACATATGTATATCTCATAAATATACATGATCCTGAGAGCAGCACTCTCTATTCAATTCATGTATGACTTAGTAACACAGGGATGTCTCCCTTCTGTCTGGGGCAGGTCATCTCATGTCATCTTATTCTAGGATTGACAACAGACACAAGCATCTGCTTCAGAACCCATTCCTACCAACTGGAAATCCTATTTCTCTCCTCTCTGTGAAAACTTCTGGAATTTCCCAGTTCACTACAAACATCCCAAAATGCAAAATCCGATACCAGTCCTAGCAGGGGTGTCACTATGATGAAATTAGGGATGACTTTCACAAAGCAGAAAAGCCCACAGGGATTTTAAAAGAGAGAGGAGGAGTGTGAATTGAAAATTCTTGGCTGAAGTATATTAATGGATCCAAAGTGGGGGGCATTCAGCACATACTTCTGGATTGAAATCAAAGTTTAAATCTGCACTTTGCCTCTAAATTAGAAATACCACCACAGGGCACATTTCCCAGCATCGTTAAGAAGAGTTTTCTATTAATTTTGCTTGGCTGGAAATGTTGCCTTCTCACCCATGCTGCGGAAGATTGTTTTCAGCTATTTCTGTTGAGAGCTATGTGGAAGGTATAGTTATCTGGCCTGGCTAGATTCAGTAAAATCTGTCACTGGTGGGGGAGGAGAAGAAACCATGAGTGCTTTAAAGTGAAATGCAAAAGGGAAAATAAGGGAAGGCCCCATGTCCCCCATCCACCGCCCCCCTACTCTCATTATTTTGATGTAGCTAGATTGATACAACTGGCAAAGATAGAGCAGGCACTGTATAAAATCTCATAATAAATATATACAAATATGGCTAATGCCTCTTCACCTTGTGAAAAGACACAGAACTTGTCCACAGTGGATCACACAATGATCCATATGACCCTATTTGGTCTCTGATAAAGGTCAATGAGTGATGCTTCAAGAGAAGGCAAAATCTTCTCAACGCCACTCTACATTATGCACACACACATATTTGGGCACTGTTGTACATGGGAGGAAAAATTCCTTCCTAACCCTTGCGAGCTATCAGCCAAGTACCTTTAAAAAGAGATTTAACTAACCTAAGGTTAACATGCAGTGCTACAAATTTTAGACTCCGCCTCAAAACTCAGGAGCTGCTGACCATCTCAGATGACGGTGAAGTGACCAGATCATGTGTGAAATAATCAGAATATTTTAATTCTTGGGAATAAGATTACACTTTTCCTTCTATTTACAGCAGTAAACATTGGGGAAAAAATAACGTAGACCTCTTATAAACCTAGGCATGTTTTTGTTGAATTGTTTTAGCAGCCATAGCTGGTAACCTCATAAATCACTAATCTAGAGTTTGAAGATTTACTCGTATCTCCTGGCTCGAACAAACATTAAACGAAAACTTAACAAAAGAAGCCAGATGGGTCTAGCCTCTTATTTCTTGTTAAGAAGGTTTTCAACCCAAATACAGTTAGACATGTGTCTGTTTTCAGATGGCACAGAGACACTGCACTCTAAATAGATATATTTTGCACAAGGCCTATGTTGATTTATTAATGCATGAACATGAAAACCCCAGTGGCATGAATTTCACAGTTCTCAGCCTGATTTTTTCTCTGTGGGGAACAAGGGCTTCAAATCCCTTCAGAAGAAGCTGCCCAGAGTAAAAGGCAGAAGATGGACATTAAGGTGAGCAATAATAACTAGCTACAGGACTTCTGAGGAGTACGGAGAACAATTCCAGATCAGAGACTTAAAACCTGTGCCCTCACCCTATCTTCTTCTTTGTAAACTGCCTGCTTACTCTGTTGCAATCATCCCACCACAAACCAATTATGTTTAGCAGGACTTATGGTGGTAATTGCCTGAAATTATTGCTACAGTCAACATTCATTTATCTAAATGAGATGGGAGACTTGGATATACAGGAAGACTTTTCAATGTAATTGATGCATTTCCCTGTGATATTAGCATGTTTCACATAAACAAGCGACTACAAATACTAAAACTATACTTGATCTCTCATCTTATTTAGCATTACAGGTGGTTTTTAATTTAATGTTATGTTGCATGAACAACCACAGCTTTTAATAGGATCGGGGGAATATGGCTAAAGGACCCTTTAATTCCTTGCTACTTAATATGTTGATTGTAAAGGATTTTTAATTCCTTTTTACTGAAACCATTTTAGACCCAAAATAGCCCCCTGTATTGGTCCTTTTTTAAAACAAAAACAAAAAACACATGCCTCTATCAAACCACATCAGCAGTGGTGCAGTGTTTGGCAGAAACTAACCTGCCACATCAAAATGGCCCTGTGCCCCGGGCCAGTCCCTTGTCTTAGCAGTGATCATAATTCTTCAGAGAGATGCAAAGGGAACTAGTCCGCAAAGCCATTCCTTCAGCCCCTCTTCAGCAACCATGGAGCTATTAAAAATAAAAACCAAAAATAAAAAAATAAAATGCAATAAAAACTGAGAAACCGATAACGGCTACAAAAAAGGACCATGGGGATTGCTGTTATCTATCTGTATTTTAACAGCACACTTACAAACAAAAGCCCTTTTGACTGATTCAGAACCATCACGTCATACAGAGAACAGGACAATGCAGCCACATGTTCATAGTACTACTACCCTCTCTATGCTTCCTCTCTTTGGTTTGCTACACTCACTCCTTGTGTCCCAAACTAGATTTTTAACTCCATGAGACATGCAGTCCCTTAATGTGGGTACTGGATTGGCAGAGTTTATTTTGGTGTGTAACCACATTCAGATACACTGATGGGAACCCTGCTTTGTACCAATGTATCTACACTGGGAATTAGACCTAGTGTAACTAAACTGGTGCAGTTGAACCAGTGCCTAAGTTATTAGTTATTGAAACACCAAAATCAAAGACATGCATTTTCTTTCACAATGTAATTAAACAGGCTGTGCCTACCCAAAATAGCGCTCCTCCAGTTTAAGATCTGTTATTTCACACCATTTATTTTATGTTAATGTGCTTTTTCTTTCTTATTCTAATAAATACTATCTAATATACTGCTTGAGCTCTTATGCTATTTGGGTAAATTCACACAGTCCCTCATGGAAGAAATAGATGACTTCTAAGGAAAGCTAATGGATAAGACAACAGATTGATGAGTACCCATAAGGAGTGGTCAAGACAATATTGAGGACTATGTTCATGAACTAAGTTTAAGAGTTTTAAAGTGACAAGGGACTTTTTTTTTTTTTTTTTGCCCCCTTTGCATATCCTTGGAGCAGAAAGAAAACTTCAAATCTACTTGTCTTCTGCAGCCACTCCACTGTCGAAAAGTTCAGGGAAAGAAGAATATTTTGTGAGGGTGAAATTAAGCCCTAGTCTACATTTGAGGGCTACTCAGTGGCAGTCGACCGCCAGTTACACAGGGAACAGAAAATTCCTTGCATAATTGGTGGCGACTTTGTAAGCCGCTGGTACACATCATGGAAAAGCTGACAGCAAATTCCTTGCAGTCAGCTTTCCCCTATGCCCTCTGGCCCCCAGGACTTCAGGGGCTTACTTCCAGGAGCAACGCAGCTTGTTCAGACTCACTGCAAACCACTCCCAGAATGCCGAGCTACAGCGGCAAAGTTGCCACCGCCAGTCTAGCCATACCCTAAGAGGAGTTTGTTTCAGGATACAATGGTATTCAAAGCACATACAGAATCTTGTAAAACAGAACGTAGTTGTGGACTCGGCTGATCTCTCCTACTAAAACCTCCTTCTTTAGACCTATAGCACTTAGCTTGCATTTCCAGAAACGTTTGTTCTTGCCATTTATCCAGTAATAGTGGACACACAACACTAAAGGGGATAGACTGCAAGTTCACAAAATCATCTTTCCTTCCATCCTCTAAGCCAGTGCTTTTCAAACCACAGGTCACGACCCAATACTGAGTCACAGACCTTCAGGTAGTGAATTGTGGTGCCTTTTGCTGTTGAAAAACTCAAAGGTGTGCAGGAAACAGTTGAGGGTAGGGGAGTCTCTGGACATGGGCCTATGAGTCCCCAGAAAGAAGCTGCCCAGAGTGGTCGCTCTGCACGGAGTGCCTGGGGATCCCTAGCCCCAACTGGAAGAAGCCACTGGGGCACCATGGAAAGAAGCCGCTTTGGTTTTCTTTTGGGTCCCGAGGCAAAAAGCTTGAAAACTACTGGTCTAAGCCCTTGTGCTATTACTGTTGGTTGATCTTGTACTAGACCAGTGGTGAGAGAATTCCTCCAGACAAGGCCTCATGGAATACATGTTGACATATACAACATGACCTGCGCAGAAACTCTGGATCCCTACGAGCCATAAACCTGCTCTTAGGTTCATCCCAGAGGCATCTCAAAGATTCAGAATGTTGAGAGAAACAGAGCAACTTCTCCGCAGCTGGTTCATTTAAAAGAGCAAAAGACTGGTCAAGTCAAGGTGACAAACTGCTATTCTTGGGGTGAGGTCAAGTTCTCAAACCCGTTTACAGTGAGCTAGAGACATACAAATTCCACCAGTTTTTCTCTGTACATATGCTAAACCACTAAAAATCAATAGCCATAGTAATTATGCGTTTCTGGATGCAGACATTTTGTTCTGATCTGGATGGAAATTATACCTGTCATGGAGCCGTAGGTGGTACATTATTGTACCCTGGACTAGATGACCTGAATAATAATAAGGCTGTACGTCTCTGTAGCAAAGTAAAGGAAACCACAATGCAAATGCAATCTACTGACTTAGAATGCAGCTCTGGTCAGAACTTAATACTGTGTAAATTACATTTGCCTCAGCAATCAAATCTCCTTTTCATTACCTCAGTGCTACCAGACTTTTGAAATAATTGACACGAGCACTTGTAAATGGTTAGGAGAGTTTGGATTTAAAATAGCCAGTCTCACCCTCTCTTTTTGAGTCCTTAAATTTGTCTCATGGACAGTAACCCTGCAGTCTTTTCATTTGGAATGGCACCCTAAAACTCTTATAAAGAAATAAAATCAAACCAGCTTACAATCCCAAATGACTAAAGATAAGGATGTCTGAAATGCACAGAAAACAACTGAAAAATTAGTTTTCTATTTACTCATCCAGCAAGATCAGAGTTCAGGATCGTATTTCTTCTCCTACAGATGATGATGTCATCAACACTGTCATGGTTATGGGACTAACAAGATCCTCGATCTCTTCCCCTGCTCTCTCTGATCACACCCCCTCAAGTGGTTAGAGGGAGCACCTTTGCATCTCCTGGAGTTAAAGTCTGCAATTCTCACACTCTTAACCCCTTCCTGTGCATCAACCATTGTCACTCTGCAGGTCTGACTGAATCCTGGCATCTGCAAGTCTTCCCGTCAGAACTCTGCGATCCATGGTACACAGCGATTACAGTCTTCCTAAACAAAAGGACTGTTTGTTTTAGCAGAACAAAAGAAGTTTTTACCAAAACAGGATTTTCAACATTCTGCACGTGTCTATCTTACCCAAGACTCTGGCATCCTCTGATGGTCACACAGGCAGTCATAGCTTCTCCAGACCCTTAAGGGGTCCCTGAGCTTGGTTCCCACAAATTACTACTGCCCTGTTTGAGAAAGGGTCCCTTTTTAATCCTGCCAAAGTTCTTTTCATCCTCTGTGTTTGTGGATCCTTTTCTGTCCTGATCAAACCCAGTTTGTGGATTGGCTGGAGAGGGAGCAAAATCAAAGCTAATAGTTGTGATGTTTTCCTTTAAAGACTTCGAAGTGGTTGCTGAGAGGTGACAGTTTGAGCCATTCTTGGCCTTTCTGCCTGTTTTTTCCCTGATGGTTTCCTGTTAAGCTAAACAAGGGGCCAGCAATCTTTCAGAAGTGGCATGCCAAGCCTTCATTCATTCAATCTAATTTTCAGTTTTGCATGCCAGTAATAATACATTTATAAAGGCCCTCTCATAATGCACTTAAAATGTTGTACATAAACTATATCAAGTTTTTAAACATCATAAAACACTTCCTTGTCTTGTCTACACTACAAAAATGTCAACATAAGATATGTTGACTTTCTGCCACCAGTGGCTACACCAAGCCCTAGGTCTGCCAACAAAAGCCCCCTCATCAAGGTGGGTTTTTCTGGCAACAGAGAGGAGACCATAGTGCAACGTTTCTCAGCTGGTGTCCCATGGAACACTGGAGTGCCGCGGACACAGCGAAGGTGTTCAGCAATTGACCCCAATCCCTCCCATCCAGGGGGAGGGCCGAGTGGGCAAGGAACAATGCATCACGCTTATGAGTGCCAGGGAGATTTAAAAACATCCAGCCTCAGCAAAGCTTCCAGGAGTGCATCAGCACAAAAATTGTATTTAATTTTGTTTCCTGAACCATTTTCACAGGAATGTGTAGTAACCACATTCCATATATTACAGGTGGCATACACTGGCTTTTTTCCAGTAAGTGTTCCCCAGGTGTTCCCCCAGTGCACTAAAGGTTGAGAAACACTGCTGTAAGTGTGTACATTTGCACCGTTTTGCCAACAAAAGTTGACTTTTGTCAAGAAGACTTTCTAGTGAAGAGCAGGCCTCAAAAAGAAAATTGAAATGCAGATAATACCCACTCAGTGTGATCCCTGCCATTACTTTTCCTTGCTGGGTTTTCCAACATCTGGCTCGTATATGGATTACTCAGGGGCCTGCAATCTGCAGCTCCAGAGCCACACATAGCTCTTTGGCTGTCCCTTTGAAGCTCTGGACTCCAGGCCTCCATTCTCAACATCCGAGCATTAGGCCTCTGGGCAGCCCATTCCTGGCTCTACCCCACCTCCACCCACCCACTCCACCATGACCGGGGGACTCTGCGAATGGCCCATGCCTTCCTCCAGCCTCTCCCCTGCCACCAGGGGACTCTGTGGCAGGCGCCCTGGCCCAAATCCCCACCTCCCATGAGGCTACGCCCACTTCAGCTCTCAAAACACTTGGTTATTGAAGAATTTCTTAAACATGGTTCTTTTGGGGGGAGTAAGGAGGGGTTTGCCGACCCCTAGGATAACTTAAGCTGTGAACAGTTTTCTGAATGATCAGTTGTTAACCAAGAGGTACCAAGGACTGATTTCAGGTATGAAAATAGCTGTTCACAGAGGCATTTGGATGCCAGTGCTGAACAAACTGCAAAAGCAATTTTCCTCAAACAGTTAAATCTTACTGGCGGGGACATCCAGCAGGTCAGAATAGATGCCCTATGATTTCTCTCAGTAGCTTCGAGTGTTTCCACAGATCTCTGAACTTTGAGGCCCAAACTTCTGGAGTTTAATTCACTGAGCAACATTTAAAAAAAAAAGAAAAAAAGGAGTCGTGTAGCACTTCAAGATTAAGTTAAGTTAGTTTTAAAGTGCCACACGACTCCTTTTTCTTTGTTGGACTAGACTAACACGGCTATCCCTTTGGAAATTGACAGCATTTTAAAATCTTCAACATCCATCCATCTGCTGAAATACAGACAAATCCAAGTTATTTTCATTGAAGTTTTCTGGCTTACTTAGAATAGAAAAAGATTGGACTAAATAGCTGGAAATCTTGAAATCTGTCAGAAAATTTGGACTCCAGTTCTTGCATGAACATTCCAATTTCATTGACATTCACAGTGCAACATGTAGACAGAACTTTAAAGTACTGGAAGTAGGAAAAAGTTAATTTCAAATATTCCAATATATATATATATATTAGTTTTGCAGTGAAGTCTTCCTGGTTTTGTGAAGATCGAGAATTGTTTGCCCTTCACGCAAGAGATGAAGGTTGAGTTCATCTGGATAAGCAGTGATGAAAGCAGTTGAAAACTTGAGTTTACAGAGTCATTTGTCACCATCCAGTGCAGGGTAGTTTTGCCCTTTTTCCAACAAAAGCATCACGATTGCGCTAATCAGAGCCATCCCTGGGAGGCGCCAAAAGGGGCACTTGCTCCTAGCCCTGCGATTCTGTGGGCACCTCTGCCCCTTCCTGACCATGCTGCCCCCCCCACACCTTTGTCACGGAGGCAAAAGCAGGTGGGGGGGTGGGGAGGCAGCCACGTCACCGGCCTTTGCTCCACCCCACCCCTAGAAACGGCCCTGGCACTAGTACAGTTTACAAAGCCATCGAGCATTACTTTGCAGTGGAATTTCCTTATACGCACCATCCGCCTCTTCCAACAATGCTTGAAACTGTCCATGAACCAAAGCAGATCACGCAACAAGAAAATTTACAAGTCACACCATTGTGTGTATCATATTCTTGTGAACTAGAAATTTTAGTTCACAGGTTTTCTTGGTGGATGATATAGGTGAAATTTGACTCTTGGGTGGTTCATGTGATCTTCAAGTAACTTTACAAATCAGTTCTGTTTTCCAACTATGGCAGGAGCACCATCAGTTGTCACACAAAATATTTTTTGGATGTCAACTCCGCATTCTTCAAAATGTTTTAGAGAACTATTCATTGTATCTTCTCCTTTTGGTATGCCATTCAGGGGTTTTAGGCAACACAGTTCCTCTCAGATTTCATTGGAAGTTCAGCATCTCACAATAACTGCCAAGCGTAGATCATCATCTATATTCAGATTCTCATCAACAGCAATGCTACACACCTCTACGTCTTTCAGTGCTGTGGTCTGCTTTTCGTTAATGTTTCAGTCACTGTGCTTACGCACCTCTCAACTGTTCTGGCGGAAACAGGCTGTTCTTTTATTCTACATACTATCGAGTCTATCTGGCAAATCATTGAACAAAACCCTCAAACAACTAAGGAAAGTTTCTTAATATATTCCCCATCTGTAAAACACTGTGTACTTTTGCAAATTCCTTTTAAGGCTTGATTTTTACCTGCACTTAAGCATTTAAAAATACTGCCTTCCTTCTCAAACCCTGCTACTGCTTTTCTGATCCATTCAGTCTAGTCCACTTTGTTCAGAAAAGCGTTCCTGAGCTTCATTTGAAAATGTTGTCAGAACACCTGAGGTATGACAAACCCTTTCACAACAGAAAGCACAGCCCTTCCTTTGAATAAATCAAAATTGGTCTGTCCAAGAAGGCTGAAATGAGCAGACATCTAACTTTGCTATCTTGGGAACCAACGTTTTGTCAACTCTACCCCTCAACTTGTCTTACAGTAACATAAAAAATCACGACTGCACTGTAGTGTTCTATATGATATGTTACTGATGTAAACATCGAATCAGGAATTAGAAATTTCCAAGTAATGAACAGAATACATGCATTATAAGCTATTCAAGTGATATATATCTTTTCCCAAAGTAACATATCTTCTCGGGATAAGTAAATAATTTCTCTTTATTACTTTTTTTGTTATTTGCATTACCAATGAAAGTGTCACTCAAAATCATCTCATGTGCCACACACTGCCAACAAAGCAATTCAGAAAAATTGCGAAAGCCAGGCCAACATACCATGTTCATAAGTTACCATAGGACCACTCCAAACATGTCACAAATACCTTAAAATAATGCACAGCACTGAATTCCTTATGCTCATGTACTTCAGAGTCAGTGGCGTCATCATCTGGAGCAGGGGAAGCAGAACCCTGAACTCAGGTCTTGACATGTAAAGAAAAATAGATACTTGTTTACAAATGATCTGAGAGTTTAAAAATTTGATATTTATGTTTAAAAAAAGAACATGTTAAACTGGCTCGCATCCTTTTTTATGCAACCTTTTTAGGCTCTCCTGGATGACCAAATTTTACTTCCCTTGAAACAAAAATATATCAACGTTCACACACACACACACACACACACATATATATTCTTTCTAGGCATTTTAAGGGTTAATACAAATTTGCCTGCCATTTCTTTTTATCATCAGAAGATTCTCTTTCCATGACATCTGCAAATTTGATAATAAAACACAATTGACAAAAACTAATCACGTTTAGAAGAAAAACCTGGGTAAACTATACTTTATAATGAGTTATATGACACTCAATATCCTGAACATTATCTGATGAAATGTCATAAGATGAGACCATTTTCTCCCCATACATCAAAACCATACTTTCAAAAAGAGATACCACATTTCTAGATGAGGTTCTAAACAACATTTCCAGATTGACATTGCTTCTCTGCTTCCTCCTGCCAGCGTTCATGTTTAAAATTTTCACGTGAAAATATGAATTCAAGATAAACCAATTACAACAAAAAATTCTATCCAAAATCTCATTCAACTGGCAATATGATTTCATGTTTTGGCAACAAAGTACTCAAGTCTGTAGACTCACCACTGTGCCAAGGGAACACATGGATATCATGACAACCCTAAACACAACTGACAGCAGACACTTTCCTTCTATTTGCTGCCAACTTTCTGTATGCCAAAACTCTGAACCTGACACCCTACCTCATATAACTCCCTGCATACGTGCCCCCCAGCACTGCTTTACCCTAATGGATGAGCAAATCAATTCACAGAACACAGGTCTAACATGCCAGCCTGGGAGATCTCAACCAGCACAGGTGCTTATTGTTTTCAGCATTAAAAGGATCTGAAGGCATAGCTAATGGCTACTAAACAAAACCTGCCAAATCTGGCATCGCAAGCTGCCTTTTTGGAAAGTCAGACTTGATTGAGATTCGCGCTAAATCTATAATCATGAAAACAACTTTATGAAGCGATGTCAGAGAACACAGCAAAATGTCTTGAACAATTGGCGATAGCAGTGCTATTCAGTTATGGAAAGCGAACGCTTTACGTTTGATGAGATACATAAAATATGTCAGCATTTTCTTCCAGCAATAATAATACAGCAGGTTTTGAAAAAACAACTTCACACCCTGAAAAGAAAATATTTGTGATTTCTTCAGAATGATGGGCACTCTGTAATCAGGGATTCATACAGATTTTGCTATGTGAACAGTGTTTTTCTCTTAGTTTCAGGTGTACTGAACAAACCCACACTTTCAGGAGCTTGAAGTAGTGTACTGGAATCCCATGGTTTGTCCTCAAGAGAATTAAGGGTCATTTTTTCATTAGCCCTGTCTAGGCTAAACTCAAGCACAGCAATACTTGTCCTGAAAGAACTGAGACAAACGGACAAGGAGGAGGGCAGGGCAAGGAGGGCAGAAAGAAAGGGGAGGCAAAGGATGGACAGCAATTCATTTTATATGGCACAAAAACGGCACTAATCGCCAAGTTAGGAGACAGACTAGGACAACTGAGGGCAGGTCTTCACTGAAAGCAGCAAATTCGCCACTGTCAGATCCAGCTTCTGAATCAACTGACCCACATAGCTGATAAAGAAGTCAATGGCTGAAGACCACCGTGGTAACTAAAGTAGTGCTGAGGCGGAGGGAGGGCACTTCCCTTTGACTAAACGCACTGAAGACACCTCAGCAAGTTGGCTGTAGGCCAGGGGTTCCCAACCTTTTCCTTTCTGTGGACCACTACACTGTCATCAAAAGTTTTTGCAGCCCACCATGTAAGCAAATTATTCTGAACATTTTTAAAATAGCCTGTGGCTGATGGGAATCAAACCTATATCAAAGGTGATTAAAACTGCAGCTAACGCTGATAATTTATTATGCTCACTCACAAACACACTGCACTCATCATAGTACATTTACCCGCAGTAATTATCACCCCCCCCCCCCCCCCCCCCCGCCCCCCGTACAGTCGCGGATCACCAGTTGGGAACCATTGCTGTAGGCAGTTGAATGGAGATACACAAGGTATTTTAAGTACTTTGCATCTCTCTCCCGATTGCTGCCGAAATCCCACCATGGTGCAGACCACCAAGGGTGGACATTCTGTGTGAGGTTGGGGGGGAATCATAGCATTGGGCTTCACACAGACATAGAAGGTTAAAATCTGTGTTTTGGGGAATGGAAAATCTATGAAACTACTGAAAGAAGTGACCACATAAGATGCAATATAGCCAAGGGGACTTGGAACAGAAAGAGGCAGAACTCACCCCCTTTGAGTTCACTAAGAGTGTGAATTCTGGCTGGAAAACTGTTCAAATGGAGCTCTGCAGAGCTATTTTTATCAAAAGGCCACCCTTTCATTCTGTGATACTTTCTGCCTTCGCCAAGTACACACGACAGTCACAGGATCCAACCCTTGCCACAGAACTCTGCCCTGGAAGCTGAGCTTTCATTTCAACAAAAAATGATTTTCAGCACTTAAAGCTGTGAAGAAAATTTCTAAAATTTCTGGAGATGGCACATAGCCTGAAACAGTGGGCCAATTTCTAACTCCTGAAGTGAATGGAAAAACTCCAGCCGACTTCATGGGGGCCAAGATTCACCTGTTACATTTAAGGCTTGTGAACTGCCCAATTCATTACGTTGACAACTCTGAAATGGTGGCATCTGAAATGGCAGCCTTTACTGCTGATCATTTTATCCAGCTAATGTGTTTACCCCAGACTCCCCATGTGTCTCAGCCTTCACTGACCGTTCTTCAGTAACCAATTTGCCAACTTTCCCCTGCCCGCTCCTCTAGTGCAACTATGTGTTGTCAACACATACATCTGTGGCATGTCAAAAACAGAAAATAACAGAACAGCACAAAATAAAAATTCAATTTAATATCAACCTAGACCACATCAGAGCTAGTTGGTTAACTGACTCAATTATTTTCATATTTAATTGACTATTTTATTTAAGCAATGCTGCCACACCACATTGCCACAAAATCTAAGAGCTGAGCAGCTCTCACTGTAGTATCATTTGCAGAAGTTACTGTAGTCACAATCTCTGCACCCCCACAGAGCTGCCTCATACAATGCTCTGAATCCGAATACTCTGCATATTGTGCACCAGTGACCTTAATTTTCGAAGAGATGGACATGAGCAAGAAACAAACGTATCAGTGAGATTGCAGGACTCCTGCACCCGCAGTCTGAAAAGACTGAACAAGTCTGGGGCTTAGAAAGGAAACTGGGAATTCTTCTAACAACTCGAGAGTGTGAGGCAAAAAAATTTCCAAAATGACCCATCTCGTTTTTTATTTCTACCAGAAAAACAGATATAGAAACAGGGAGAACTTCAAGTGTCTGACTAAGTAGGATCATCTCCCGGGAAAGTTCATGCAATGAATAAGCTTGTTAGTCTTTAAAAGTGCCACAGCACTCCCTGTTTGGTTTGCTGAGCTAGATTGACACGGCTACCCCTTTGGAGGAAGAAGTAAGATAACTGTTCAGGAGGCCTGCTTGTGAGCTCCATGCACATATCTTGCTTTAAGCATTAGTTCTCTGCTCATGTTTAAAACCAATGGTAATTTTCACTCTGAGTGTCTATAAGTGACTATAAAAATGCCATGGTGGCATTCTGAGTTTGCTGTGTCTCCACAGCTGCCCTGTGAAACTTGCTGGTTTCACAAATATAATAAGTTGGTTCTTCCCACTGCTGGTCCCTTAGCATTGCAGCAGTTCTGCTTCTTGTTCTAATAAACTCCCTTCTTGCACATTAAGCGCTCACCCTTAGCCTCAATGGATTCTTCTAACTGATTAATTATATCAACATCTCCCTCTGGTGAAAGAGTTAAACCAAACTAACTGGAGACACTAATGGTCCCCATCCCATCTGTTTGGATGTGCCTACTTACTAATTGATACACTATTTATCTCCAAAGCAGCTAAGCATTTTAATCACACTGATTAAGACTTTGAGCAAGAACAAAACAGAACTAGTTAATCAAAGGCTGTTAACAGTGCTGGACTCTCTAGATGGACCACCTGTCACAGATGCAAGCTGGTTAAGGGTCATCTCCCCCATAACTAACATATGATCTCTGCTTTAGCCATTCCTCTGCCAACTTTGCAATCTGCCATCACCACAGAAAGGGTTCTGGCACTAGAAAAGAAGAAGAAACACATACATTTGGCTCCCTAGTGTAAATTTAACCGGAAAAGAATGCTTAACTATTTTTTAACATAATTACCAAGTGGGAAGGAATTATTGTTGCCATTTGACTTCATTTGTCTCTTTTTGTTTTCTACAAAGTAGAATTAAATGCTTAACAGGGTCATTGTACTAGATAATTTATTTCTGAGGTGCTGTGATGCTACCGTAATGAGAACCACTGAAGCTTCTATAATTATAGTGTGGTTTAGGACCAGTCATGATATACAAGTCACTTCCACCTGTCCACTTGTGTTCTAACCATAGTTCTTCCTTTCCCAGGTGTCCCTGGCTGAGTCACCCTCTCTGTGTCCATTTCCTGTCTTTAAGGGAAGAACAATAGCACCTCACTAACTCACAGGCTGTGAAGAGGTCAGCTTGCATTTTTAGAGCTCTGTGAAAATGATAAGTGCCCCGTCATAGCCTCACAGTAATGCCACTAGAGCAGTGGTTTTCAAACCATGGGGCATGACCCTCGGTGACTAGGTTGTGGCACCCCTCTGCTCCCACCAAAAGACTGGAATGCTTTACCCAAGACTGTTGGGTCATGGGCACAGTAATTTTTTTTTTCCTCAAGACACAGCTGAAAAAAAATCAAGAACCACTGCACTAGAATTAGGGTTTCATCACAACTTCTCTTTGAAGGCCGACCTTTTGAAGTCTTCCAGAATCAACATTAGATTAGATTAGGGTTTCCTGAGGATATACAGTAGAGTTCATGACCCATCTGAGGTCTTTGAGGTCAGGGTTCTGGAGCTATAGGCAAAACAGTCATCATACAAGCTTTTAGATGGATATATTCTCTTTTTTGTACAGAGCTAGAGATCAAACTATTCATGTGATGTGGGAGAAAATGATGTCAGTTTGTTGAGTTTTACCAAGTTAAAGAATGCACACTTGTTACTGAAAACAGCTAAGAGGTTTAATTCCCATCATTTCTTATTCTTTAAAGCTTAGCTCTTTCATCAGTGCTCTAAAATGTGAACCTTTACCCGAATCACTTTGAAATGCACTGTCTCATGAAGATTTGGGGGTAACGCCAGTGATCCAAATATAGGATCATTTGACCAAGAGTTTCCCGAGTTACTGACCTCCTCCTCAAAAAAAGTTTCCTTCTCTTGCTTTGCACTTAAAGACTAACAAAAGTTATTTATTGTATGAGCTGTCGTGGAAGAAATCCCACTTCATCTTCAGAGCATCTGACAAAGTGGGATTTTCTCCCACAAAAGCTCACGCAATAAATAAATCTGTTAGTCTTTAAGTGCCACAGGACTCTGTTTGTTTTACTGCTCTAGACTAACATGGCTGCCACTTTGGAACCTACCTTGTACTGTTATGCTGAGAGGTCCTAATCACAGGATGAATCACAGACTTCACTAAGACTGGTGGCTGTGCACTCACTCTTCAATTAACCTAACTCAGGGTAAGTAAATCACAAGCCTGTATCTAAAACAAAGTTTTCAAATGAGTACCTGAAGGTTGCTACAGTCATGAGTGGCAATTTTCTGTGGTGGCAATGTAATCAGAGGACTGAGGAAAACAATTAGACATGGGAATGGATCCTGGGCTGGGGAGGAGTTTTAGGGAGAGAAATGGCAGTGCCACAATTTGGACTGCAAAAAGGGAAGGGGATCAGTGAGAATGAGTAGAAGAAGAGGGGAAAGAGGCTGAAAGGTCAGGTTGGAGAACGTGGGGAGTAGAGGGATTGGAGAGGTGGGGAATTAAAGGGAAAATGAGGCAAGTGGCAGGGGCATAAGGGGAGAAAAAGCACAAATTGTCCATCTCCCTTGCACATGCCTAGATGTGGGGAGCCAAAATATCTTCCTGTCTTCCCATATCATCAAGGATACAAGGAACCATGCCTGTCTGGGATATCTGAGCTCCTCTTGCTGCTCTCCCATGTGCACGCTGGGATTGGGGGTGTCCATGAATCTCTACAGCTGCTGGATCACCCACCCAGCCCTGCTCATGTGAGCTGGGTTCCAGAAAATCCCTTCCTTATCCCCTCTACATAAGCCAGAGCCTGAGGAAGTCGTCCTGCTTTGGGTGGGCAGTTGATAACCTCATGAATATCACAGGTGCTAAAGTATTCAGGAGGAAAAGGGGAAGACAGATAAATGGAGCAGTCCACAACCTTTGGTGTTACTGTTTCAGGTTTTATGCATCAACAAAGGCTGTTCTTACTCAGCCTTGTCTATGCTACAAAAAATAGCAACCTATGTTTGGTCAACTTACACCCACCACATTAATTACTATAGTGGCCATTGTCCACACTATCCTCTTTTGGTCATGGTGTGCATCCTCACCAGGAGGACTTTCACTGACCTAAGAGGGGCAGTGGGGGGGAGCAGACAGCCTGGCTGAGCCACATGGGGCTTCTCATACCATCCTCATCTAGGAGCTGAGGGAAGTCATCCAGCACTTTTCCCCTCCCTGGTCCCAGCTGAAAGGTGGGGGTAGCTGCCTGGGGTTTCTCCCTTACTCGTTCCCAGCTAAGAGTGGGGTCCAGCCAGACAGCTCCCCAAGGAAATGGGGGATAGCTAGACTCTAGCTGCCTGGCTTTCTTGTCAATTGCCAATGTAAAGAATGATGTGGCTAGGCTGACACGGCATCACCTTAATTACACTGATGTAATTAAGCCCCACACATCTCACTGAAGTGGTTTTATTAAGTTGCCCTCATTCCACTGTGAACACAGACCTATATGGCATCATTTATGAGTCACAAGTGTTTACGGTAAATTTGTTATAACAACAATTATAAAACAGACAAACGAAGACAGACCATTTTCCTAGGCTTTGAATTCTGCCCCCTCCTTCCACCCACATGCCTAATTGGTACTCTTCTTCTCACTGACCCATCTGGCCCTGAACATTTTTTCAGGGCACAATGCATTCAGTAGTGGCCTTTGGGCACTGGCCTCCCATCGCTTCATAAACATCTAATACAAATCAGATGCTGAAAAAGCAGCACTGAAGAGACACCTGCAACAGAATAAATTATAATCAGCTCCTGCTCAAAAAAAACACCCCAGCCATTCCTTTGTGAAGCAAAAGGCATATCTTTAGGCAGCTATTTTGCAACAGTAGGTTATAAGTAGGCACACTTAATATCAGCCTAGCTAAGACTAATTTTAACTTTTGCTCCAGTTGGCTTGCATCCCTTTCTTGATCAAATCACCACAGTAGGGACCTATACACAGTGACATGAGCTGTTCCAGGTATATCATCAATGCAAAAAAGGTGTGTGTGTGTTTACAGTAAGATAACATGCTAAAGTTAGATATGATGAAGTAAAACCCCAGCAGAGACACAAAACAAGTAGTTTGACCTCCAAAGTTAGTCATCAACAATTATCTTTGAGAATTCTTGGAAGATGTGTGAAGTTCCAGAGAACTAGAGAAAGGCTAGCATAGTATTGATCATTAAAAGGGGGAACAAAGAGGTCCCACAAAATTGTAGAGCAGTCAGCCTAGCTTTGATATCTGGAACAAATTATTAATCAATTTGCAAACATCTAGAAGACAATAGGATTATAAATAATAGCCATAATGGATCTGTCAAGAACAAAATCTATTAGAATTCTTTGAGAGGTCATCAAAGATGAACAAGGATGATTCAATCGACACAGTATACTTGAACTTTCAGAAAGCCTTTGACAAGATCCCTCACCAAAGGCTCTTAAGAAAAGTAACCACTCATGGGATAAAAGGGAAGGTTCTTTCATGGATAAGTAGCTAGTCAAAGGACAGGAAACAAAGGGTGGGAATAACTGGTCAACTTTTACAGTGGGGAGAGGTAAATAAAAGGGTTCCTCCAAGAATAGGAAAAAAAAAAAAAAAAAATATATATATATATATATATATAATACCTTATATAAATCCATCATTTCACCACACCTTCCCTGGAGGTTTTCAAAAGGATGCTGGATTGTGATCTGTCCTGGATGCTTTAAATAGAAGAAATCCTGCCTCTTTTCAGGGGGTTAAACTAGATGACTGCTGCAGTCCCTTTTAAGCCCATGGTTTTATGAATAACCTAGTCATATTATTGTCGTCCCCCCCCATCCTCTCTCCCCATGGCACACTTGTCTTACTTCCCAAGACATGTTTCAAATTAAACTGCAAGCTCTTTGGGGCAGAGGCCATATTTTCACAGCACCTTCATAAACAGACCCTGCCACTGACTCAGGATTTTGGATAATATGACTTGGTGGTGATGGGGGATTTCAACTACCCTGACATCTACTGGAAAAATTATACAGCATGGCACAGATTATTCAACAAGTTCCTAGACTGGACTGAAGACTTTTTGTTGTTGTTGTTGTTGTTTCAGCAAGTGGAGAAATTAGCCAAAGACAAAGGGTAACAAGAAAATATTCTATAAATGAAGGATGAAAACCACAGACAGGGCAGGCCTATTAACCATTACTCAATGTGTGGGGGGGAAAAAAAAAAAACAACAACAGAAAATGTGGACATGGAAGTGCTACATGACTTTTTTGTTTCATTTTTCACTGAAAAGGTTTTAGAAATGGGATGTCTAACAGTGGATGCCAGTGAAAATCTTGTAGGCTCGGAGGCTAAAATAGGGAAAGAACGAGTTAAAAATCACTTAGACAAATTAGATGTCTTCAAGTCACCAGCGCCTGATCAAATCATTCCTACAATGCTCAGGGAGCTGACTGAGGAAATCTCTGTGTCATTAATGATTATCAGTGAAAACTCACCGAAAGCAGGAGAGATTCCAAACAACTGGAAAAAGCCAAACATAGGGCCCAGCTATAAAAATGGAAATAAGGACAATCCCCAGGGAGTTACAGACCAGTCATCTTAACTTCAGTACCCAGAAAGATAAGGTAGCAAATAATTAAGCAATCAGTTTGCAAATGCTTATATGATAACACTGGGATAAGTGGCAGTCAACAACACCACATGTCAAACCAACTTGAAAGCTTTGTTTGATAGGTAACAAGCCCTGCCGGTGGAAGGAAGCCATAGATACGTATGTCTTAGCTTTAGTAAGGTGCATCAGTCTGTCTCGCATAACCATCTCATAAAGAAATCAGGGAAATACAACTTAGTTGAAGCTACTATAAGGTGGGTGCATAACCGGTTGGAAAACTTCCCAGAAAGTAGCCGTCAGTGGTTCGCAGTCAAGCTGGAAAGGCATACTGAGGGAGGCCCTGCGGGGATCAGTTCTGGGTCCGGTTCTATTCAATATCTCCGCTAGTGATTTAGATGATGATAGAGACAGTACACCTATAAAGTATGCAGACAATAGCAGACTGTGTGGGACTGCAAGTGTTTTGGAGAACTGGCTTAAAATTTAAAATGATTTTGACGAACCGGTGAAATGGTCCAAACTAAATAGGATGAAATTGAAAAAAGGCAAATGCAAAGTGCTCCACTTAGGAAGGAACAATCAGTTGCACACAAACATCATAGAAAATGACTGTACAGGAAGGAGCACTTCGGAAGGGGACCCAGAGTCCATAGTTAACCATGAAACAACAGTAAAACAATGCTGCAAAGAAAAGCAACCACCATTCTTGGATGTATTAGCAGGAGTACTGTAAGCAAGACTTGATTAGCAATTCTTCCACTCTACTCCACCATGATTACGCCCCAACTGCAGTATTATGTTCAGTAAATATGTGGATAAATTGGAGAAAGTCCAGAGAAGAGCAACAAAAATGATTAAAGGCCTAGAAAACTTGGCCTTGCGAGGGAAGATAGAAAATATTTGCTCAGTCTGGAGTAAAGATGAGGAAGAGGGGACACAACAACAGCTTTCAAATCCATAACAGGTTGTTAAAAGGAGAAGGGAGAAAAACTGTTCTCTTTAAACTCTGAGGAAAGGACAAGCAGCCATCAGTTCAATTTGCAGCAAAGGTGGTTTAGGCTGGATATTAGGGGATGCTTTCTGACTATGAGGGTAGTTAAGCACTGGATTAAATTGCTTAAGACTTTTGTGGAATCTCTACCTTTAGAGATTTTTAAGAGCATGTTACATGAACACCTGTCAGGGACAGGGGTAGGGTTACTGACTCCTGGTCTAGAAGATATTACTTAGTCCTGCCGTAAGTGTAGGGGAGCACGCCTCTCAAGGTCTCTTTCAGGCCTACGATGTTGTTATTCTATTTTACCACAGTACAAAAAAAAGAGTAACGGTTTGACAATAGCAAGCAACTACGTTTTTTGGAACTGGTGGGTGTTACAGTGGTACTCATTATCAATTAGCAGATAATTTACAGCCCTACTGGACTGTATCTCCGGAGGACAATCAGCCACACACTAAGGCCCATTTACAAGGGAAATGATCACTGGTTTAACTACCCCCCTAGGTAGGCATCCTGAGCCAGTGTAATGCAGAAGCAGTGACTTAATCCTAAGAACAGCAGAGTGTGGCCTGTTCTCCAGTTAAAATTTAGATCAACATAGCTATGGGGCTCAGGGTGTGAAAAATTCAGACTCTGATGCCCAGCTAACCCCTGGTGTAGATGCAACAAGGTCAGTTCGGATGCAGGCTGCACTGACAGGCACGTTTTTCTGTCAGTACACAAACACCAGATGAAGATGGTATGTTTCTGAAGCTCTCTTCCACTGCCATAACTGCATCTAGAGGGGAGATTATGTGAGCATAGCTACACTGATCAGGGTGTGATTTTTTTCTTACATGCCTCTAACCTGCATACCTATGCTATATAACTTCAGTGAAGACCAGGCTTGGATTTTTCTCCTCCTGCTTCTCACCATGTGCTAGCTAACATATGTTAAGAACATGCTTTTTTCCATCCAAGTAAGGACATGGCCTTCATATAAATTAAAACCAGACCCTATTACTTCAAACCCTGTCTCTGAAACATAACAGAACTATTCCATTGTTTTAAAAAACAGTTACTCTTTTTAAATCCAGTCAGTCCTATTAAACATTTAGTTGGTCTTGGGGGCGGGGGGGGTCACCTTGGAGGGTTTTTGGGGTATTTTTTGCTACAGTCTAACAGATAAAATCCTCTGCCAGGAATATGCTTCAACTGCAAAAGTCAGTAATGTATTTTAGCTAATAACATTCCTCGGAGAATAACTGAGTAGCTAATAAAATGAATTATCAGATACATGCCTGATAAAAAGAAAAAAAATGGTACACAAAGGCACTTCCCCAAGCTTCCTCGCTATCCTCTTCAAATCCTTCATTCATTTCACTGTAGACTCAAGCTAAATTAAACCCCACCCCACCCATGCACCCCCCAAAAATGTTTTGCGAAGACACCTTTGGAAACTGTGAGGACTTTCAGAGACTTATCCCTTTCCTTTCCAAAACTATAGGACACATTTTCAGATACCATAACACCACTGGAATCAATTGATAAATATCCAGTGGGGATTTCAGACTAACATATTTACACTGTCTAGATACTGAACAAGGCTAAACTAAATGCTCTATTACTCTCTTAATGTTATAGTAGGTGTCTTCCCACAATTTGTGGGGGAAAAAATTCTTTAAATAAATTAGCCCATAGTGGGCCAGAATTCCCACTCCCTGCTTCAGTTACAGCAAAATATAGCATCATGTGTCAGAAGTTTAATGACTCAATCAACTGTCCATTTCACTTTGAAGGTATAAAATTGATAAATAAGACAATATCAATGGATGGCTTTTTTTTTCCATGTTTGCCCATAAAAGCAGATAAATATTTTAAGCCTTAAAAATTAATATAAGAGGGGGAAAATATATATAATTTTGCAAAGACAAGAATAAAATTTTACCCCACTCTGAAAATCCTTGGTTGACTAAGAAACTCCCATTTCACGTCCTAACTTTGAAGCTTCTCCCCTTACTGTTTGTCTCTTTAAAAAAAAAATCACCTTAGCTTATCTGGGAGTAAAGAGCATCTCTGTGTATTCAATGAATGTGCCATGAAAAAAAACTCTGTACAGCAGGCACTAAATTAAAATATTTCTGTTCTATTTCTGCATTTCAGATTTAATGCAAAGGATCTGTGATCAGCATGTGGTAGGAAGGGTTTCATGCCAATCTGAATATGAACAGGGATGGAGATGGCGAGCTCTGGGCCAGGAAGCCTCTCAAGGAACAAGCCAGAACATTGCAGTAAAGAGCGTGGGCTGAATCAGCAGGCTTTACCCCTCCTGGCTTACAATGAACCCCATGGTCCCAGCAGGTGGCTGCAGGACACTGAAGTGCAGTCTTTCCTAAACAGCATGTGCACAGCAGTAGGGATCATTCACGCAGTAATCTAACTAGAGTCCAGTGTAAAGACACAGAGAAAAGGAATTTAAGGTCTGTAAAGTGGAGCAAGTTCACCAAGGGCAATTCTGACTGAACCTTGAAATTCTGGGAGTTCTTTGAGGAGGTGGGTGTTGTGGTGGAGCAGAATCCAGATGTTTTTACCAAGCCTTGATAAGGATCAAAAAGAAACAGATTTGCAACAAGTCTTAAATCTTTGGCATCCAAGCCATCTATTAGCAGAAGAAAACTCCAAAACAAAGGCTTAGGTTTCTTTGCTTTCAGTTTCTTCAACATTTGTAAGACATTCAAGATCAGACAAAGGTTTGGGCAATATCCAGTTATGTTAATTGTCCAGTTCTCAAACACCGTAAAGAACCGCTTCTCTAATTCACTGATTAAGAAGTGGATTACAGTAGCACAGACATCACCAGCCTCAATCAAAGCAGCAATACTAGAGAGTGATGAGCAACAGAGCCCAGTAGGAGAAGATAGGAAGCAGACTCCATCAGATACCATTCCAGCCTGACTCAAGGTGATCTGATCTTATCAAAGGAGAGAACTCTTGAAGAAATCACAGTATCAGATCAGAAGCAGACAATGACCATCAATGACATACTGTTAAAGCGGTCTATACAGTTGTATGGCTATGTGGCATATAAAGGAAACTAATATCTATCCTATAAAGCTGGGTAAACAGCTGAGATTTAAGGCAACTTCCCAAAATTCTACTTGCCCACATGTAAAAAGTTTGTTTTTTGAATGAAAGAATAATAAGCTGATCTAAGCATTCTCACTATAGATATCATGACAAAGGTGAAGTTAACAGACAATATAAGTGCACTGGCAAATTTTCATCATTCTGATAAATATTATATTTCCCAGGGAGCGGGAGGGTGGGAAGGGGGTATGGAATTCATGGAAAAATAGACTCCCTAATTCCCACAAATTTGCTTTCTTCATATATAATTTCTTTATACTGATGTGTTCTGTGAACTCATGCCTTCCTCTCCTGGAATCCAGCAAGCTGCATTCCTTGCCATTCTTTCCTTCTACCCTCTTCTTTTTAATTAACTTCTCTGGTGGTAAGAAGTAGGATCCCAAATAGCATCTCCTCTATTGGTTTTCTGTACTTTCTGAATCATAAAATTAACTTTGGTATCAGTTGGAATCTCTTCTGATCCACCGCTTATGGAGAGTTAAAGACCTTCAACCTATTGTTCTCAACCCACACCTGAGACCCATGTGACATCATACAGGTAGTATATATATGATGAGGATTCAGTCCACATAACACAGAAAGTTGCATAAATACACGTAAATAGGTTAAGAACCATTGCCCTATGTTCTGTTACAGTGGGTTCCCCAAAGTACGATCTGGCTTGGTTTGTTCTTTTAAACATTTCTGCCCCTGTGATAACAGAAACATCAGTAAAGCAACACATCTTAAATGAAACTTTAATTTCTAAAACCAGGTTGGGGGGCAAGGAAGCTCTGAACAATTGGTGTAAGGGTTGTTCCCTGTTGGTTTTGGTCTCAGCAACATCCCATCCAGCTGGAGTCCTCATCGCCTCTCTCTCTTCATTCTGGAAATCAGCTCTTCCACTGAGACTACCTACCTGACGCTGTTAAGGACATTGGCAAATACAGGAAATAACTTCTGTGCAGTAAAGAGAGTACAGATTATGTAAAGGTTGATATAATGTGCTTATTGTGAAATCACAAATATTTAATAGAGATATTTGCTATTCCCAAGTTATTTACTATTTATAATGTGGGGGAGGAGGGAGAGAGAGTTGCACACACAGTGAAAAACACCTAACTCTTACCTACTAACAGAGTGACTTTCTAGGTAACAAAAGGTTTTAAACAGGGGCAATATTATTAGTCTAATTTTTAAAAGTGTGGGCTAAAAGGTGACCAAGTACAACTGGGAATGTTTGGGAGAATACACTGGTATCAAATCATGAACTTTGTGTTGTCTTTTGAACCCCATTTATGATTTTGACCTTCCTTGTGGACTGGAGCTCCCATTTCACTAGAGAGGCTGACAGAACAAGTGGACAGACTGTGTCTGAGAAGTTTTGACAGAACAATTGAATGCTGTTGGCACTCAATGCCTCTTCCCTACTGGAACAATCAGTTTTCCACCAGTGAGGCCATTGACTTTCCGCGTCTCTACATGGGCGACAGAGAAGCAACTATGTGTAGGAAAAAAATGGAAGCCACTGAAGGCGCTGTGAAAAGGTCACTGTGTTTTGTCCATGAATGTGCTGAAGTTAACGGGTCTGCACCAACGTATCCCAGATACAACAACTCTCTAGTCTGCTCTGGGAAGGAGGCCAAGCCCAGGACTCCCCCACAATAGAATAGTCCACTATCCCTTTAAAACAGTTCCAAGGTAGTCTGTGCTGTCCCAGCAGAGCAGACTGACCTTTGAGGTGCCCAGTGTTTGCTCTTTGTCATACAATGGATATATTCTGTAAGGCTTAGCAAAACCTGTCTCTGGGAAGTTCACATTGCTCCCAGCCTAGTCTAATCCATGGCTTGGCAATTCAGCGTAGACTTATTAAAATAATAGGAAACAGGTTTAAAAACAAACATAAGGATGTACTTCACACAACACAGTTGACCTGTGGAACTCATTGCCACAAAATGTTGCACAGGCCAAAAGTACAATTGGATTTTAAGAAGAATTAGATAAGTTCATGGAAGCTAGGTCAATCATTGGCTATCAGACAAGATGGTCAGGGATGTAACAACATGATTTTCATAACCTTAAACCTCTGATCCCCCCCCCCCCCCCCAAAAAAAAACTGGGACTGGATGACAAGGGATAGTTTGCTTGATATTCTCCTTATTTTGTTCATTCCCTCTGAAGCATCTGACAAGCCACTGTCAAAGACAGGACACCTGGCTAGAAGCATCATTGGCCTGAACCATCTGGCTATTCTTGTCTTCTAGACACAAGGCATTGTGGGGAATGGACTGAAGTTTAGATCTCTTGCTGGTTTATAGCACATGGGGAAATTAGGGACAGAGTAGGGTGTAAAAGAGATGCTTCTCTAAGTAAGGGAAGCCATTCCCTTGTTACTAACAAGACTGCTACGCCACACAGCTTGGAAGGACTGCCAGGCCTTAGGACTTGGACCAAACCCAGGACTCACAAGGATGATGGGGTCAGACTGAGGAATCACATTCAGGAGTTTGTTGTTCTCCAATGATTTGTAATATTTTAGTGCTCCTCAAGAGAAAAACATCTTTGGTTAAGAAATTACTAAGCTGCTCTTTTTTGCTTTACTGCCATGTTATGCCTGAAGCATGTGACTAGGAAACCACAGGTCCCACAGTATGGGGTGGGGTCTCCAGATTTGTGGCATTGGGTCCAGAGTCTAAGAGGCTGGACGTCAGGATCCTGCTGCTCAATAAGGATGTCAGAAATGGGATCTGCTCCAAGGGTGTGCTTGAGGGACAGAAGCATTGACTGGTCACTACCCAGGTAGTTTGGAAGCAAGTAACATCCAATCACAACAAAGAGGCAAGGTGGGTGAAGTAAGATTTTCTACCGGAGCAACTTCTATTGATGAAAGAGACAAGCTTTTGAGCCAAACAGAGCTTCTCTTCAGGTCTAAAAAGGTACAAAAGCCTGGCTTATATTAAGGGCTATGTCAACATAGGCAAGGAGTGTCCAACCTTTTGAGGCTGAGCTGAGAGGCCACGTTGCAATTCTTTTCTCAGTCAGGGGGCTGGTGAGAAAAAAAAATTTTTACATACAAATTGATCTTCATTAACAAACTTTAATAAAATAATGATTAGTGTGATATTTGGCATTGGTTTTGCTTGCACAAATTGTCACTATCTGCCTGCACACTTGATGTTGCTATACGGAGTATTCCAAATAGCCCCGGCCAGCTCCAGCTTCTAGGATCTTGCAGCAGCACTCGGTGGGCCAAATAAAAGCCCTTGGTGGGGCTGGATTCTGGCCCCCATGCCTCATGTTGGATAAGCCTAACGTAGGGCTGTCTTGTGTCAACCTACCTGTGCAGTGTCCTCACAAACTCAGCTCTCGACAGAGTGCCTCTTAAATGCTGATTTAGTAATGCCCCTTCTCAAACGACGAACAGTTGTGGTTGATGTAATTAAGTTGATGCAGCATTAGTGCAGACATTGTGCTGCTTACATCACTGTTTCTGACGTTCAGAAGCCACCCCTTCATGCCATACACCAACAATACAATTGATGCAAGCACTCCTGGGGAGAACACATACTGCCAACACAAGAAGACAACAGTGCACACAACAAGTGTGTGATAGGACAGCTGCCCCACACTAGCCTGGAAAGGGTTAACAAAGCCCTAGAGAGGGTGCAATAAGAGCAGCCAATCAGAGCCAAGGAGGACCTAGACAGGCACTGGCAGAGAGGGAGTCACTCCCAGGAGCTGGGAAAGGAAGTTCAGCACCACGGACAGCAGAGTAGCTGGTTCCAGAGAAGTCACGGCTGAGTGCTCTGAAGGGGCCGACGGGGTGTGGCTGCCACTGAAGGAAGAGGCTAGATTAGTGGTTCTCAACTTTTTGCAGGTCATAACACACTTGGCAGCATATCGCAATCCAAAGGGAACAACAGCCCATTCACCCCACGCCAAATCCAGTCATTTCTCCGGCTCCCACGACACGCTTACTGCCATGTGGTGACACAGTAATGAGTCCTAGCAGAGTGGTTGAGAACCACTGGGCTAGACTAGGAGCGCAGAATCCACCAGAACAGGAGGGGGGCAGGGGAAAGCATAAATTGTGGTGACATTAGGAGTTTTGGAGAGTCATGGGTCCTAAGGAACAGGCCTAACAGCAGGTGAGAAACGTGGGGCACTGGGACTTGAAGAGCTGGTTCCCCAGACTGACCAACAGGATGCCAAATGGAAAACAGATGTGGAAAATACAGAGATAACATCATACTCCGACATAAGGGGAAGATAAAAGACTCTGAGGCAGCCCAATAGAGAGCTACAGACGGTGGAAGCCTGTTTTTAGGAGAGTTTACATGGCCACCCAGACTGGGCTCCAAAGTCACAACTGCTGCCGAAAGGGGCTGCCAAGCAAGAACAACTTCAAGAGTATTTGCTAGAGGAGATCAAGACCTAACAAAAACAGTGGGAAGCACAGGAGTACTTGCAGACCTCTATGGCCCAATTAACAGCAGCAGCAGCAACACACGTTCAAGTTGCTGTGTGAAAAAGTCCGTAGACACTGTGGTGAGAGCGAGGGTGGAGAGGAACTAGGGCCAGGCAATCGGTGGCTGAGACAATGCTTTTTTGTTACAGCAGGAGCCAACAGGGATCTGGAGGAAGAAATGAACCTACTGGAATGTGGGAGCCCAGAGCAAAGAAAAGGACAAAGAGCCCAAGGAAATCCCACCTATGAGATGAACTGGGAGTGGAAAGCTATGCTGGGCCTGTGGACAAAAGGGGCAGCTGAAAAGGGAGAACCCTTACCTGAGCTAGGAGTTTGATGCTAGGCCCAAAGAAAGGGCTGAGCAGGACAGAGACAGACTTCCATAGCCAAGGAGAAAGCAAAATTGTGTTTCAAATACCATGCAGAGGATCATGTAAAAAAGTGTTTTCCTCTTAGGAAGTGGTGAGGAAAAGAGAGGGGCTCAGAATCCAAGTAAGGCCACAGACAGCAGGAGGAGATGGGTAGTGATTATTTTAGGGCTAGCTAGAAATTATCTCCCACACCCAAAAAGGAATGTTTGAAAGCTGATAGAAAAGGAAACCAGGACAGAGCAGTGCCAAGTAAACAAGGGGACGCAAACCAAAACATCACAGGATGAAGTAGGGACTCATGCACTAGAGGAAACAATGGGAGGTAAGTGGGAGACCTAGTTAAAGAGCTACAGGGAAAATTAGTAGCTATAGAGAAGACTACTATGGGGGTCCAAACCCTGAATGGGTGCTGGGTGCACAACAGCAATTGTGAGCCAAATTGGAAGTAACAAATCAATCCCACCTTAAGGCAGAAGAAAGCCCGAACACATTTTAAGAAGGAGTTTAGGGAGTCTGAGAAGGAGAAGTTGATGTGTGCATAACTAGGAGAAACTGAAAAACAGCCAGAAATATCTTAGGGTAATGCAAAGCTTCCCCCATGAATAGCAGGTTGGAAAGAAGCTGTGTGATGGAGTGACTGCCTCACACTAGCCTGGAAAGGGTTAATAAAACCCCTGGGCGGCTGCACTAGGAGCAACCAATCAGGGTTGAGGAGGCATGATACAGGCAGCCAACACAGAACAGAAAGGGGAATCATTCCCAGGAGCTTGACGAGGAAGGTCTCGTGGCCGTATAGTAGGCTGAGGACAGTCAGCACCTCGGACAGCTCAGCTGAATGCCCTGCCACGAGGCCCCAACAAACGACTGCAACTGAAAGAAGAGGCTAGGCCGGGGGTGCAGAATCCCTGAGAAGGAAGGAGAGCATAGATTTTGGCTTGGTTAGAAGGCTGTGCCATGAAGTGGACACTGTGTGGGTCCTAATGCAGAGACGTAAGGGCAGGCAAGACACAATCATGTGAAGACAGTAGGACCTGCAGAGCTGACTCCCCAGACTAACAATCAGGAAGCACACGAGCAGTGGGTTCCACCCCATTACAAAGCAATCTAATAACTGCATTGGCTGTATGCCAATGTAAATTAGTTCAACATAATTTTATAATGTTGACATGACCTAGGAGGGTCACAGTTAAACTATCTATTTAATCTTGTATTTAACATACCGAGTTAGCACAGGCTCTATGGGAACGCCCAAGGTAAAGTGGTCCTTTTCTATCCCTGTGGTGATAAGACAAAGGCAGGAAAGCAGGTTACAGATTGTATTGATAAGTCAGAAATTCTGTGCCTTTGTCAAGACCTTGCTTTCTAGCATCTAGCAAAATTATGCATCTTAAGGCCAGTGTCCATCCACACAGCAGGATACACCAGGGCTTGAACAACAAAGAAGATGAGTTGACAAAACCAACACTGAATTTATTATTATTTGGTGCATGATAAATGCTCTGGCTTGGACCAAATAGTTGGATAATGGTACCATTTACCTGTTTTCATCATTTAGTCCTATGACCACAAGCAGCACAAGCAGCCAAAACTAGAAGAAATTCAGTCTGAAAGAAAATAATGAATATGGCAATTTTCTGCAATGATCATTTGAAAAAAATGTGGAGACAGATGAGAGTTCAAATGAAACACTTTGACCTATCCCCAAGAGCCTTCTGAAGAAAGCTAAAATACCTCCCCTACCAAGACAAGAATATGCAGAAATTCCCACAGAAGGTGATGGCGAAAGAGAACAAAACGAGAGATTGGTGATGCTAAGAGAGGACACTGTGAACCTTTGGATTCCTATGCAACTCTGCAGCACAGCACCTCCTACACAAACAAGAATACAGACTTACAGTCAACAGAAATTTAGTATCTTATTGAAATGTTGTTTAGGATGGAATTAATTTCTTTAAAGGTGATTGCTGTTTAAATCTAATTGGTACAATCCAGTTTTATGACAAGAAAACTGCTCCTCGGAATGCACAGTTCTATTCTGAGTGACTAACAGATGTTTTCACTAAGGATTTAGGGCAGAAAGAATATAAATGCAATGACAATTGCAGACTAATGAAGTTTAGTCTTCAATTAATTCACATATCCAATTAATACTATCCCCAAAGGAGAGCATTACCAAGACTAAAAACCTTTTGTTGATCATAAGGGTCAATTCCATGCAAAATACCCAACTCAGACATGTGCATTTTAATTCTTTATTAAGTAGTAGTAAATGTCCCTATTAGGGAGTTACCCTTCTATAAACAACAAGCCTGTAACACGGTGTGCAAGAACTTAGCACAGTGATACAAATACGGATAATCATCACTAGCCAGTGCCTGGCTCTGAACGGGGTCAGTTTGCTTGTTCAGTTTTCTGCTACAATGGGTCATTTCTACGCAAGACTCGGCAAATGACTAACGTATGTGTTAAGTCCTCAAATAAAATATTCCAGCAAGGAAAAAAATTGCTTTCCAGGACACAGACATCCCCACTTTCATTCGGACTTGCATCCACCTTCCACTCACAAACAGGAAATTTTAGCTAACAAGCAGAAAACCTAACACAGCAGACCCTGCAAACACTTCTCAGGATTGCAAAGAAAGCTCACTCAGTATGAGCCAGCTGAGGTGTAGACTCACTAAATCTTCAGAGAGCTCTGGTGCCTCTGCTGCAGCCTATAACTTTCTCAAATAGATGCAAAAGGAAACTGATAAAACAGATCAGTTGAATATTTGAAATCTAGAAGCCCTTAAGCTAAGAGTGCAACTAAGCAATTTTACTCATCTAATGCTTGAAAGAGCTATGAACAGCAGCAACAGAGCAAGCCCAGATGATATCCATCAGCCAAAGTCTGGAATTTCTATGCAAAGTCTACAGAGAGTACCCTTAAAACAGCTGGGGGGGGAGTGAAGAGGATGTAGGCTGGACTCTTCCTTGAGTGTTGAACTCTTGCCTTTCCTCTTTAATGTCAGCTATTAACAGTGAGGTGTCTGGCAAATTTTTCTCATTTTGGACTTACATGTCAGAGGAAGAGTCAGAAATGAAACCCCAGAATTCCTGACACCCTGCTCTAGCCACTAGATAACCTTTGGGATAAATTTAGCAGGTATCCAGTCCTTAGACTATATTTACATATAAATTACATGACAATGTTCACATTACTTCACACACAACGTTCAAGAACGTAACACTGCTTCCAGGAACAGAAGTATTTTATTATGGAATGGGAGTTAACAAGACCTGCGTTTTCAAAAAGAAAATTCAATCGTTCATTTCAGGTGAAGTGCTAACACAACAGAAAAAAAAACGAGAACCACTAAAAAAGTTGGAATTTCTCCCACAAAAGCTCATGTTGGGAATAAATTTGTTAGTCTTTGAAAGTGCCACAGGACTCCTTGCTTGTTCTGCTGAACTAGACAAACATGGCTACCGCTTTGGAGAACCACAACTGAAGCCCCAAATTTACAAAATCCATTTTTGTAAATACAATTACTAAACCCCAAAGCAGTTAAAATAAAACTAAAAACATTCTATGCATAAATAATGATCAAGTATCAATTTAAGTGGTGTTTTGAAGCACCCCAGTAGAGGAACTACAGACATCTCCTCACCTACAGACAGCCTCCGAACCTTAAACAGATACTCACCAGCAACCACAGACCTAACAACAGAAACATTAAAGCAAGCACACACCCCTGCAACAAACCAAGCTGCCAACTTTGTCCACATATCTGCACAAAAGACACCATCACAGGACCGAATCAAGCCAGCTACTCCATCAAGGGCTCATTCACCTGCTTATCCACCAGTGTGATTTATGTCATTGTGTATCAGAAGTGCCCCCACGCCTTATACATTGGACAAACAGGGCAGTCCCTGCGCAAAAGAATAAATGGGCACATAACTGACATCAGAAATCACAACATTCAACAACCAATAGCTGAGCACTTCAATCTTCCTAATCATGCTGTTGACTGACTATTAACAACTGTGCTCAAACAAATTGGCGACACATCAAAACTTCAAAGAGAACCTGCAGAATTGGAACTGATATGCAGATTAGCTTGTGTGAAAGCAGGATTAAACTGTGACTATTGCTTCTTTTCCCATTACAACAGGTAATCTGACTTAACCCTCCTCCATGTGCTGTCTCCCAGTGTTTGAATATTAACAACTGCTCTGATTTGCTTTTACTATATGACCTGATCCCATGTCTTACATTCCCTTGCATTTATTTTCATCCCATTCTGTAAATTCCCCCATCTTCAAAGCATCTAACGAAGTGGGATTTTCTCCCATGAAAGCTCATGTGATAAATAAGTGTGTTAGCCTTTAAAAATGCCACAGGACTCCTTGCTTCTTTTTATTTGAAAGGGTTATCAAGACATAGCACCAGAGTTAAACAAAATGGTTAATCCTATTTTTGCTACTCATAAATTCTATGCAGACCATCCTACCAAATCCAAAAGATGAACCATTATCAGCAGAGATAGAGTGATAATTCCCAAGGGTTCATTTGTGAACGCAGTCCCACAGAAGCCAACAGAGCTCTGATCTGGCCCACAGCATCCTCACTCAAGAACAAGATTTTCACACTAAATGCCTGTCACAGGTCAATCAGAATTTCAGAAAACCTATATATGATATTTGAAATGTTGTTTGCATGCACCTGTTGGATGATAAGTAAACTGCCAACCTGTGATTACTTTTAGTTTGAAAAAAAGCCAATAGTATTTAAACTCCCAATACACACAACTGAAGATGTGATATTACTTGGAGCCTTTTGGATTGAATCAATAATTATTAAAGGAGGATCATATCAACTACCATCAGTTATCAGTTGTTTTCTTAATATTTCAACCACCACCTTATTCTTATGTACTGTTAAAGTAGTCAAATGAAGTGGTCTCATACTGATACTGTGATAAAATAAAAGATTAAAAACAGGAAAAATTTACTACTTTACCTAATCTCCCTGAAGTCCCATGGAGCATCCTGAATTTTTTCTTCCACAGTACAGATTTTACTTTAATGCTTTATTATTCAAAACCTAAAGAGCATGATTTAAAAGTAAGAAGACTATTGGTTCAAAGGCTTAATCTAATTGACTGGAAACAGAGCTGATATTGAACAGTTCCTATGACTCAAGAGGATCATCTTCCAGTAACTCTGTTATCCTGATGGACATGTAACACACAGATGATTTTTACGTGTGGTGTAATCACTCATTGTCACAGCATCAAAAGGTTCTCTTCCTCCCTCGTTTGTGTGACCAGATAGGTGGATGTGCTTGAGAATTCACTTTTACCTTGATAATGTAGCTGAATTTCAGTTTCTAGCTAAGTCTTAATAACATAGATGGGCCCAGCCAGAAACCAGAACCAATTCCTCCCTTAAACTTCAAAAAGGTTCAAATGTGAATCTAAACTCTGTGGGTCTAGTCCACCTCTAATTAACAGGTAGCTAAAAACTATACATTTGGACAGGTGAGGTTAAAAAAATGACTTCCCTGCAGCTCTCTCGTTGCTAGCCATCTGTAATTTTCTGTAAAAATAGTAAAGTTATGAGTAAAGTAAATTTCCTAATAGCACTTGCCTGGTGATAGGTTTCAGAGGAGTAGCTGTGTTAGCCTCGTTTTAGCAAAAATAAGGAGTCCTATGGCACCTTAGAGACTAAAAAAAATATATATATATACTTTATGCATCTGACGAAGTGAGTTCCAGCCCATAAATGCTTATTGCCCCCCCCCCCAAAATTTTTGGTAGTCTTTAAGGTGCTAAAGGACTCCTCATTGTTTTTGCTAATAGCACTCATCAGCTTCTCATCACCAACCCTATGCCCCCATATTCCATCTTTTTTCCGTGGCTATGGCTATCATTTCCCCTCCTTCAGTCCTCCTGAGTTGTCCCTTGCAAAGGAGAAAAATCTAGTGTTAGGACATCTCTATTCCTGAACAGTAGCAGTTTCCACCAGTGTGACCATAAAGGTGGTACTGTGCAGAAGTTGAGGCACACTGGTATTGAGAGGAGGATTTTATAGGTGAGGTGAGGATATATAGAAAGATGCATTTTTCCTTGCAATCACGTATTGAACTTAAACTCCTACACGCACAAATATTACATAGTTCAGTCAACAAAAGGACTAGTTTCCAGTACTGGGACAATTCTAACACTCATGCTAGTAATACGAAATAACTTCTGATCCAAAGGTGTATGTGTGGGGTTTTTTGTTGTTTTGTTTTTAACAGATAAACCAAGGTAGGAAATGCAAGGGCCAAAGCCAAGCAAAGACAACAGACTGCAAATGTGTTTATTGCAAGTAGGCGTCAATAGACAAACACCATTCTTAAAATTAGAGAAACTAAACCAAAACTGGAGTGAAAATGCTTTTCTCACCAGGTTTTGAAAATGTGCTACAGCTAGCTTGAGTCAGAGACTCAGCTGGTGTAAACAAAACAGAGTTACACCAGCCGAGCATCTAGGACTAGAGCTTTTCTCTCACCTATCTTAATAGGTGTGACCTCAGGAAAAAAATTCCCCAAGGGACAGTTTGTTGTTCAAGGGAGCCTCTTGGATGGAAGAAGGGTGATAAGACTAGACCATGAGTCAAACCCATCCTCGGGTGTCTGATGAGGTGGGATTTTCTCCCACAAAAGCTCATGTGATAACTAAATTTGTCTGTCTTTAAAAGTGCCACAGGACTCCCCCCCCACCCCCCGACTGAACTAGACTAACATAGCTACCCCTTTGCAACCTGTCAAAGATTTCAGTGCCATTTGTGAGAATATTAAGTTTTATTTCTGTGGGCTACAAGGCTGAAACCATTTTCTTGGCATCGAAAACATACATTCATATTATTGCCCTCCTGGATTATCAAGAACAGACTAAGATTGAGTTGCCAAGAAAAACCATGTCCCTCAGGAAACAATAGGATAAGTAGCCCACTGTGTTCTCTTGCAAGAAAAGGCATTTGCAGATGTGATGCAGAATTAAAGCAAAAACAACTGACTAACAGCTACCGGCCTGGTGCACATAATCAGTAAACACTCTTCCAAAACAGAAAATATACTAAAGCTTCTTTCCTCTCAAACACACTCTTTGTGCATCTTTTTTAGAAAACCACAGAAAAACTGCTGCCCTCAACACAGCAAACTTCAGGAAAAGAAACATAAGGATAATTTCTTGCCGGTGACTAAAGTTAGCCCACTAGCATGACAACATGTAAGTGACTTTACACTGCAAATGAAGCAAGTTCACATCTTTGTTTGCTTACAGCTTGTAGCTGTTAGGCTCCCATGGGAGATGGGTGGATCAATTTCTGTTGTCAGTGCTTCATTCTCCTCCTAATTATTTCCTTTTCTAATTAATATCAATACATGGACCACAAAGTTGTGCCTTCAACCAGCAGTCACACACCACCACTACTAGATGAAAGGATCACGGTATGCCATCAGCAGTTTATTTGATCAAAAGTCCCCATTAGATTAGAAGACAGTTATTGCCTGGATGTAAAACTGATAGCATCCAATCACTGCTCTGTGTGCGCATGTGTGTGCGCGGCACACATGTGTGGGACACAGGGCAAACCTCAGTAAAACTCTCACTTTAAATAGGAGACTCAGAATAGAGAACGTACAATGCAATCATTATGCTAATTGATCTGCATTTTCCTGTCTATTTGATGTTTAAGCTGAAAGTATGAACTTGCATTTTAAAATCTTCCATTTTATTTTATCAAAAATGGTTATTTTCAAAACTCTAAAAATCAATATTCGTTAAACTTGTCCTCTCACCTCACCCTCTCCCCTTCTCCCTTCACCATCCTAATAGTAAGTTACCTTATCTAAGAATCATTCTGGGCCCAGTCCTTAGTGTGTGTAAACAGGCGTACTTTGATTGACTTTAACTGACCTATGTCAACTTACATCAGGTGAGGATCCAGCTTTTTACCTTCTTCACGGGTACCTGTCTGATGGCCAATTACAGCAACACACAACACTGACGTCTTGCTTCCAAAAAAAATTAAGGAAGAATTTCATTCAAGTTGTGAATGATATGAATTTACAACAGCTTTGGGGAGAAAGCAGTTCTTTTCTCTAACTCCTCACCTTTCCCAAGCTCTGTTCAAGCAAGAACTAGAATGTGCTTTTGTTATCCTCATGCCCAAACTAAGTTTCTGTAGCAGAAATCAGTGATCATCTCTGCCTGCACTGAACATGGCCTGGGGATAAATAAATGGCTGCAGCTGTCGATGACTAGCCCTGCATGGACAATAAATTAATTAAAGAGATACCTGACAAAATCATGTCAAGCCTACACGCGGTGACTCAAAGCGTTTAATCGACAGCACAGCATTTCCCTCTACTCCAGATGGCAAACTAATACAGCCCAGTCATAACAGCAACATGGGTAAAACGAGCAGGGAAACGTTTATTGTCCATCACTTTCCAAAGCAATTGTACTAGGGAAGCACTTCCAGCAATGAGGTGAACTGCATGTCCAATGAAAGTGCATTTACACTGAGAGCCAAAAAAAAGGAAACAAATACTCCTGCAGCTTTCTGAATGTTACTGGTTACACAGGTGTGTTTTAAAAGGGAAAGAATAAAATCAAAATACTCAATTAGAAAGAATTAGTTTAATTGCAGGTTCCATTTTATCCCTCCATTCAAACTGTAAAGAGCCTCAAAATACTGCAGAGCTAAGATACAGTGCTTCATACCGCTTAATCCTTTAATATGTATCCAAAGGGTTTGTTTAATTTTGGCTTGAGTGAGGGTCTCGTTTCCCCTCCCGCCTTCACAAATGCTCCTTCAAATCGGGATGATTGTAAAATGATGAACTTTTTTATCCGGGGGTAGAATATACAGATAACGGGCCAGACTCAAATTTAGGCACACGCATATGTGTATTTTACTTATGCATGCAAAGGCAGTCACAACAGTGTATGCCAAAATCGGAAAGTCTGACCTTTGATTTCTGGATTTATTTATTTAGGTTAGTCAGGAAAGAAAGTAAAGTCAGTCAGAAAAGGTAACAGCACAGAATTACTGACTCCCAGCCCTGTTTCAACCAACAGTCCATGCTACTTCTCTCTAACGATGCCGTAAGCCGTTATTCTCTGAGTACAACCCAATTCTTCTCTGGCGAAGACGGAAATATGATTCTTATTTAAGGGCCCCTCCAGCCTATCAATTACTTTAATCTCTTCTTTCCATATCTCAGGCTCTTATTATTTTTAGTGGTCTCTCATAACTCTGGTGCAAATATTGACAAAACTGAAATATTCTCTGGCATTCAAGGTTTTTTAGTCATGTTTTTAAAACCACTTTCTCCTTCTTTTGGAACACCTCCCACTACTCATTTGTGCCAGATTGTTCATATTATTTAAATGCCTTCTGCTTACAACACTTATTACTTCAAAAATATCAGCTCTATTGCTCTTTTTCCCTGGCTTTGACATGAATGGGATAAATTCCAAAATGCACTTCCAGCACCACCACAAATTTCTTCACACATGCAGTGGGAAAACAGCCACAAAAAGGTTAAAATATTCCCCCACTTCCTACCAGCACAGTAAAAACGAGAGAGCCAGAGGTACAAGTTTTCCCAAACAATGCAATTCTATAATAAATTCATGTGAGGCCTCTCTTGTTCCCAAACCTTTTGAGATGCACACAGGATTTACTAAGGTAGATCAGTTGGGAAGAGGGACCCACCATGCCAAGCACTGTAAATACACACATCCACACAGGGTCCCTGTCCCCAAGAGTTTGAAAATTTTGCCTTGGACTCAATCCCACTGTACTGAGCAACTGACTTTCTTTTTTCTTTTTTTTCTTTCTTTTTTTTTTTTTTTAAAGCAGCACGTGATATCTCAGCCTCAGTTTCTTCTCTGTCCCACACACTAGCAGGAAATTTCAACTGCCCACCCCCAGTCAGCCTAAGAAATATCTTTCCCTCAACTTCAGAGGGCCTGCAGAATGCTGTGGCTTTTGATAGTTACAAATTCCAGCTTTCATCAGCCAGCAGGGAAGACAGACATGTTGATTCTTCGAAAATTGACTCGACTGGTGCACTATGGAAAAAATTTAACAACTTCCCACTGGTTCTTACATGAGTTCAACTGAAAAGGTAAGCAGCCTAGTCAAGGATGCTAGGACGGAGCTCTGTTTCACCAGCATTTTGACTAGACTTGCTTTGCTGCACAGTTTAACTAAAAGCGTGGCAAAATTAGTTTCAGAGCCCTTGTCTAGCCTGCAGCTCCTCATCGGTTTAACACTGGTTCTGCTGAACTGGGGGGAATTTCTGTGGTAAATTTCTCTAGTGCTGAAGTGGCCTAGGTGGGGAGACTTAGAGTGGAGGAAGGATGTTTTTAGTGGATGGGGCACTAGTTTGGGATGTAGGAGATGTAGCTTTTATACCTGGCTCAGCTGCATACTTCCTGTGTGACTTTGGGACAACAATCTACCCAATGTCTCAATTCCCTCTCTGTAAAAAGGGATACTTCCCTACTCCCAGAGTGGTGGGAAGGTAAAATACATTAATGGCCAGGAAACATTCAGATACTACTGTACTAAGAATTATGGATGTACCTAGATAGAGAGTGGAGCAGGAGAGAAGCCATTTTCAAACACACGCCACACCTGTGTTCCATTAACCATGAAGAAAAGTCCAAGCTATTCAATAAACTCAGATCCAGAAGTACTACAACAAAGCCAGCCTCCACTCCCAAGGAAAGAGACCCCTTCAAAAGCTAATATCCAAACAGCAGCTATGAGAAAACGCTTACAGAAACGCAAGCCAAAACGACAAATTGACTTTTGCTATGTGAAAGTCGGTCACCCAAAACAGTTCAGCATCTTACCTGTCCATCCTGGAATCCCACTGTACATGACCATTGGTGAGACACAAATGTTGGAGTTTACGTAGTGCTCTTCTTCAGGTCTCGGAAACATACTCAGAGAATAGTGCTGATGAGCTAAAAGTTGACAGGTGACATATCTGAAGAGTACCCAAATCCTTTGACTGGGATTTGAGCCACCTACCCTAACATGGAATGCGTGTGAACATATGGATAGAGGAAAGATGATCTTAGGGTTCAAGCACTGGACTGGAACGCAAGAGATCTGGGTTTAACACTCAGAGCGAATCCCTTTAGGTATGATTTGGGGCCAAATCATGAACATTTACTCCCATTTGCAAACACTAACTCAACTGACTTCACAGGGAGTAAAAGGTTCACAGTCCGGCCGTCGGTCTTTCTGTGCCTCATTTCCCTCTCTTAAAAAGGGGGGAGTAGTCATTAATTCTGCCTTCTCTGTCTAGGAAGTAAATTGTTTGAGCAATCTGTCTTTTGCTCATATATGCAGATCTTGGTACTTGATCTCAGTCAGGGTCCCACAGCACCATGTAATACCAGCAATCATCTCCAGATTGTTACTAAAATAATGAACACAGCATTGGTGGGTATACACTGCATCACCTCAAGCACAGACATATTATAAATGTGATGCTTGATGCAGAGGTGTAGTCACACGCAATTTATTAAAAGGCTCCATTTCGCATTCCTGTATAGATGTTCCTCCTCAACAGCACATTTTTCCTTCTAAACCTACCCGAAAATTGTTCATTTTTGCAAATGAATGCTTTCTTCCCTTTTGTGTACATTTTATTTGAAGCTTGCAAGTCTTTTTTCTACTGTTTCTGTAACTATTTGCTCTAGGACTTCCTCAAACTGTTTCTGCCTCAGAAAACTCTGTTAATAATGAGCAGCACTTCAGAATGACCATCTGTCTGCCAAGTCTTCCGCCACAAGCGCCTTCTGGCAACCATGGCTGAAGGCTGTTGATCTAACAGTAAACTGCAGTGGCTCCATCAAAGGTGATTATCAATGAAGGGGAATCAAAGATTTATCAATTCCACCTTCACTAGGAACCAGAGTCTTTAGTCCATTTTAACCAGCTAGCAAGCCCAGGCATCTAATTTTCCCCTCTCCTCCATTTCTGTTCTTTGCTTCAGCATTTGAAAATGTTTGATGGTCTTGAAAAAATTAGTACGAGGCTTGAAAACCAATTCTAATCCTGGAAGATATAGCTGTGAGACACACTACAACTCAAAGTCACACCCTGCAATTCCTGTATTCATCATCCGTATTGTGACATTTCATACAAAGCATGTCATGTAAGACACCACAAGTATGCTAAAACTCATCGTTTGGTCAAAATATGTATAGTCTTAGTGTGTATCAAGCTATATTTTCCTCTACGGTTGTTACTGAAATACGCGGGGAGTTTCAGAGTTGCCTGCTGCTAGTTTTCCAATCACTACAACAGAAGCAACCCACACCCAGCCAGGACTTAAATGACCATTGATCAGCATGGGAATGGTAAACAATAAATTTACAAGTCAATAGGAGAGTTGCATAAACTTGACACACAGACTGCTCAGCTCTGTGACTCAGCCAGGACAACCAGGACATGCGTGGGCCAGTTTTATTTCCAGGGACATAGACTAAGAATATTTAAAAAAAGGGCCAAGGCATCATGAGACCACCTCTCTTCTCTCCCACTTTTGCTGGCAGGACCAAGAACACTTGGAAGACAAAGACTTTGAACTGCAGAAATTGGTAACAAGCTGAAAAAGAAATTCAGTCTGTGTATTAAGAACTACGAAGGGCTGTGACAACAAGCAGAGGTGAAAAATGCTTGATTCAAATACTGCATAGCCTAATAAAGCTTTAGGATTTAGACTGCATACTTACTTTTCTTTGGTAACTATCTGACCTCTATGCCTACAACTTATCATGTAAAATCTATCTTTCTGTAGTTACTACGTTTATTTTAATGTTTTATCCTTACCAGTGAGTTTGTCTAAAGTGCTTGGGAAATCTTCTCAGGCCACAAAGACTGGGCCACATCCACTTTCCTTTGACTGAGTGGCAAGCTAATTAGTAAGCTGGCACCGTTTAAGAGACTGTCTTGGGCACGGCAAGATGGTACACTTCTGGGATGCAAGGCTAGGGGCTTGGGAGATCAGCTGGTGTTTCTGTGTACAGTTTGAGCGCGGCTCGGAGAGCTTTTGTGCAGTGTTACTTGGTACCGCACTGGATGCTGATGGTCAAGTGACAACAGCACCTGGAGGGTGTTGCTGCTCATGGCCAGGACAGCAGTGAAAGACACTGCCCAGGCTTGAGAGCAGAGGGCACATGGAGCCACAGTTCCAGGTTGTCTCCAGGAGTCCCATCACAAATGGATCATAAAAGTCACCCTATGCTACACATGCTCCTTTCTCTCACCCACACTTTAATTCGAGCAGGACTTTTTCTTTATCTCATGAACTGCTATTACAGCAGTTCTCAACCACTGTCTTGGAACACATTACCGTGTTGCCATATAGCGGTAAGTCCGTCACAGAGAGCCGGGGTGACGGCTGGATTCGGCCTCAGAGGGATCGGCTGGTGTGTTCTGAAGGGTCGTAACGCTGTCAAGCGTGTCAAGACCTGAAGAAGGTTCAGAACCATGTGCTAGTAAATTAATGCTTTATATGAGCTGAAAGTTTTCTAATGGGACAAAGGCTTGGTTTCCACCACTACCACTTCTCAAGATGGGGGCTGTGAAAATCAAGTCAGGATTCAAGGGAAATAAAGCAAGCACTTAAGAGGGGAAGTAAGTGTCTGAGGGATTCAAATTTCTGCATGCTATACCTCCACCCTCTTGCCCAGTATGATGTTCTATGACAGTGGTTCTCAGCATTTTGCAGGTCACACACTTGGCGGCATATCGCAACACTACAGGACACAACAGCCCACCCTCCGCAGGCCAAAGCCAGCCATCTCCCCAGCTTTCTGCAACACAATTACCACTGTGTGGTGGCACAGTAATGTGTCTCGACACAGTGGTTGAGAAACACTGCTCTATCGAGTGGCTGAATTGCCGCTCGTGAATCAAAGATGGCTCTTTTACAGCTTCAGTGCAGGTCACAGAGCTCCCTACACCTCACCCCCTCTCCACGTACCAGACTGGGGTAGGTAGTTCAGAGTTTCTGCCCTGGGGAAAGGAGGTGGGGCTAGAGAATTTTGCCCAGCGAGGAAGGGAGCTCTTGGGAGGGGGTTAGAAAATTTGGCCACATTTGCTCTATGCTTCTGTTTTATTTTCTGTCTTTTCTTTATGACAGGTTCAAGATGACAACAATCACTTTTTTTAAAGCAAGGTGCCCCTCTGCCATGAGATACTTCATAGAATTGTAGGACTGGAAGAGATGTCCTAATTTTACAGACGACCTCACTATTCCTGTTATCTGGTCACTCCAGGTTATCTAGTCATGCTAGGTCATCTAATCCAGTCCCCTGCACTTATGACAGGACTCAGTACTACCTAGACCAGTGGTTTTCAAACTTAGGGTCAGGACCCAGTATTGGCTCACAGCATCCCCTGCTGCCGCTGCCAAAAGAGTGGAATGCATTGCTCAAAGATGCAACTGTTGCGGCATGGACATAAATGCTTTTTTTCAACTGGGTCCTGAGGAGATAAGTTTTAAAACTGTTGATCTAGACCATCTCTGACAGGTGCTTATCAAAGTTGCTCTTAACAGTCTCCACTGATAGAGATTCCACAAGGTCATGTTTTCTGGACCTTTAATCATTTTTGTTGCTCTTCTCTGGACCTTTCCCAATTTATCCACATTTGTCCTGAAATTTGGTGCCCGGCACTGTATACAATACTCCGGCTGAGACCTAATCAGCACAGATAAGGTGGAAGAATTTATTCTCATGTCTTGCTTACAACACTTCTGCTAACACACCCTAGAATGATGTTTGCTGTTTTACAACAATGTTACACTCTTGATTCACCTTTAGTTTGTAATCCTCTATGACCCCCAAACCCCTTTCCGTCATCCTCTTTCTTCGGAAGTCATTTTCCATTAGAATTAGCTCTACCAAAAAACCACTTTTCTTAAAAAGAGAGTACTCAATGTCAGCCTACATACTAAGTGACAGGATAACTTTGCAGAAAGACCAAAGTGAAAATTCAAAAGGAATGCAACATACCCATGCAACAACAAAAAAAGATTTTTAAAAAAGTGATAAATATGGGCTTGTCTCCTTTGTGTGTGCATCTTTATGACGTACAAAGGAAATCACCAGTCTCTTCTTACCCCCAAGAAACTATTTTCTGTTGACATTAGAAACAGAGATCTTGACTAGCCACAAAGGCTCTCGCATGACATCAGAGTCAAGAATGAAACTTTGGTAATTAAGACAAGCAGGGATTTAAGGCAGTGCATAAGATCCTTCACATTAACTGTTTTTCACATAAATAACCCCTAACTCACGTCTGAATCTTGAGATGAGCTTCCCCAGCAGAGGCAAGTATATAAGACACCCAATCAATTCTTACAAATATTTAAGGGCATGGGTCCAATTCTGTTCCCACTGAAGTTCATGGCTGTACTACTGACTTATAGGAAAAGCGCTGGATCATGGCAGAAAACATTTACGAACCCCATCGTAAGTGCCTCGCATACAGGTTCCTAAGTGGTAGCCCATGAACCACCAGCCATCCCCAGAGCGCTAGCTAATCAGAAGATTCAGGCACTATTTGTTCTCTAGCTGCGACCCCGCATTAAGGAAAACTATAGCTACATCCAATATTTCCCTGCCTCTCCCACCTACCTCCCTCACCCCCATGTTGTTTTTCCTCACGTGCAACCTTATATAACATTTCTTTGGCAGCGCTGTTTGTGCAGGAGGGGAGGTAGCCCAGAATACAGGCAAAAGGTGCAGGCTACTCTCTGAAGAGGCTAGGGAAACCCTTCTCCCCAACTGCTAGAACATTATAAGATCTGTTCCAACATCTGTGATTTGACCCCCTCTAGTGGGTAACCCGCAACAAGGCAGTAAGCCTCAATACCAGCTCACAACCAATAGAGAGTCTCCTTTTGCTCAGGTGATTGGCTCCATTTTTGAGCCCAGATGCCCTCTAATCCAGCATCAATCCCTCTGGAACAGTTTAATCCATATAAATGACACTGCAGCCAGAGATTCATTAAGGTGAAAGAGCCCACACCACGCTATATTAGGAGCAGGTGTCCAGAATGCTCCTCTGCAGCGCAAGCTCGCCCAGAGATCCTTCGCAATTTCCGATAACCGGAAACAGAAAGTCCCCTCAATACTGGGTTGTGTGTGGGTAACTCCATGCTCGTCACAGCCTTGTCATTTATCCTGGTGCTGCTTCTCTCTGTCAGGCAGTTTCAGAGCCCGACAGAACTCTATGATACAGCCAAGGTTTTTCACAGCTTATTCCTAAAAGAGGAAGAACTCAGCTGCCAGACAAACTCACCAGAAAAGCAGCAAAATACACAAATCTGCCAGAAGAGACAGCAAATGAGCAGGCAGTGTCTAAAAATTTGAGCACACAAGACATAAGAGTCTGACAAGATTCATGGATGGGTACTTCCAGCTAACTTGTCATTTGACAGGCAGGTATCTTCTACTCCTAAGCAACCTAGAGATATTCTAAAAATACAAGAGCTACTGACACACACTGGATAAGAAGGGTTTCTAAATTAACTTAAATATAGCAAGTGTTTAAGTCACACTATTAATTCTAGAAGAAAATTTACTACTAGAACTAAAAACACGATTCATTTGCCATGCATACATTAACAGCAAATATTCCATTTAAACCAACTTCTGGTGCAAGCACAAGCTTCACTGTTTGATACATTTGTTTTATCTTTCCATATCCCCCACACAATCTTCTGCAAAACACGCAAGTTTTCCCACATTGGGTAGATCGGCTTGTGAAGAAAGAGTTAAGTCTTTACCTTGACTGTAGGGCTTACATAACACCCATAGCGTATAAATGTTTACCGTCAAGGGAAAAAGGACTACAAGGTACTCTTACAGGTTGGTTTTTCCCCACCATAACATGTACATTGATGATTCTTGTTTTAAAAAACTGATTCAAATGCATTACATGCAAGATTCCTGAGAGTTTCTGACAGATACAAGAGAATATGATTTGCATCTGATCAGCTCGCATTTTAGCCCTCTCAGACTCAGGTTACTGCTATTCCACTGGATTTTAATGGTGTATTCCTAGACCTAACCTAACAGCACAGTGCTAAATGAAGCATCACAGTTTACACGCTACACCTTGTGTATTTTAAGGAGAGCAATTGTGACCCACTAACCTACTTGAAACAGTGATTAGAAAGAGGTACATCAGATACAAAAGTGATAGAGTCGGTCGTTTTAATAGAGCTAACCTAATTAGCCGACAGCCTAATTTTTTCAAGTCAAAATGCCCATTCCTTCATTTACACAGATGAAGCATTTCAGTGGATGCAACAGCCCCACCAAGCTTGAAAGGCAACCCTGCCTCCAGACTATTACAAGCAACAGCACAGGACTGCAACATTCTTCCTCAAAGAGCATCCCTTGTGCAGCTCTCGTAGTGCTGAAACACAAGAACACATAACATGCACGACTGGCGTCCTTTAGTTTGACGGTTTGGCTGAAACGTTCTAGTCTTGAAGATCACCTAAGGAATTAAGATGAAAAGTAAAAACTGTAGACTGTTAAAATGCAGTAGAAATAGGTACACGAGTGCCTTTTTAATTCCACAACAAGCTTAAAACAATATAGCTCATGTAATGCCAGGGACAATATCAGCCAGCCATAAGCAAACTGAGTGAGTGGATCCAGAAAGACAATTAACTCATCTCCTGTCAGCACTTTCATTCATCTCTCTAGCGATCTTGCACGATCACATACAGAATTTAGGTTTTGCTCGGTACAGCAATACCAAATACAACGGATATAACTGAAAACACATTCACTTAACTCATTTGTATCAACAAACCGCTAGATGCTACCTATGCAATTCCAAGACATAGTAGAGATATTAATGCGCTGACACCCACCCCAAGAAAACCAGCGTATCCATTCTAACAGAAATCGGTGTTCCTGCTGCAGGAATTCTAGCCATCAATCTTGTTATTTGCAAGTCTCTCTGTAGTTTAGGAAAGGGAGCCCCTACAGAATGACAAACCACGTTTGTTCCCTAAACATTAAATACAGAGTTTGACTTTCACTGAGAAAGAGTCAAGAACAATTCAGAATAGGATCTCTCTACAATTCTGTCTTATTCCCCCGTCCTCCATGACTTTGCTTCTAGCCGCAGAGCAACAGATAGTTTCTGCACAGCGTATCATTTTGATCTTACTACACATTTGCACAGTTCACATTCATTCTCACAAAGGCGCCTCAGCCCAGCGCATCATCACACGCTGATCATACGTTGTTCTCAGTCTTCCCACTCAACCCTCCAATATAAACTTCTTACCAGCATGAAACGATTTAGCTGCAGGCAAATATTGCTAAAATAGTGCCTTCTGGTATTAGTCCCATCACTGCAGTCAAGATTAATTTTCATGACATTCACAATAGCCACAGCATAAGTAGAAAAAAAAAAAAAACCCTCCCTCAAAATAGTCAAACTGGTGAGTCCACGCATTCGTTCAAACCTAGCGATCTCTGGTTTCTTAAGTCAGACTTTAGCACCCAGCTTCACTTCCAAGGCACGTTTTAACATGCTTGAAAAATAAAGATCTGAATGTGATTCAGGTAACAGCCTGGATCATGGTGAGCTCTCTTATTTCCTTTAACGTGACTTGATCTGGAGAGCCTGTCCTCAGTCCCTGTGTCAGCAGCCTCAGATCTGCACATTTCCAGCACTGAAACCTCCTCTGCATTGAACAGTGGCGCTAAGTCTGGGCAACTTAAGGCTCTTTTCTTCCTACAAGCCACACACACACACCCCTCTCTCCCATGCACACCTCTGCCTCTGAGCAGCACAGTTTGGGTTTTGAGTGACCAACGTGGCAAAGGTGCTGTAGATTTGTTTTTAATCAGTGAAGATCTGCACAGTGGTTAATACATAATCATTTATTTGGCTTGGCTGCAGTATGAGACCTTCCCCCACTTGCCAAAGGAGCATCTGCACCAGGAGCTGCTTTTGCTGATGTGATCAGCATTTGGAGACAGGGGCAGGAGGAGGAAAAGAGAGAAGAGGATCCACAAACCTCACACACACGCACGCCCACCCCCAGTCTTCCGTCCTCCACAAGAATATCTACAAGCATCCATAAGTTCAGAGGAAAATTGTCTTAAAGAAGTGTGACTGACATTGAGAAGTCATCAGTACAGAAAGGTGGTTTTTGTTGCTCTCCCTGGTTTCACCAGCTTATTTCTTAGGCAGAAATTCCACTCAACCTTCCCGCACACTCTTCCTCCCTGCCCACCCCTGCCCCTTAAAAAACCAATCTTTGCTGCACTATCTCCATTTTACCTAAAGAGACTAGCGCTAGGAAGAAGCGTCAACCCCCTCCCCTCAACCCTCCATCTTAACTTCAGTCACTTTCTCCGAAATTTCATTTAGTAGCAAAGTTAACCCCTTCAGTAACCCATCATCAGCCACAAACTCCTTTCCTTCTGTCGCTCCAGCCTTTGCCACCTTCTCTTCCCGCCCACCTCCATAAAAACACAATCCTCTAAAATCCACATGATGTCTTTTATCTCAAGGATTTATCCTGGAGATTCCAGCGCAGGGATAAAATGAACCCCCCTTCAGCAACTCGCCCTTTGATTCCCTTTCTATTCCCATCACACAAAATGCCTCATTGCTGGTCTTCTCCCTCTACATCCAGCCTCTTCTCACAAATGAGATTTAAAATGGGTCCAAATTAACCCCTTTGTCTGCCCTATTAGCACTCCCATTCCCTGAAATCTCCTTCGAGGGATGCCTCCGTTACCTCTCGACTTAACTCGGGGATCTCATTCCATCCCCTCTCACATCCAGAGTTATCTTGGAGGAGACGGAGCCAAATGAGCTCTGTACAGTTGTCCTTAGATCACCTCTTTCTCCAAAATCCTATCTCTGCAGGGTTCATACCTAGAGGTTCATTCTACAGAATCCCCTCACGCTCCCTCCCAAATCCTTGTGAGGGGTACGCTCACCTCCAAAGTCACCCAGGAGATTTCATCACTGAAACAGTTCTCTCCCCTCCAGCCTTGCAGTTTTTTTTTCCTTATCTGCCCCCTCCACCCCCAAATCCCAATCTCAGCCTTTCCTCTCTTCCCCTGGAAGCCTCCCCCTACAGCTTCTCTCTAGGGAATAAATCTCACCTCTGACCTCCTGCCCCTTACAACGGGGATCCAGGGCACACTCCCCAATTCCCCCACCCCTTCTCAAGGGGGTATTTCTCTCCTATTACCAAAGCTTTATTACTACCTCTGCCCCCTCTCAAACAATCAAACAATGACCTGCTTTCCCCTCTTTGCTCAGTGTGACGGGGGGCAGCTCCCCCTCCTCCCCAGACCCGCACCTCAGAGCTCAACCCGAATGCAAGCAATGATGCAAACCCATCCTCCCCCCACCCAGAGCCTAAATTTCTCTGGGCGGTAGAGGGCTTGAACCGAATTCACACCAGATTCGTCCACTCAAACTCTGTGCACACATGGGGGCTACCTGGAGCTCCACGCAGCCTGGAGTTAACCCTGTACGGGACTGACCCTGCCACTTCCTAACCCCAGCCACCCGCCATGGCATACTCCAGTGCCCGAATGACTCTCCCACCCCTTCCCTAGGGACCCAAAAACACAGCGCGGGTCTGCCCCTGGAAACGCCCTACTCTGCAGCTCCCTTGCAGGGAGATCACTAGGCTCTCCCCGTGCGTAGGGTCACCCCACCCACACAACCCCAGGTCCCTCTCCCTGCATGTATGTGGGGGTGACCCTTCTCTTCTCAAGGCCCATCGCACCCTGGTATGTGCACGTGCCTGGCGGGACCTCTTCCCTCCCACAGAGAGTGCTGGGGCTGATCCCCCTCCCCAGACTCTTCTCCCCCAGCATCTGGGGAGGAAGCGACCACCTCCCCGACCTTCTCCCCCAACACAGGTGGGATGTCATCCCTCTCCACAGATCCGTATCCCCCAACACGTGGGGATGACCCTCACTTCCCCAGTGCGTGAGGGGGGTGAAACCCAACTCTCTCCAGACCTTTGTCCCCAAACGTGTGCGGGGATGACCCCCACCAAGACCTCGTCTCTCCGTCTATATGGGGTGACCATCCTTCTCTGCCATTATCTGTGGGATGTGACCCCTCTCCACAGACCTTTCTTTCCCAAAACAAGGAGATGACCCCCCCGCTCCCAACATATGAGAGATGTGATTCTCCCTTCTCCCCAGATCTTGCTCCTCAACATGTAGTAGTGACCCCTAGACTTTCCTCCCAAGTTTCGACAGGGTGATCCCTCTCTCTCCCAATGCTTAGGGGCAACTCTCCTTCCCTCCAGTTGCCCCAACACGGGTGGGATGCGACCCCTCTCAGACCTTCTTCCCCCAACATCTGCAGTCCCCCAAATCCCATAGGATGACCCCCCCCTCCCAACACATATGGGGCAACTCTCCGTCCCCCCCAAGTCAGCCACTTATGTTGGATGACCCCCTCTCTCCCCAGACCTTGCCCCCCACACGCAGTGTGACCCCCCCCAGACCTTCTCCCCCATTATCTGCAGGCTGACCCCCCCCCAAAGCCTTTCCTCCCCCATTTCCCATGGGTAGACCCCCTCTTCCAACATGGAGGGAACAGCTCTCCTCCCCACAGTCCCCCCCCCAAAGATAGCTGTGACTGCCCAGACCTTGTCCCCCAT
>ML682105.1:4465605-4501548 GCA_007922195.1 Podocnemis expansa
CCCCTCATCTCCTCACAGACACTCCCTCAGCCGCCCTTCATCCTGCCCCAGTCCTCTCCTCATCCTCCCAGTGCCCCTCATCTCCTCACAGACAAACCCCCCTCACCCCCCAGTCCTCCCCACGCCACCGGCACTGCCTCAGCTGCCCCTCATCCTCCCCCAGTCCTCTCCAGTACCTCTCATCTCCTCACAGACACACCCCCATCACCCCCAGTGCCCCCACCCCACAGACACTCCCTCAGCCACCCCTCATCCTCCCCCAGTCCTCCCAGTCCTCCCCTAGCTGTCCTTCATCCTCCCCCAGTTCTCTCCAGTACCTCTCATCTCCCCACAGACACGCCCCCATCACCCCCAGTGCCCCCAGTCCTCCCCGCTCCACAGACACTGCCTCAGCCACCCCTCATCCTCCCCCAGTACCCCTCATCTCCCCACAGAAGGTCCTGAGTGCCCTCAGCCCCCCGAGCCCCGCCACTGCCCCTCATTTCTCCCCAGTACCTGCACCCACTCCATCAGCCACTCCTCATTCCTCTCCAGGATCCCTCCTCTCCCTCCAAGGATCCCACACACTCCCTCATCCCCCCAGTACCCACACAGATGCCCAGGTGGCCTCAGGCACCCCTCATCCCCCCCAGTACCCCCAGACACTCCCTCAGCCACCCCTCATTCCTCTCCAGCACCCCTCATTTCCCCTCAGCCCCCTGATCCCCCTCAGTGGTCCTCATTCCCCCCAGTACCCCTCCACACTCCCTCAGCCACCCCCATCCTCCCCCAGTACCCCTCATTCCTCTCTGGTACCCCTCATCTCCCTCCAAGGATCCCACACACTCCCTCATCCCCGCAGTACCCACACACACCCAGCTGACCTCATCCCCCCAATCCCCTCTTACCCCCAATACCCCCCCACCCCCCCACCCCCGGGGGCCTCCCCCCCCCCCCCCGTACCCTTCACCCCCCTCTCTACCCCTCGTCCCCCTCAGTATTCACACACTCCCAGGTGGCCTCAGCCATCCCTCATCTCCCCCAGTACCCGAACACACACCCCCAGGTGGCCTCACTGTGCCCACTGCCTCCCCATCACCCCTGGACCTCGCTGGTGCCTTCACCAAGGAGCCTCAGATACTTCGTGGCACCCCACACCCTCGGCTCCCAGAGGTGCTCACATTACCTGCTTTTCCTCATCCCTCTGCTGCTACCTAAGCACGAAGCCAGCTTCTGCTCCCCCTGCCCCCTTTGGGTTCATCCTCAATGTTTAGCTGGGGTGGGTAGAGCGTTTCGTCCAACTTTATGGAACTCCCCTTTGCCACTCCCGTTCATGATCCTGGCTTACTCCCATTCACATGGAGTAGGAGTGCCAACTGCATCATCTTCATGGCCAAGGACCTGGCCAGTCCCGGGCCAACATCACCCCTCTCACGAAAGGGAAGCAGGAGAGCTGGCCGGCCCCTGCGCTTGGTCTTTACAGGCAGAGCCTGGGCAGGAGCTCCACCCACAGAGTGGGCAGAGGTGGAGTATTTCTGTCCTTAGCCCAGGCCTTGGCCATGAAAGTGCTCCAGAAGATCTGTTTATGATAAAAGATAGAATAGGGAGCTGAGCCTCTCTCTGGATTTGAGGCTGAGAGAACCTGCCTCTCCACCTGTTTTGGGAGGGAAATTTAGCTATTAATTCCTTCTCTTCTGTTTGCTTGCATTTGCTTTTATTCCAGGCTTGGTCTTTAATCCCCATGTTGACTCTCGTGTACTCTAACCAACCCGTATATGGTAGGCTAGAAAAAAATTCAGAATGGAAATTAAAGAATTACGGAAAGGAAGATGCATCTTCTTCTTCGAGCTGTACTTTCCGGATGCATTTTTCTCTGCTTGGAATTCCACTGTCTGCCTGTAGGCTCTCCTCCCTTCGCTCTAGCTCTTGCTGTATGGATATGTACACTCCACTTTTTAGGTATCCTCTTCCCTTCCATTTTCTGTATCTCTTTCCGTAGCTCCTTTCTAGTTCTCCCATGTTGCTCTTGCTCTCTTTGTGGGCATGTGCATCTCTCTTTCTGAAGACCTCTGTTTGCATGTTCTGTTCTTTTTCCTTATGAAAACACTTGGGTGGCAAATTCCAGGAAGGCTTTGCCAAATGAGAATCAGGTAATGCAGTGATCATCTTGCACACTGCAAAACTCATCTCAGGGGGGAAAAAAGTCTAAGAAAAAGGACGTCCAAACAATTAATTTGCCATGCTGTAGCTGTGCTAGTTCCATGATAGTTTGCTTAATTTGTGCCACGGTTGAGCCCCTTGCTTGTTCGGAGCCCCGGCACCACTGGGCTGGCTGCATCAGTTATGAATGTAAAAAGAGATTTCTTGAGCCACAGCGCCTCTGTCGTTATAAATTAAGCACTGAACAAGGGTGGGGAGGTAGTATCTTTTATTGAACAAACTTCTTTTGATGACAGAGAGAAGTTTTGGGGCTTCTACAGATCTGTGGAAGCTCAAAAACTTGTTTCTTTCACCAGGAGAAACTGGTCCAAATACGAGAATACTGTACCCATCTCGGCTGGCAAATGCTAATGGAAGAGAGGGGAGGAATGACTAAAACTTCAGAATAGTGGAAAGAACTGTAGTAAAAATTAAAATGAAGCATAGTAGGAAAGGGAATCCGTGAAACATGTCTGTGACCCTTTTCAAATGATTCATGGGGAGTTCAAAAGTCCCATGAAGTTCTCAAACACACTGCTGCTCTTGAAATAGGAACTCGAGGATAGCAAGTGACAAGAAAAGCCTTACATATTGGTGAGACAGATTCTCGCAGTCTGGATGCGGTCAGGCCAGAGGTCATTATAACTATATGGGAAAATTTCTGTAGGTGAAGAGCAAGACTATTAAACATTCCCTGGAACAAAAAGAACATGACAGAATACCGCAGCACCCCAGGACACGGAATTCAAAGGCCACGAGATTTTTCTTGTTTTCTGCTGACTTAAGCCATGTTATGAGACCAGGGAGAAATATCAATATGGAAATACGTGACTCGGAGACCCTGTTCCTCTATTGTGGCTCACAAAAATTAACTTACGCTCCTCGGGCAAACGCTTACCTTCGGGGATCGCTCCTCTGCCTTGCAATTGGAAAGTAAACCAGTGTATCAGCATGCTAATTCTGAGGAGGAAGGACTTTGAGAAGGGTTAGCTTCTTTCTGTGGATTAAACTGGTTTACAGCCTCAACAGTGGATGGAAACACTTCTACTTTATACCATGTTGTAGCTTGGTACCTTTAATTTCAGAAAGGATGCACGGAAAGAACTCCGTCATATTAATTACATATGTAGCACTATAGGTGCATGCTACTTGCCCTTATCAAAACCCTTAATGTTTTCAGAGACACAAAAACAATTAAGAACCAGTATGGGAGTAGGAGCAGACACCAGTGAAGGGGTCCCAACGGTGGACGGCTAAAGGAGGGAATCCTGTTTGAGCAGGGTGTTGGACTAGACCCCAGGGGGCCCCTTCCTATCCCTATCTTCTATGATTGTAAGTGGGTTTTAAGGAGATTTGCAGGAGGAGTAGGAAATTGCTTTGCGTGAGAAAGGAGAGAAGACCCTCCAAGTCAACAGAGAGGAAAGTGTGGGAGAAAGAGGTCATGAAGTCAAATATTGGATAAGGAGACAAAAGGAGGACCATGTAAAGGAAGAAGATTACCACTTACTGTGAACTGGGTCAGGCCTTAACAAAACGTTTAAATTGACATCGCCTATTGCCTCCCCCAGCCACCACCCCCCCACCAGCATGATGGACCATAGGCCAACGTCATTCTTGTCAGCTGACCCCATCCAGAGACATCCTTCCTAAAAAATGAGCCTACCCGGTGCTGCATGAGGAGAAACCGAATTTAAAAATTGTTCATCTTTCTGAAACTGTTTTACCTAATATTGCTACCTGAAATAACTCTATCCAAAAGAGACGAGAGAAAATAATTACTCTCTCTATTTTTGTCTAGTTTATTTACTTAGTGCGTTTTGAAAGTGCTCTGTGGATAGTCAGTTTCATTGGTTTCCCCATACATAGTCAGTCCCCCTCCCACATTGCCAAAGAGCGTCTTAAAAAACTCACACAGAAAAAAATGATAAAAGACAAAAATCATCGTCTCGCCCACAGGTGAACGCTTCCTAAAGAGATCACTCCATATCTGACATTGTCCTCAAAGGAAACCTACACAGCACCTTCGAAACAAATCTCAGCGCTTAAATTAATTTTGCTAGACACTAAAATTCAAGTTCTTAATAAAAAAACATGATTTAAGGCTTATTACAACAATCTGTAACCCACAAAGCTCCCCCCCCCTTTTTTTTTTGCTCTATAACTGCAGAAGTGCTAACAGGCCGTTTCCCTTTGTGTGGCTTCTTACAACCTGTTAACTAGTTGTATGAAACAATCTGTTCCACCTTGTGTTTAGCTGTGACGTTCCAGGGTACCTTTCACAGACTTGAAGATGAGCTCCGTGCAGCTGGAGAGCTTGTCTCTTTCACCAACAGAAGTTGGTCCAGTAAAACATACTACCTCACCTCCCTTGTCTTGCTGGTATCCTGGGGACAATGTAGCTACAACAAGACTGCAAACGAGAGAGAAAAATATTTAATGATGGAAAGGAGATGATGGAGAGTGTTGACAGAGTCCAAGGGGGTAGCCGTGTCAGTATAGGTCAGCCAAACAAGAGCAGGGAGTGCTGTGGCACTTTTCAAGACTGAGAATCTTATTTATCGCATGAGCTCTGGTGGGAGAAAAATCCCACTTCCTCAGACAATTGAAGATGCGGAACTTACAGAACGGGGGGAAAATAAATGCAGGGATGTGCATGTCTTAGGATGAGATCAGATTGTTACAGCAAATGAAAGCCATTATTTAGAGTCAAACAGTGAAGAGCAGTGCCACAAGACTTGCTTGTTTTGGAGGAATTTTAGTGGGCTTAGACAGAATTCCCCTTAACGGGCTGTCAAAGCATGGCGTATTGAAGCAGCAGCCTGTCAGCTTTTGCTAAAGGATGCCATATGCTCTCTTCTCCCCATCAGGGCTCAGTGCCATGTGCCTAGCTAAGCAGGCCACACGAGCCAGGGACAGTGTCTGCACTGTATAATTTTCAAAGTGTATGGCCACTGCAACTAGGTGCGATGGAGACTCTGCTCCTTCCTCTTGGGGAGCTGCACAGGGCTTGCCACAGTTCAGTCCTAATTATGCCACAAATCTTTGTTTAAAGCAAAAATGCATCTAGGGGCCAAATCCCTGTCAATGCCATTCACGCCGACTGGAGATCTGGCCCAGAGTCTAGAGAACCAGCTAATGTGATAGATAATTAAAAGGTTTGCTTTAAACATCGTAGCCAGGGTCAGGAAAAAATGACATCTTCGTGCATCATATTATTTTCCCATCAGTTATTTCCAGGGTGGTTCTGTTGACAAGTCAGACAAGAGTGTGCTAACTGACAGCGCTGCAAACTCCACTCGGCACAAAAATCTGAAAAATTAGACTCTTATTTCTGCTTCTTGTATCATCACCAATAAAGCATGACAGAGCCAGGCCTGATGGCTGTGGGAGGGTGGCGCACGGCACATATGTCAGCCCTAGGGTCAGCAAATCCCTGATTCCAGGATAATCGGGGTAAGGCTACTCCAGGTTAGTTAGGGCATCTGAGACCAGTCAGGGAAATTGGCCACACAAAGTAAGAACCCTTGTTGCAGTCAGGCAGAGAAAGGTTTTGGGCCTGGTATTTGGAGGGGGAGTTAGGAAGAGAGGTTTGTGTTTTGAGCAGAGTGGAGCAGAGCTGGACAAAGCTGACCAGTAGTCGTTGCTGCCAGCATCTGGCAGGTATAGGACAAACAGTGAAAATTTCCAGAGGGGTAGCCGTGTCAGTCTGTGTACAACATATACCACATTAGTGGATGTGCAGGTGAATGAGTAGAGCCCTGCAGTCCGTGGATATCTGCATTATATCTGCATCCGTAGATACAACACAGATATCCACAGACCATTTCTTGTGGATGCAGATCGGATACAGATCCACATATTTTTATCTGCACAGAGCTAGAGCCCTGCAAATATTCAGATACCTGCATTATATCCGCATCCACGGATACAACACGGATATCCGCGGACCATTTCTTGCAGATGCAGTTTGGATACGGATCCACGTATTTGTACCTATGCAGGGCTCTATAAGTGAGCTCCTGATGGTGTGGCTGATGTGGTTGGGACGTGTGATGGTATCACTGGAGTCCATGTGCGGGCAGAGCGGGCGATGGGGTTTGTTGCAGGGGTAGGTTTCTGAGTTAGCATTCATATTGTATGGGGATCGGTCACTGATGAGTATTTGCTTCAGGTTGTGGGGCTGTCTGCAAGCAAGGATTGGCCCACCTCTGAAGGTTTGAGAGAGTGTGGGATCATCTGCTACGATAGGTTGTAGATCTTTGATGATGCGTTGGAGGGATTTTAGCTGGTGGCTGGAGGTGATGGCCAGTGGTGCTCTGTTGTTTTCTTTGTTGGGTCTATCCTGTAGTAGGTGACTCCTGAGTACCTGTCTGGCTCTGTTGGTCTGGTTTTTCACTTCCCCAGATGGGTACTGAAGTTTTAGGAATGTACGGTAGAGATCTTGTAGGTGTGTCTCTGTCTGAGGGATCGAAGCAGATCCGGTTTTACCATGCTTTCGCATGACACCTTCTGTATACACTTAGGGAATTTCATTGACATCGGGGGTGCTATTATAGGGCTGAACTAGACTGTCAATGCAAGAGAGGAAGGATTTTAAAAGTCTTCATTCCTTATCGCCTAGCTGGTTGCAGTATGGTTTCCTCCTTTGTCCACCCATCTCTCACTAATCTGATTTTAGGGACAGCTTCCTGATGGTGGTGCCTCTTGGCCTCATCCCTCTCCACATCAGCCAGTAGAGTGAGCCAGCTAGGGAGGGGAATGTATACTACCCTCCCTGGAAAATGTAACTGGGTATGGCATTGGGATCACCCTATGAAAGGCTTTTAAAGCCCAAGCAATTACACAGACACAACCCCTTCCACGACAGGATCTGTCTGAAAAGAAGCAGCAAACATACTGAAGAGCCCAGCAAACTTCTGCCCCAAGATACCTCAAGTGACTTAACAAGAGTATGGTTGACAAGTCCTAAAGCAGTTGTCAGAACTAAGAGGACTGGTGCAGCCACCTGATCTCTTCCCACTCATGGAAGGAGATGACAGACTCAGTTTTAGGCCCCAATCTAAACCCAGAATGACAGGAATCAAAGAAATTATAGGTACCTCAACAAAAATTGAGTTGCCAAACAGCCACTTTCTCAATTCCATGCCATAGACATTTGCAGTTAGAGGCAGGTTGGTAACTAATGAGGTTGTTAACTTTCAAAGATAGTTTTTGGAGCGGGAGCTTAACGGCTGCTAACCGCTTGGTCTTCTGAAGGGCATTATGGATGATAGACCTCGTATCTCTCCACTGGCTTTAGCTGGCCATGAAGTAGCACGACTGGATCTCACAGGCTGTTGTCTGCAGCTAACTTCTCAATGCTGAGCGAAAAAACAACCAGTATCACCGACGCACTTCTTTTCTTTCATATTGGCAAAGTGCACATGGAAGTGATTGACCTGGCTGTTGCGTCAGTAGTTATTGTGAATAGAATCATAGAAACTGGAAGGGACCGTGAGAGGTCATCTAGTTCAGGTTCCTGTACTGATGGCAAGGCCAAGTACCCTCTTAAGCCATCCCTGACGGGTGCTTGTCTAATCTGCTCTTAAAAACTTCCAATGATGGAGATTCCACAACCTGCCTAGGCAACTTATTCCAGTGATTAATCACCCTGACCGTTAGGAATTTTTTCCTAATGTCCAACCAAAACTTCCCTTGCCGTAATTTCATAACATATGGATATAGCATTCCTCTAGATTATCAGTTCAGTGGGAGCTGCTCACACATGTCTTGGATCAGAACTTGACCAGGGAACAAAACAGAATAAGATTTTATTCTGTAACCAAAATGAAGTCACTATGGACAGTTAACGTTACTCATTCTCATATCTATTTTATGAACACAAAATGCTGTGAAACCCAAACCAGCCTCATGCATATGACAACATCAAGCTTTGTCCCATAATTAATGCTGCAATGGCAGTGCCATTAATTAAATTCATGACCTTTTCTAGCAAATCAAATAAGGACAGGATGTTGCATTAATCCTAACTTGCTTGAATCTCTCTTGGAAAACAAGAAAATAGTTGCTAGCCCTAGAAGTTATAGTCACTGTAATGTCTCTAAAGTCTGATCATTCTCCTCTGTCCTTGTTGATGAAACATTGGCCTACGCACTGGTCTTCTCTCACCAGGCCCACTGAGAGAAGTTTGGGGGTCCTCCCAGGAAATGATATCCACTGGCACCCTATCCCATCCCATTTCTGTTTATTTGCACTGACATTACAGATGTTTTGGGAGCCCCCCTGACCATGTGGCCCTGGTATAAGATTGTAATGGGAATTATCTTCTCCAGTCATTCTGACCATGTCACCTCCAGTCATCCCTGGGTCCTGCTGCTGCCTTGCTTTCTTTTCCCAAATCAAAGTTAGGGTCCTCATTCTCACCTCTATGGCTCAGCCCTTCCCTTATGCATCTCTATTGCCTTTCCTGCTTGCTATGATCCACCCATTAATCTCTCTTTAGAAGGCATTTTTCACTTACAAAACAATGTTTTTTCTCTCTCTGCGTTCTGCGTAGAACTACAGTATTTAAGCCTGTGGCTGACACCTATTAAAGTCATTCGGTGTTTTGCCCTTGCCTTCACTGGGAGCAAGATTAAGTTCTTATTCCTTAGTCTGGTAAAATTCACGAGTATTAAGAAATTTGACCTCAGGCAAGCCACTTAACCTTTGTATCTCCATTCTGCCATCTGTAAAAAACGGAGAATGATACATACCAGCCTCTGTAAAGCACTTTGACAACTGTGGTAGAAAAACGCTATATGAGGTCTTATCTACACTGGAAAATTGACTGCAATAGCTATTCTAGGAAATTTCCCTATGTTGACAAGATCTAAGAGTTAAGTATTTGTGACGGGTTGGCACGCTTCACTGGATGGGTGCTTTCTGCTGGTATTTTGGGGAATAGCTCAAGCATGCTCCTTGTGCTACATCACTCTCTCAACGAACACGGGTGGGCCTCCTCAGCTCTGTCCAGACCCGCCATGTCTTCTTTTCACCTCCACCTTCTGGCTAAGCCCCGACCCACGTTCTCCTGCCTTCCAGGGGATTTGACAGTCCCAGCTTTGTCACTTGCATCAGGGGCTGCCACAGCCCACCACCACCACTCTACTGATGGTCTGGGGGATGCAGGGAGGGACCTGGCCCACGGACCCTCTGTGCAGCAACCTGCACAGTCTTTTCCCTGGGCTGCTTCCCCGCAGCCCTCAGTACCTCTACTGCCCTTGTATCAGGGCCTTCGCAGTGCACAGTCCCAGCAGCCAGCAACTGTTCCTTCCAGGGTCCTGAGTTCCTGACCCTTTCAAGCTCTGGTAAGGTATTGCCTTGTGGTGCCACGCAGCTTCCTTTCATACTTGGCCACTGGGCTCTGACTGGCTTTCCTGCAGCCTCCAAAGACAGGCTGCCACTCCAAGACCCCTTTTAACCCTGTCCTGACCAGTATGGGAAGACACCCTGTCACAGTATTATATATTATTATACTTTAGTTCAGTCATGCTCTGTCTGTCATCTCATTGTTTTCCTTTCATCTGCAGTGTCTGTCTGATCAAGGCGTTTAATGCCACACCCATCCTTACAATATCTGACCACTGTGGGGGCTAGTATATCTTCCTCCCTCCTCTGCTATACACAGTATTTCTGACACCATTAACTAAAGCACCAACATATCCCCCCGTGTTGTCAAAGTAACTTATTCAGTCTGCTCCAGCAAAAGCACATGATTTGTCCAAAAGTAACAATTGTTCAGAAAAATTATTCTGATTCTGTGTCGATTCACTTGTGTAATTTCTGCCCTGAGATTTTAAGAGTTGCACCCTTTTAAATTGTATCCTACCCTCATTTCAATCATTTTAAGACGTGGCATTTGCTAGCAAAGATTAATCATAACACTGACAATAACATATCTTCCATTATGAGAAAATAAACATTGAGTCCCTTACAACACATACATGATTATATAGAAAATCAATACAAAAGGCAGAAATCTGATTTTATTTGCACTGTCATGAACTGGAGTAATTCCACTGGTTGCTGGGCAGCTATTCATGGGAATCCATGTTTGTGTAAAAGGAAACAGAATCCAGCCCCAAATTTTTAATATGGAAATGCAAATCCTTCATCATTTGCTTATATTTGGGGTTATGAAGATTAACTTTGTCCTTAGTAGATAACTGAAACAATTTACATTTCAAAAAAATCCTCAGCAGTAAATTCCTACCTTTGATATTTCTCTGGTTCAGAGTGTGCATTGCTCCTCAAGCAACTTTATATTAGTGCCTTCCACAAACATTAGCCCATTAAACCTGCAATAAACCCTGTGCAGCAGGGGTACGAACACATGCTTTCAAAGTGAAATGAGCTAAGGAATTAAAATTTCAATAAAAATGCTCTCTCATAAACATAGTTAAAGAAGAAGTCAATAGAATATCACCATCAAATTTAGCCCTAGATCCTGCAAAGAATGGCTCACATGGGTAACTTCCTGCACCTAGTGCCATCAGAACTATTTACTTTGGCCCATATTGAGTGCCAGGTGCCAGAAACATGCATACTTTGTTCCTGAAAAATAGCTGTCTGTGTCAACAACAAAACAGACCATAACAGTCAACTTGTGTTGTTTGACAAGGGCCCTTTAAAGGGTATGGGAATATCCATGCCTAGAAGAAGGGTTTGGGAATTACTTGTATGCTACATTCCAAACTCAAAAACCAATTGCTCTCTGAAAATATTGCTGTAATGAAAGAAACCTTGTCTAGCAAAGGAGATTTAACAGCATCCAAAAGGGGGCTGGCTCTGACAGAGGCAGGCAAACCACTCAAAACTCCCGTTTGGTTTGGTGGCAAAACTATAACATGGGGCTCTCAGCAACCCTCGTGTCACACGGGCACACTAATGCACATTCAAGAAGCAGCAGCTTTTAACTAACATGAGAGTTCCCAATGTCCCGTCACTATCAGTGAATGAGGCTGATGTGCACATTGAGACATGATGATGCAAGATAAAGCTACTCACACATGGGCATTGTATCTATTTGAAATAGAAATGTAACAGTGTCTGAGCAATGGTAAAGGCCTGAGTTGGTAGACAGAATGGCTAGATGATCAAACCCTTCCTCTTGACCGTGAACACCTAGGCCCAGATCCTCAAAAGGTACTTGAAATCAGTGGGAGTTAGGAGCCTAAAGACCTCTGAGGATCTAGGCCTTTCATGAGTAGACCAATTCCAGTCAATAGGTCCACTCATGTGAGTAAGTGGTCACCATCTGATGCTTGTGCAACCTATGGATCCTGCAGGACACAAAACCAGATATAAAACCAAGATTCTGATCTCTATTAATTAAGACACAAATGATTTGTCTAATTCTTTATTGGTTCAGGCTTTTTAATCACACTTATAACTTTGCCCACACATGTTGCCCTGTCGAAACAGTGCAACCATACAGGTGAGATGGGGCACAACCAGAATTTTGTTAAGGAGGGGGGCCAAGTTACCTGCCCAGCCACCCCAAGCATGTCTGGTGTTGAAATCTGGTGCACAGAATTGGAACGCAACTGGAATTTGGCCCACTTACAAGGGCCTCTACCGTTGTGACACCCAGCCCTGTTCAAAGACCCCCCCGTCACTGCATCCCTGCAGGTGGATGAAAGTTCCCCACATGCATTACATGTTTTTCAGGACAAGATTCTTTTGGGGAGGGAATACTTCTGATCCGCAAAGGCTGTTAGATGTCCTGAGCCACAATAATTATAGTTAATTAAAGTTCTATTTTTTCCTGGCATGTCTCATCTTTGTATCATGAAACACAAAAATTAAGGGTCAAGTGATAAACATAGTAAAATCACATAGGGCTAGATTTTGCTGCTCGACCTTACACTGAGAGTACTGTATTCCACAAATTGTTCCACTGAAGCAGAGTAGGGGTGAAATCCTGGCCCCATTGAAGACCTGGGCAAAACTTCCATTGATTTCAAAGGGGACAAGATTTCACCCCAAAAGGGATACTCAGTATAAGCAAGGGAAGCAGAATCTGTCTCAAAATAAGCATGGTGTGGTAGTGAGAAATTTACAGGTAGGAGAGATGGGATCCAGAGTCAATACACCCACATTTTGTGCTCCATTCCGTGGCTTTTTTTAATACTAGGGTAAACGGTGGGTCAGGCTGAGCCATCATTTTCTAAACAGAACTCAATGATAAGATCTGTTCAGATGCTTATGGCCACATGAAACCAGATTTCAAGTTCATAGCAAAAAGCCGAGAGGTTCACAGCTTTAAAACGCCCCTTCCCCCACCTTTCCATGTCTAGCGCCAAGCTCTGTTGATGTCTGGTTTGCTTACTTGCTTCAATTCCCCATTTTGTTTTGGGCCGTTCCTCCATCTTTGCGAGAGATGTGTGTTTAGATGACTCTACTCTAATTAGTCACAATTATAGCCTTTTCCAGCATCTTCTGTTGCCATAGTGTTTAAGGGGGGAAAAAAAGCTAATGTTTGTAAAGACATATGTGTTTAGTGTTGTTGGCAGATTTGTAAACTTATTAGTACCTCCACACACCATATAATTAAGATCTGCTGGTAATTAGTCAATAGTTAAAAATAGGGGCTGGCTGGTATTGTGCTGTTGAAAGCACTAAACTAATAATTTGTGCTCTGCACTCAAGAGGAAGTTAGTGCTTTAAGAATTTTATGTTACTTTTTACCTTTAAAAGGTTGGTTCCAAAAGCAGATTTTAACTAAAGGTTTATATCAAAACATGTGGAGCAGAGTTCCAAATAGACTGATTGCATGTTTTTCTTGGATAAAAATTCTAAGCTATAAACCTGCAGACTCGACACACTCACAGAAGGGAATGTGAGCTTTTCTCATTTGCAGACTTCCCCTGAAGTAAACCTGCTCAAAGAAAATTGTTCAAAAATCCAGAGAAGTGGCAGATGTGCAGCACAATGGGGCAGATGTCTGACGTTTGGAGAGTCGTGCATGTATTTTCAAAACATAGAGGGATTACCACAGTCTATAGCTATAATCCTTTACTAACCTAAAATGTCAAAGACAATGCAAAATCTTTTAATGGCTTGTAGCAATCGTTTTGCCAAATCACCCCATAAGATTAATTTATTTTTTTTTTACATTGTCAATCAACTTCCTGGAATCTATTAAATGAACCCCACAAGTAGAAGGTGTGGTTTTCAGGTAATTTAAGTGCTGTTCTACAGTGTGCTCTGAAGCTGACCAGGAATAATTGGGGGACATCCTAAGGGATATTTCATTTGGTAGTCATGCATGATCTGCACTGATTTAACACTTGGGCAGGCTTTTGTCTTAAGTAATCTAAGCCTTTATCAGAGCCCAGGATTTGTTTTGGTTCCTTGGTGGATCTGATGACTGCACGGTCTTCTCAATGGCTGTTTGTCTATAATGCTTTCAAATCTTTACTAATTCTTTATTCCCTGTCTACAGATTTGTCTGGCTGCCCTAATGCTACAGTATTGCATGGAAGGTGAAGTTCACCCTATTGAGGAGGATCCACACAAGGGCACTCACTTCATTTAAAGCGCTGGTGTTTCAGTTGTGGTGAAGGCTTCAGGTCTTCTCTGCCATGAGGAAGTCTGACTTTTTTATGCTCTTGGAAGGGGATTCTATTGAGGTAAGGAATGGAAGTTCCTTAACATCTTCCTAGTTCTACTTTGATCCCACAGCAAAGTGGAGAAGGTGCTGAACGTTCTGTCCCAATCCCACAAAACATGGAGGAACATGCTCACTTTAAGCAGGAGAATAGTCATGTTGATTCTGGTGGATAGCGCTGTGCTTTGCCGAATCAGGCTAGAGTCTGGGTTAGAGAGCAGGAGCACCAAAGTTCTCATATTGGCAGTAACAAGACTTTCCCTGTGAGACAGGGCTAGGAGTCACTTCAGCTCTCTGCCTCTGTTTCTGTATTTGCTACATCCTCTCCTACTTCATGAGGGTTAAGCACATTTATTGGTTGAGGTTCATAAGTGGTTTTGAAGATATGTACTGTATAATTCCTGGGTATTATCAGAAATGAGCAAACTGTTGGATTTCTCCTAATTTGCCTGATATTGCAAGAGAATTCTGGATTGACTGTGTTCGATTTTCTACAAACCTGTGAGATTTCAAAGCAATTTTTTAGCTCAGATAGTTGATTACCCACCAAAAGCAAATGTCAAGTTGTATGTTCAGTTGTAACGCTTGCTTTTTGCCTACTTTCCATTAGTGACGCCACCAGCCCCATAATGTTTTTCACTTCCATGATTGAGTCACTCAGTTCACTAACCAACACTGCGCAGATTACTCACTGTAAATGTCGCCGTTCGAAATGCACCCACCATTAGTTACACGAGTCATCTGATCAGGGAACAGAGGAAATACCCTGTGACTGTCATTGACCAACACAGCCCAAATGTATATTTACTCTTCAGACAAACAAAACCATTTGCAGTAAAGCATCATGAATAATTCTGAATCAGGAGTAGTCTCAAGAATTTCACGATCTGTTCAGACAGTTGAGGGGAAAAAAATCATTGAATTTGTTATTGGAGTGAATTCTTCACCCAGCTCTGATTATTGTGTATTTCTTTCTCCTCCCTTCTACATGCAATTTCAGCTGCTCAGGGTTATATTTAGTTTTTGTTGTTAATTTCAATACAATTTACTTATACAATATCACATTTACAAAGGTAGGCATCTGGTGCATAGGAAGAATATAGAACATTTTTGAGTGGATAGCTGGTACAATGGTTTGTATTTGAACTTGCACACATACACATTCAAGCAAGGGAAGGAAGGGGCATGAGAAGCAATCTGGTGCAGCAGGGATATACAGTGAATTTCAATAAACCTCATCTTGATTCCACTGAAATTAATGGTGGCTTTGGCATTAATTTCAATAGCAACAGAATCATCTGAGTATACAAGAGGTAAAGTGTGCAGTGGTGCATTATGGGTGGGATTTAATAAGGTGATCAGCGCCTGCCTTGCTCTGCTCCCATGGCCGTTAACTTCACTTCAGTGGGATAAGAGTTCGGTCAATGGCCAATGGTTTTGAAAATCTATGTCCGGGTCAGTACATGGAATGTTATATGTACCCAGGGTGTGCTATCCTGGTTTGCATTCAATGCTGTTAAAGGGGAGTTTTTAAGTAAAAAAGAATGAAAAACAATTATGAGTGCCTTACCACATACCAGTTTTCCTGTGATGGGAGCTGCATGTGAGAGTTAGCATCTGGAATCAATCAATGAGAGGGATAGTAGAAGGGACAATATATCAGGGGCACCTCCCAGGCCAGTGGCAGTATAGGACTGTCCCCTCCCATTTAACCAACTAATAAAAATAAATGTGAAAGAGCTTTCATTCCTTTCTGTTGGGTCATCCATGTTGCTTCAAGATCATCTGCTTTATGGAGTCTTACCAACCAGTTCATGGTCTCTCTAGAGCAGAGCTACTGTAGTTGAGAACTTTTGCTTACTACCATTAGACCTAGCTAGTTGGTAATGGCCTTCCCTTTGGAAACATGGTATTCTTCAGTAATCAAATCACTGGTAGGTCATGCCAATATCTCCATTGCTCCGTCACTAGTGGACTACTGGTAGACCATGTTGCATATGATCTGTGAAGTGTTGCTTGCCACCAGTGTGTTAGAACACACCAAGCCCATGCAGCAGGTATGTTCTAGCTCAACTCACCTGGAATAGTTTGCAACAGAAAAGCAGGGAGTCATCTAAAATGGATTCATTCAGCTGTAGATCATGTCAGGATCCATTTGGAAAGACTGCTCCACAGACATTCACGTTACAGATATTGTTTGCCTTCTAAGGGCTTGTTTTCACTGATGACAGTGAATTTGCTACCATCAAATCAATTTCCCTAACTGACTGATCAGGTCTGTGAAGACCCACTCAGCTGATAGGAAGCTGAGGCTGGAAGACCACCCCTGCAGAAGGTAGTCTGCACTGAGTCAAAGGTAAAGGGTTTTCCTCTGGGTCAGGTTACTGAGGACCACAGGGTAAGTCAATGGTAGGCAGTTGGAGGGAGATATGCAAGGTATTTTAAATGCTTTGCATATCTCCCTTTGAGTACCACCAAAATCACATGGCAGTATAGACCAGCTCTGAGTTAGAAACACTGCTCGGAGGTGTGTATAAGCTGCTCACCCTCCCGAGGGGGAGGGGTGGCTCATTCAGGTCCCTGGCCCCTCATGGTGCAGGACCACCAAGTCTTTAGCCCCTTGGCAGGGTGAAAGTTTCACAGTGTCAGTTTCAGTCACTCGGAGAAGGAGAAGTACACGGCTGCCTCCCAGGGTCACAACCCGTGAGGTGGTGTAGGGCAGAGGTTGGGGTCAGCAAGGGAGTTGGGCCGCACACATCCACTGTGTCCCAGCCAAGGTCCCCAACAGGGGCTGAGGCCTCCGGACAGGGGTTAGCGGGGTCCAAGCCGCAACACACCAACCCCAAGGTGGGCTCTACGGAGCCTGAGGCCTCAGCGCCAGGGCCAGCAGGGTCCAAGCCGCAACATGCTGCCCCCCAGATGTGACTCCCCGTCAAGGGCTGCAGCCCGCACTCCCCTGGGCTCCCCCTAGCCTCCCATTCCCACTGTACCTTGTCTGGTGGGTCTTCGGGATAATCCCCCAGTGTTGGGAAAATTTTACTGTGTTTATAAAGGTATGTTCTCCTCCCCAGAAGTGGGAGCTTTATGTTCCTTGTATTGTGTTTACTGTTATTGTAACAGTTAGGAGACCTGAGCTCTAGAGAGTGCTGGAGAGCAAGTCTGCCTGGCAACTGGTGATGCAGGCTCCCTGGTCAGATGGACGGGAGACTTGGCAGGCAGCCAGGAGTCTGTGCTCTGTCCAGCAACAGGGTCAAAATCAAATCAAATCAAATCATAGGGCTGGAAGGGACCTTGTGAGATCATCAAGTCCAACCCCCTGGGAATTGAACCCAGGACCTTCTGTGTGTTAAGCAGAGGTGTTAGCCAGGTCAGTGAACTGAAAGCAGTCTGCCTAGTGACAGGGGCCGTGTGCAGACTGTAGAGAGGGCCGTGCACACACCTTCTAGAACCCTCTCCACTGAACCCTATGGAACCTGGTTTGGGCGCGAAAGCTGTGGCTTTCTGATTGGTTGGCCGGCCAGGTACTTAAGCTAGGGCTCAACGCTCGTTTAGGGTTCGGACCGTGGCGGAGAGGCGTGAGGTTCGTTCCTGGATCTTTGGGCGCGCTCCCTTGGCCACGTGGCAGGAGCTGTAAGAGCCGAGATCCGAAGAAGAGATTCTCCAGAGGACCCCCTTTTGGACTAGGAGCCTTGAGCACCCTGGGACTCTGCTGGTCTCTCTGAACCTTTGGTCCCTGGGATCTGAGGTTCAGTGAGAGCAGGGTGAGTCAGGCTCTGAAGAGGACGCCGAGGGATCGCATCCGGGAGCCGGAGAGGGCATCGTGGACCAGGAGGGAAGGAGCCGTCGTCGTGCCGAAGGGATAGGGTCCCCGCGTGGCCCTATCTGGACTTTGCCTTGGGGTGAATGGACTATTGAATAAGGACCCAGGCTACCAGCAGCCCAGAAGAAAACGGCCCAAGTCAGGTTTATCCGGACGGGAGACGACACGGGAGCAGACGGTCCACCGAGGGACCCGGAGCAGCGCCTCGTGGAGTCGTGTCCAACGCCATTCCGGTGAAGAGCAACTGTGAGGCGTTGGGACTGTGGGGACCTCAATTGAGAGAAAATCTCTCTGTCCGGTGGGGTAGGGACGCGGTCCAACCCCACTGTGGGGTACTTGTATTTATTATTTAACTGTGTTGTGGGAACTGTTTTAAATAAGTGTTGTTGGGGATCCGGTGGGAGGTTGAGGGTGTGTTTGTAATAAAGCTGTGTTGTTGAAATCCTCAACCTGCCTCTTCCTTGACTGCATCTGTGGTAGGAGCCAGGGGTTGACAGATGCCCCAGGTGAATAGGGCTTGCCATTCAAATTCTTTTCCAGTAACACCAGGGGTAGATTATAGAAGCCTTCCATCTCATCTGGTGGTGGCAGGTCAGGGAGTCCATCAAGTTCCTCCACCAGTGGCGACTCCTCCAGGTCACATGAGGTGGGCAGAGGCTCAGGGCTCCCAGCAGCCAGGGGCAGCTCTTCCAAGTCTCAGGAGGATAGCAGCATTTCAGGGAGCCTTGTAGAGTACAGCTCAGGAGCCCATACCTGCCTTGCTCACAGCCACTCTCCATGTGGGCCTGGGGTGGACCCAAACCTGAGTGACAGCTCCCAGTTCCCGGCCGCGGGCAGACCCCGCCAAACCTGTGGGCCCAGGTCTGGTGGCCAGAGCCCAGCTTCCTCACAGGGCAGCCCAGGGTCAGGAGCAAGCCAAGGTGCATCCTTCCTCTTCAGCAGCTGGTGCTCAACTGAGCTGGCTGCTGCCCTTTTTATACTTCCTGTTCCTGTCCCGCCCCTCCGCTTCCAGCCTGATTGACAGGCCGGCCCTGGCTCCACCCTTCTACTGAGAGGCAAAACCCTCTGGCCTACCTCCGAGGGGGGCCGTGCCTTCCTGCTACAGGAGGGTAGAAATGAGCTCTACTGCCCCAAATTTAGGATGACAGGCTCTTTGGTGACATTTTAGAGGTTGGGAGAAGATAGGCTGGTAAAAAGCCTGAAGAAATCATAGAATCATAGGGTTGGAAGGGACCCCACGAGGTCATCTAGTCCAACCCCCTGCCAAAAAAAGCAGGACCACTCTCATTAGATCATCCCAGTCAGTGTTTTGTCCAGCTGGGACTTGAACACCTCCAGAGATGGAGATTCCACCACCTCCCTAGGCAGCTTATTCCAATGCTTCACCACTCGCCTAGTAAGGAAGTTTTTCCTAATATCCAGCCTGGACCACCCCAGCTGTAACTTGAAACCATTGCTTCTCGTTCTGCCCTCTGTTACTACCGAGAACAGTCGAGCTCCCTCCTCCTTGGAGCAACCCTTCAAGTAGTTGAAGGTTGCTATCAAATCCCCCCTCAGTCTTCTCTTCTGCAGGCTAAATAAGCCTAGTTCCTTCAGTCTTTCTTCATAGGGCTTGTGCTCCAGCCCTTTGATCATTTTGGTTGCCCTCCTCTGGACTCTCTCTAATTTGTCCATGTCCTTTTTGTAGTGGGGAGCCCAAAACTGGACACAGTATTCCAGATGTGGCCTCACTAGTGCAGAATAGAGGGAAATGATCACATCCCTCGATCTGCTGGTAACACTTCTTCTGATGCAGCCCAGTATGCCATTGGCCTTTTTGGCAGCAAGAGCACACTGCTGACTAATGTCCAGCTTCCCATCCACCATGACTCCCAGGTCCTTTTCGCCAGTGCTGCTATTTAGCTGATCACTCCCCAGCCTGTAGCAGTACATGGGGTTTTTTCGTCCCAAGTGCAGGATTTTACACTTATCCTTGTTGAACCTCATGAGATTCCTCCTGGCCCACTGCTCCAATTTGTCTAGGTCTCCCTGAATCCTGTCCCTGCCCTCTAGGGTGTCTACCGTTCCCCCCAGTTTGGTATCATCTGCAAACTTACTAAGTGTGCAATCTATCCCATCATCCAGATCATTAATGAAAACATTGAACAGAACTGGCCCCAGGACCGACCCCTGGGGCACACCACTTGTTACTGCCTGCCAACTTGACATGGAGCCATTGATTCCTACACACTGAAACCGTTGTTCTAGCCAGTTTTCTATCCACCTTACAGTCCATGCATCTAACCCATACTTCCTTAATTTGCCAATGAGAATGCTGTGGGAAACCGTATCAAAAGCCTTGCTAAAGTCAAGGTATATGACATCAACGGCTCTTCCCGCATCCACAAATCCAGTCATCTCATCATAGAAGGCGATGAGGTTGGTCAGGCATGATTTACCCTTGGTGAATCCATGCTGACTGTTCCTGATTACTCTATTTTCCTCCAAGTGTTTCAGGATGGATTCTTTGAGAAGCTGCTCCATGATTTTTCCAGGGATTGAGGTGAGGCTGACAGGTCTGTAATTCCCAGGATCATCCTTTTTGCCTTTCTTGAAGATAGGTACTATATTTGCTTTTTTCCAGTCCTCTGGCACCTCCCCTGTTCGCCAAGAGTTTTCAAAGATAATGGCCAACGGTACTGCTATCTCATCAGCCAGCTCCCTCAGCACCCTCGGATGCAGTTCATCCGGCCCCATGGACTTGTGCACATCTAGTTTCTTTAAGCAGTCCCTAACCTGACCTTCTGTCACCAAGGGCCTCTCTTCTTCTCCCCAGTCCCCTGTACCTAATGTAGTGGGCTGGGAGCTGACCCTGCTTGTGAAAACTGAAGTAAAAAAAGCATTGAGCACTTCAGCTTTTTCCTCATCCTCTGTCACGAGGATGCCTGCCCCATTCAGTAAGGGACCTACACCATCCCTGATCCTCTTCTTGTTATTGATATACTTGTAGAACCCCTTCCTGTTATCCTTCACATCCCTTGCTAGTCGCAACTCCATTTGTCCTTTGGCCTTTCTGATTTTATCTCTGCAGTCCCTAGCAATGTCTTTATATGCCTCCTTAGTCATCTGTCCTAGCTTCCACTTCCTGTAAGCATCCTTTTTATGCTTCAGCTCAGTGCAGAGCTCTCTGTTAAGCCACAGTGGGCGCCTTCCACATTTGCTGTGCTTTCTCCTTATCGGAATTGTATCTTCTTGTGCCCTTAGCAGGGTTTCTTTAAAATGCACCCAACTCTCTTGGACACCTTTCCCCTTCAGATCAGCCTCCCAAGGGATCCTGCCCATCAGTTCCCTGAGGGAGACAAAATCTGCTTTTCTGAAGTCCAGGGTCTGTGTTTTGCTTCTTTCCTTCTTTCCTTTAATCATCAACTTGAATTTCAATCATTTCATGGTCACTGCTACCCAGGCTGCCATTGACTTCTACTTCCCTGATAAATTCTTCTCTATTTGTGAGCAGCAGATCGAGAGGCGCAAGGCCCCTAGTTGGTTGCTCCAGCATTTGTACCAGGAAGTTGTCCTCAACACTCTCCAGAAACTTCCTGGAATGCAAAAGAGCAGGTACAAACTGCTGTCTTGACGATACCTGGAAAACTCTGAACTTGTAGATCACCCCAAGGTGACAGAAGAGCTGGTAGACAGGAGCGACTAGTACCTACAGAATCAGGCTGATCTAGTGAGACAGGCTGACTTGATACCATTTGAGAGTGGAAGAAGAGCAACTAGTCTGACACCCTGGTGGCCGAGGAGTACCCTGCAACCAGCCCTGCTATCTGATAGGTGGTACCTTGCTCCCTGGGCTGAGAGAGCCTTGGAGAACTACGGAGGCAACCCACTGAGACCTGGAGAGAGAATAAAGCATCTCAAACCATTCTCTAGTGATTCATCCAGCTGATTTACAGTGGTCCTGGCAGACTTCAGAGGTGGCAGCCTCCAGCCCTACTCCACTGGACTCAAGGTCAGTTGGATGCAGGCTGAAGACTTGGGGAGTTAGCAGAGGACAGCAGGGAATCTCCCAGGGGAAGAAGATGCTCAGCTATCCAGTAGCTAGGCTGAGAGATGGGTGGGTGGAAAACTCTGCTGCCCAGTGCTCAGGTTAAGGCTCTGAGAGGATAATCAGGAAAATAACTGTGGATCACTCAATAAATTCCCCTGTGCTATTCACGGCCTCTGAAGCATCTGGCACCAGGAATTGTTGGAAGAAAGGATACTGGGCCAGATGGACCATTGGTCTGACCCAGAACGGCCTTTCTATTGTTTCTGATCTAAATCCTGCAGCTGCCTGCGCTCAAGAACATTTCCCATTGACTCTAGTGGGTGTTTTACTTGGGTCAACACAATAGGGTCTGGTTTGTTGAGACAGGCCATGGCTTGACCACAGGATCCCAAGCCTGGAAATCCCAAGTTATAATCTTGCCAGTGGTAATGATCCCACAATGTCTTTGACAAGTTACTTCCTTGTGCCTCATCTAGAAGAGAGGGATAGCAAGGACCACCTGTCCCTCTGGGGCATTGTAAGACTTCATCCCTAGATTTTTAAGGCTGGAAGGGATGTAGTTTGCCCTACTGCTTAGCACAGACCAGAGGACCCCACCCAGCCACTCATGGAATTATTCTTCCCGACTGGGTGAGTGAACATGGGAGAACTCAGTGAGTCATGGCTGTGGTTTGTGAGGTGTTTTGAAGATGAAATGTAGCTGTAATATTCACTGCTATTGAGAAACATCCAGTGAGAAACTGCAGTGTCCGCTTGTCCAGCAAAAAGTTACTTTGTGCCGTTTATTTTTATCTCCTGGTTTTTAATACTGGAGGCTGCCGAAAGAGGCAAGTTATTATCTGTAAGTATGCAATACGCTTGGCTAGGCAGTAGCACACACAATCCCTGCCCCAAATACCTTATACTGGGTCGGAGGGCAGCACTCTTACAAACAATTTAATGCTCATTCGTTTCTTGCCATCAGTGCACATTTATTATATCCTATTACCCTTCAACTACTCCATTATTAGGCCCTGACTAAGCCAAGCCCACCCACAGACTTAATTTTAAGCATGTGCTAAAGATAGGGTGACCCGATGTCCCAGTTTTCAGGGATGGTTCCAATTTTTGAAACTTTTTCTTACAGAGGTGCCTGTGAGGGGGCTGATAAAGGGTTAAAAGGGGCACTGAGAGCACAGCCAATGCAGAAGTACAACAGGGAGTCAATCAGTGGCCAGGAGCTCTATATAAAGAGCTGCCAAACAATAGCAGCCATCTGTCCTGGAGGCTGAAACAGGGCGGTTGGCTGTCTGCCTGGAGAAGTCAGCACCTTGGAGAACTCAGTGGATGACCATTGGGAGAAATGGCAACCTGGGCCCTGAGATAAGGGCTTGCCTAGTGCTCAGGCTGTGGGGAGGTGGCCCAGGGACTAGGACTGGGGGGCAAGCAGCAGTGCAGAGGTTGCTGTACACAGAGTCCTTGGCCTGGGACCTGGAGAAGTGGGCAGGCCTGGGTCCCTCCCAGTCTCCCCCAGGCTGCCAGTGGTGATGAACTAATGGTGGTCATTGATTGGACTGTGACCAGGATTGGAAAGTCAAACCTTCCTCTGAAAAGGGAGATATTTGGACAGGTGCCCAGCTGGAAGGCTGAGCAGCCAGAGTGATGAAGCATGGGCTTGTGGATGGGAGGAGCCAGTTGAGCAATCCCAGATAAAACCACCAGGATGTGCCCATGCAAAAGGCAGTGCTGCCACCCTGTTCCAGTGTCTGTTACCACCCCCCCCAAAACACACACACAAACCTGGGTTTTTTTTTCATTCTTGTTGTGTGGTCATGCCAGCTAAAGACATCCCTACTCAGCACAGCATTTAAGTACATGACTTCAATGGGACATAAATGTGAATAAAATTAATCTTACGCTTAACTGCTTGACTGAATCTGGGCCTTGGCTGGCCCATTTCTTGTCAGTGTCATTGCAGAGGTGGGTGTTGGGGCTGGGATATGAAAGCAGGAAGGGGTAGCTGCCATATGGCTCTGCTCAGGAACTGAATTCCACGAGCAGGGAGCAGCCTGCATGAAGACAACAAAACAGTAAGAGAAGCAGGCAGATAATGGTCCACCCAGTTTCAGAATAAGCAAAGATAGATGAGAGGTTGCTTCATTTCGGGGGTGTAGCATGGTGGGGGATGGCCCCCAACCATTGGGCTGCAGGGGGAGGCCAGGCTGGCCCTTCACAAGGTGCAGGGCAAGGGTTGCCGGAGGCTCTAAGAAGCACAGAGTCCCCTGAGTCTCTTGTGTCCTTTCTGTGTTGTGAAGGGCCAGCCTGGTGCCCCAGGAGGGTGCCTCTCAGCACCCCCAGTGCATCATGATGTCCCCTCTACTTCTCAGGTGGGGGGAGTGAATGAGGCTGCAGTGGGTAAGTGTTGGGTGGAACATGTGAACCCTTCAGGGCCATGGGGGATGCAGGCAGTGCTAAGAGTTGCCCTTCAGTACCCCGCCCCAAATGTGGTGAAGTGCTAGCCCAGCCCCCCTCCCCTCTCCAGGCGGGGAAGTGAGGCTGCTCTATTACAGCTGGGGCAGGGTTGTAGGGTTGCTGCAGCCTCATGCCTCTCCCCCACCCACTTGTACAGACCACCCCTTGGCAGGGACCCATCCTACCCTGTGCACAGGGGGCAGGTATGTGGCATGGAGGGTATGAGGCATGCGGGGTGCAAATGGTGTCTTGGGCACTGGACACCCTTGGTATGTTACTGCCTCATTTCCCCGTCTGTAAAATGAGGGTACCAGCCTTTTCCTCCCTTATAGGAAGATTGTGAGGATGGTTACATTACAACATTGCAAGGCATTCAGATACTACAGTACTGCGGGCCATCTCAATACTTTGGAGCTTGCCTGCACTGGCAGTGTCATATAGGGTTGTGTGAATGCCACTGTGAAAGGCTCTGGCTCTGGGGAAGGGCTCTGGAGTGGGATGCTACACAGCTAAAAATAGCAGGGGGTACACGTAGGAAGCATTGCATAGAACTGAGGAGAACTGCGTAGGATGCGCACCACAAGGCTCTGGTGCATCTTCATTGTCTCTGTTGCTGTTTATACCTGTGCTGGGGGCATCCAGCATGTCTACGTGCTGCCCTACATGTAGATCTACCTTTCTCTGGAATCCCTAAATACATACACAACTTCTTGGAAACAGCAGGATGGATGGATGGCTAGAAGGAAAACTCTCGGCTCCAGCAAGAAAGACTTCTGACTTAGGCCCACATGATGTTCTCCTAAGTAAGCCTGAGAAATGTGGGCTCAGTAGGATGACTCTTAAGGAGGTAGATAACTGATTAAAAAACCACAAAGAGTAACGGTTAATGGAATTATGTCAGTATGGAAGGAGATATCAAGTGGGGATCTGTAATTATTATTATTATTATTATTATTATTATTATTATTATTATTATTATTATTTATTGGAGAACTAAAGCTCAGAGGGATCATGACACAGTGGAGACAGCAAACTAAAATTTAACAAAGACTAATGGAAGGTGCAATACCTAGGGAAGAAAAAACCAATGGCACAAATACCAAATGGGGATAACTGGTGTGGCAGCAGCAGAACTGAGAAGTGTCTGGGAGTTGTGGTGGATCCCAACCTCAGTATGCATCAGCAGTTTGATGCTGTTGCAATTAAACAGGAAATACAGTTTTGGGGTTGCATTAACAGGCATAGCATGTAAGCCACAGGAGGTAATAGTTGGAACCCTGAAAATCAATGGATTTTTGAGGATCAGGATCAGATGTGGAACTCAAAGGTGGGGAAGTTGTCTACAAGTCATAACCCTGGAGGATGCTGCCCTGCTTTCAGGATCTGGGGATGAGGGCTTGAGGACTTGTTTGATGGGGGTGCTGAGAGCTGGCCAACAATCAGCTGTTCAGTGGGTGTGGCTGGCTGGGGAGCCTGCGGTCACCAGCCCTGAGGGAGCCATTGAACAGCTGATCAGTGGCCCCAAACAACTGATCCATGGCTTCCTCCCCCAGCCAGACAGCTTATCCCTGGACCCTGTGCTGAACAGCATATCTGCGGTCAGCATCCAGGTTACGCCCATTCAAAGTTGACCAGTGGCCAGTTCCCCTCATCCCTCCCCTTCACTTTTGTCCTCAACTTCCTGGCACTCTGAACACCTTCCACTCCACTTCTCCCACCCCACAGTCAGTCCAGACCCCAGTTTCCTCTGTTTCCCCCCTGCAGGCAGCCCTGTCATCTACTCCAAGGGGCCCCAGCTGGTTGCCAATCAGCTGTTCATCGGGAGCCTTGGGGCTGATTGGTGGCAATGGTGAGGGTTTTGCAAAACAGGTGAATGATGGTCTGGGTTTACAAGCAGCACGGACACAGGTAGACATAAAGCAGGGTATGTGGATTGCAGATCATCTCAATGTTGATGCATACAAATATGTGGATTGGATTCGGAGACACACTTCTGTGTGCTCTCTGGGCTCTATTGATAGAACCACAATACTCAGTATGTGTTTGACCTCAGTGGGAGGATTGTGTCCAATTTTGCCAACACTTTACAAAAAGGATGGAGAAAAATTGGAAAGGATATAGTGATGAACATCAAAGAGGATCAAAGGGATGGGACGCAAGCTGTGTAAGCAAAGGCTGAAGAACCTGGATATGTTTAGCTTGGAAAAGAGGAGATCGAGGCGGGACATGATAGCAGTCTTCAACTACCTGGAAGGCTGCCATAAAAAAAGGCAAAAGTTGTTCTCTCTTGCCACTGAGAGCAAGACAGGATGCAGCAGGTTCAATTTACAGCCAGAAGACTTTGATTACATTTCAAGGAAAACTTCCCAGCAGTAAGAACAGTAGAACAATTGAACAAACAGACAAGGAAGTTTTGGAAGTTTCTTTACTGGAGGTTTTTATATTCAGGTTGGATAGCCATCTGTCTTGGATGCTTTAAACATGACAAATCCTGCATCTTGTTGACCTTGGTGGTTCCTTCTAACCTTCTGGCTTTATCAAACATCAGTTCTGAAGAGCAGTGTTAAGAGTTTGCAGCTCTTCATCCTTGATTCCATTGCAACAACAATCAAACAATGTGACTATGATGGTCCCATCTTTATATTGCAAGAACATGACCATTGGTTTATGTTTGGGTTCTTGTCTGAAAGATATGGTAGGCACATGGAATGACTTCCTTCTGTCACTTCTCAGCCACTATGGATAAAATTTTGCTTTGTTTTAGCAATACTTTAATGAATTAACAATCTATAGACAAAAGTGCTGAGGGACGATGGTGGATGGGACAGGAAGACTGACATCTGTTTATACACTAAAGCTGTATACTGGGGTGATGGCTGAGGTTCTTACTGACGTCAATGTTGACTGTATTTTTAGAAATTTGTTAATGACTGTCGTTAGAGATGTACCTGGGACATCAAGACTTCAAAGAGAAACAGCTGAACTTGAATTAATATGCAAGCTAAATTCTGTGAAAGCAGGACTTAATCGAGACTATGGGTTTTTTTCCCATTACAAAGGGTAATTTGACTTCAGGCTTCCCATGGTTTGAGCCTGTAAACTGCTCTGATTTGCTGTTACTTTATGACCTGATCTTATGTTTTACATCCCCTTGCATTTAGTTTCATTCCTTTCTGTAAGTTCACCCATCTTCGAAGCATCTGAGGAAGTGGGATCTTCTCCCACGAAAGCTCATGAAAAAAATAAATCTGTTAGTCTTAAAATGCCACACAACTCCTTGTTGTATTTTTAGAGCCACACTCAATTTAAGCTAATTGTAAATAGAGACTTCAAGCAAATTTGATAGTGTGACTTCAGTGTTCCAGCTTGTGAGCTGGTGTCATCAACAGGGAAGTTTGTGTGAATCTTCCCTGTGCCTGCTAACAATCACATAAGAGTCCAACCTGGGATGACCCTTCCATTTCAAGATACAACTACTAATTTCGCAATGTGCCTTTAAAAGTAGTTGTGTGAAAATCTCCAGGAAAGCGTAAAAATTGCTCAGTGCCTTAAGGGAGAGGTTTCTTAGCACTAGTATTTAGTAGTAAACAGAGAGCTGACATATATCTCGGCATGGTAGTGCTTACCAAATGCATGATACAGAGTCTAGAGGTTTGTCTGAGAATGTAACTCACCCGAACAAGTTCTTTACTTTTCTAACCCTGGCAAAAAATCCTGAGGTGCTCACTCAGAGCCCAATTCTGCATGAGATTACACCTCATGAAATGCCACACAGTTCAGGTTTTACTCTGGGATTGCCTACACTAGGCTGGGGTTTTAATTCAGTCTTAGGCTGTCGAATTACAGAAGTCAAGTGATCAGAGCAAATTGCTTGCATATAGTCTCGCATCCCCACTGCTCACATTACTCCCTGAAATGCACTGAACTATGGGTACTAGGTGCAGGGGCTTGTGGGATGCACTCATCCTCTGCTCACTTCCTCTCCCTATTCTCTAAAGAAAACAAAAGCAGAAAAATCTTTCTTTCTTTCTTTTTTTTTTTTTTACTACAGGCACAACAGAGAGGCAGCATGCTACAAGCAGGGAGGAAATAATTGAAAATTTCCTGGGCTGCAGGCCAGGGAGGAGCTATCTTGCTATAGTGAAATAGACTGAAGAAACCAGAAAAGCAAGATTTGCGCTACTCTCTGGCTATATGGACCTACATTTGAATTGTAGATTTTGACCTCAGTGCTACATCGCTTGCAAGGGTGGTGTTCACAGGTTGAATTACAGCAGCATTTAATTCAGATTTATTGCTCTGAGAGTGGAGACACAGGCTGCAGAAGGTCGAGGTAAGCAGTATTATGTCAGACTTCACAGTCAGTATAGATCAGGGTTAACTGTCTCTTGCGATCAATGGGAGTTTGCCCAAATGAAGACTGAATGGGCACCAACCCTTACACTCTAGCCCAAAATAAGAGTCAGAATGTCCACTTAGATCACCTTGTGTGATATCCTGCAGAGTTCCCACCAGCATCTTATTTAGCCTCTGGATTATCTTCAGTGAAGAAGCCATGTCTATCCCTAGTGTTGTGCCACTGAAAATCAAGTGTTGCACTAAGGATGGATTTGACTAGAGGATTTTACCTCAAGGCCATTAGTCTTTATCCTTGATCTGAGCAGGCCACAAACCCCCATGCACATTTTGATTCCACTGCACAAACTCCCTCCTGTTATTCCTCTGTGTCTGACTATGCTTTATCTCCCAGGCTGTTCTCTGAACTGGAGAGATTTCTGGACGCAGAAGCAAAATGGCTTACTATAGCGCATTAATTGCACGCTTCCCCTTTTGTGATTTCCCCAGTTCTTACGTAGGACTTGCCATACCCAATTAGACCATTGACTCATCAAACCCTGTCTCCTGCCTCCAGCAGTGGCCGGTACCCGAGGCTTCAGAGGAAGTCAAATGTTACCTCCATAATTCACCTAGCTAACCGTGCAAATCTGTACGTCAGTAGAGTGTGGGTGGAAAAATTCTTCCTTGACTGCCTCAGGAGGTTAGTTTATACATTGAAGTCTGAGATTTGATTACCTTTATGACAGGATATTAACTTATATAGTTACATCTGTTTGTGGTCATGCAATTATCCAGCCACAGTAGTTGGGTGGATGACCTCATTTGTCTATAAATGCCATAAATACTAGGTAAAGTGTATTTGCTCTACATTCTCTGCACTTTAATTAAATCAGCTGACTTCTTGTACTTATATTACATGCAGGATAAAAAATGTTTCTTTGGGGTTTTTTTTGTTTCACTATGCCCTTCCAATACTTCAGTTGAGTCTTTTCTAATTCTTCCCTGACCTAGGTCAATCAAGCCTAGTTTTTGCACTTTCTTTTTTAGCCACACTCTGTACACTTCTCATCTTCGCTCTTCTTTCCTGGACTTTTCCAGCCCTAATTAGATTCTTCCTTAGTTCCTCTGGAAGAAACGCAAGCATCAGCCATGGAATTTCCAGGATCTCCTTTGGTTTCTTGACGAAAATAGGCACTCTGGGCACACAGCTATGGATTATCAGCAAAAGTACCATGACTGACCTCAGCCAGCGCACTAATAGAGAAAGAGAGAGGTGGTCCCTTGAATAAGGTGGTCCTGAATCACAGACTTTTTAATCATGGAAAATGGTTACCCAGGTTGGCATTTGGCCAAGAAGTCTGGGCTTGCATCCTTACTCCTGTGGAACACACTAAGGAACCATTAATGAATCCCAGAGATCAGAGATCCAGCTATTTCAAAAAGAAGTGCCAGTTTTAAGCAAAGAGGCACCATGGAAACTAGTTAACTTTAGAACAGGAGTTTTGTCTAGATCACACTGTGGTGCATTTGAGCACAAGGGGCTGTACCTCAGTGAAAGAGGACACTCAGATACTGTCGAGAGTGGATTGTGTAAGTGAAGAGAAGGAGGGCAGAGCACATCACTGCACCTTGCTTAGGGCAATAAAGATGCTAATTGGTCTTATTGATGCCCTCCCAGTCTGCAATGTGATTGCTTAGGGACCTAGCCTAATGACTTGGTTAAGTATTCCAAAGTTTAATAAATGGGAAGGGGGAATGCACAAAGATGTTCCTAGGCTGGGATGCCATTTGCTCAGAAGCCAGCCTTGGTCTGGAGTAAGAACAGGAAATGTATGCCAATTTTCTGAGCCCTCCTGCAGACCTTTGAGACCGCCTCTTCTCTACCAGAGCAAGTCTGTACTGTCCTCAGAGGAGGTGTCCATGGTGGAGTCTGTGCTACTGTAACTTCAGTGCCCTTGATGTCTGAGCAAGTTAGATTAGTGTTATCTTAGGTATGTGTACATTGCAGCTTGTGTTGACTTGACTGCATGTACATAGCAAGGGTCCAGGCATTTCCACCCCACTGCAATGTATAAGAATAGGCTAATGTTCCTTTAAACAGTCTGTGAGACCTCTAGTAGGAGAAAGTAAAAGGTTAAAATAGAAAAGATAAATAGAAATGCCCAGGTGCTGGCCCAAGGCCTAACAAAGTAATCCAAAAAATGGGCCCGAACTAAGTGTACAGTCAAGTTGACAAGAGGCATGCTGCAAAAAATTCAACTTCACTGAAATTGGCAAGAAATAAGTGAAATTGCAATAATAAGTATGAAGGATGGAAAAATACCTTGAAGGTGGTGGTGGTCAGCCTAGTGCCAAGGAGATAAAGGTGACACTTCAGTCAAACCTAACACCTTGATGGAAAGAGATGCCCAGTGATGCGTGGACCTATTGAATTGATGGGTGGCATCAAAAAATGGGTATGTGGACCAATCAAGGTAAGCTTGGATCCCAAAGAGGGCTGAGGCAGTAGGTCTGAGTAGGTAATAAGAATAGGTGCCGTGGAGCCCAGATTTCATGCAGCCAAAAGGGGTGACAGTGACTTCTGTCATCAGTTGAGCTGTTCCGTTGTATTGAGGGCACTAAGGCTACCAACAAATGTACTGAAATAGATTGTTTGCAATCGAGCCTAGCCCAGCACCTTTGTTTCTACAAGGATCTATGGTCCTGTTGGTTTCTTCGATCATGAGTGTTTGCCTCTTGCATACAGGGTACACTTAGGCTTAGTGCATACTCACTGCACTAACTGAGCCCTCCCTAGAGATTTGAGCCAAAGGTAACCCAATGTGTTAACCAAAGGAATGCCTCAACTTAGGATCACTAGGCTAACTGAGTTCCTGCTAAAGGTCCAAGCCAGGCTCCAGATCATTGGGTTAACTGAGTCCCCAGTCAGTGATCTGAGCCAGGAGTAATCCTGAGGAACACACATAGGCTATGTCCACACACACATCATTATTTTGAAATAACCCATTTCGAAATGAGTTATTTTGAAATAAAATCCTTATTTCGAAATAAGTTAATTCAAATTAACAGTTTGTTAATTCGAATTAAGGGAAAGCCTGCTTTCGAAATAACCATTGTTTCAAAATGGTTATTTCAAAACAAGGCTGTTCAGACATGTTGTTTCGAAACAGTTGTTTCAAAACAATGGTGTTGTTTTGAAACAACATGTCCAAACGCCGTTGTTTCGAAACAACTGTTTTGAAACAATGGCTATTTCAATTAGATGTGAGGTTTACCGGTTTTGAAATAATGGTGTGTCATGTGGACATGCCGCTTCTTATTTTGAAACAACCTCTGTTGTTTCGAAATAAGAAGCCTGTGTGGACATACTCATACAGACGCTCATGCACACAGCCAAACAGACATCTGAGCTGGATGCAGAACAACATCAATCAGAACACTTCTGTCCCATGCACGTACCATACCCTGCATTGCATACCACAGCGCTCACCATGTTCTGTTTTTTTAGAAGCCACCAAACTCAGCCAGAGCATCGGTGGGTGTATTTAGTCAACATGCTGCTTTGGATCCCACCATTCCTGTGTAGTTCCTTCATCTCCTGTGTGTTGTAGAAGTAGCACATCACTCCCTCAGTGTGGGGAACTGTGTTAGTCTGGTTCAGAAAAATGAACAAGGAGTCCTGTGGGACTTTTTAATTTGTTAGGCTTTAAAAGCACCACAGAAGTCCTTATTTGTTTCCTTCACTGTGGTATCTGAGTACTGTACCAGCTGAAGGAGTCAGAGGATCTGCTAGCTCTTATTCAGCTGCAAGTTCTATGATACCAACTCACCTTTAACTCAGATGCAGACCAGTCTTTGCACCCAGAAATGTTCAAAACCAAGCAACTTCAGGTTTCCACCATTGAAGTTTTTCTCCCAAAACATTGTAGGAGCCACTCAGGCAAACAAGTTTTCCAAGCAGACTCAATTATAAAATAAGCCAAAAGGTGGCAGCAGTCCATCTTTTTACTTTGAAACCATGCTGAGCAGTGAATTCCTATAGTGCTTTCTACCTGGACTCTGAAAAGCATGGAAAATACCCACAGGAGAAGGGGCTCAAGAACTGCAAGAGAAAGTCTTTAAATAAAAACCTGTTATGATTCTGCAAGAGCTGCACTATCATTGACTGCCTGGAAAGGTGATGCTGCTAAGATATTATTGCTTGACTCTGTCTGCTTCCTCTGTGATGAAACTGATCTTTAGAAATGAATAGAATTGCTGAAAATGCTATGTTTTCCTCTAATCTTACACGGCACTGTCTGTCATTACCCATGCAGAATTCTCACATAGGCAGGAACTATCCCACATCAATAAGGAACCTGGTCAGGTCATGAAGGGAAGGTCAGGCTGAGAAGCTGGTGAGCAGACAGGTTAATGAACAAAAGTCTATGCTCAGAGACAGTCTCATCTAGGGGAGAGGGCACTGGACTGGAAGCCAGGGGACCTCAGTTTCATTTGTGACTCTGCCACTAATCTACTCTGTGATCTTGGTCAAATCCCTTCCTCTGTCTGCAGAGATTGCTGGTCATTGTATGTATGTCCAGAGTCTAGCAAAATAGATCTTTGTAGGGGTCTCTAGGTGTCATTGCAATAGAAATAATAACCTAACTATGCCTTTCCCCAGGCACAGATCTCATGTCACTGTCTGGCAGTCAGCTGGGAAAGATTCTCCTGAGCAGACAGCAGATGACACTTTTTGAGCAACAGGAGGAAAAGAATAGGATTGGAAGGGACCTGGTGACATCTTTCGGTTCAGTTCTTGCACACATGGCAGGACCAAGTTTCATCCAGATCAGCTGTTCCCAACCTGTGGTCCAAGGGCCACAAGTGACCCTCAGGGGCTTTCAGATTGGCCCTCAGTTCCCCTCCTGCCAGCTGCAGAGTGGAGTCACTGCCTAAGGACCCTGGTGGAGTGCATTTCCACCGGGCTGAAAGACTGACACTGCAGCCAAAGGGATAAGAGATTACCGCTCTGTCTCCCTGGCTGTAGCTGGGAGTGCAGCAAAGCAATGTGGTGTGTGCCCACCAGCAGAAACGCAGGTACCTGAAGAGTTCGTCAGCAACTCAGTGATGGTTTTGAAATCCTAGGGTTACCTAAATGTTTGACTGAGATGCCTAAAGTGGTAGTTCAATAACAAAGTCATACTGACGATCTAGCCCCTTGTGACCAGATTTAATCTCGACAGGACTTTGAAGCAAAGAGCATGCTGGCCAGGTGCATGGAGCCCGTGCAAGGCCTGTTCCAGCTCTTTGTGAGGGCGCAAAGCTCAGGACAGCCGGCACAATGCAATAAGCTCCCAGCTCTCTCAGAGCGTACGCTGGCTCAGCAGCAACTGAAATGTAACAGGGGAAGTTGCATGGACCAGGAATCAAAGAGTGGGATGGTGGGTTGATCTCATTACCTTCCCCATGCTGGGTGTCAGCCTCAGCCTGATATCTGCTTTAAACCAGACCAACATCTCACTGGTAAAGCCTCAGTCTCTGAACAACCCTCTGATGGGAGCTCTCCTCAGCTGACACCAACCTGATATTTTTCCCTGGCAAGAAGTGATGGCAAGTAGAGCCCTGCACGGAGACAAATACATGGATCCGTAGCTGATCTGCATCCGCAAGATATGGTCCACGAGTATTTGTGTTGTATCCGCGGATGTGGGTATAATGCGGATAGCCACACATTTGCAGGGCTCTAGCTCTGTGCAGATAAAAATATGTGGACCTTTATCAGATCTGCATCCACAAGAAATGGTCTGTGGATATCTGCATCGCATCTGCAGATGCGGATAGCCGTGGATATAATTGCAGGGCTCCAAAGGCAAGGTCTGAACTCTAGGCTATAGGGCATACCAAAAGCACCAGCTCTTTTGACTTGGAGGACCATAAGCGTCCATGCGGGTGGGGGGGGGGGCATTTTCGTTTTCCTTTGCCTCTCGTCTCAGGGGTTTGGAGCAGGGCCCTGGGTTTGTCATTGGGATCAATTTTGTTTACCACAGTCTTGCTCAAAATTGTATTAAAAGACCACTGAGGCCAAGTGGGCAAACACTAGTGATTTGGGGTGCCCCACTGGAGATATCTTAACAAGGACTGACTGCTCTCAGCCTTTCCTTCTGACAACCATAAAAGGGGAAGGGAGCAGGCCCCAAGGCAGCCACCTTGATCTAAGGAACATGCATCCCAAGAGGTGTAGATTTCTCTGCTGTAGTTGCATCTGTGCCCACCCCGATTGCCGAGCACCTCGGTGTCTTTTCTGTATTTTACTAGAACAGGGTCGTAGGCATGGGGACCACATCTCACCAGTCAGACAAGGTGGCAGCAAGCCTCAGCTAGGCTGGTTGTCTTGTTGGTGAGCAGGGAAAAATGGTCAGGATGCCCGGAGGAAAAAGACACTCCAGACATAAAGAGGGCGGAGATTTGTGATTTCCTCTATTGTATCATAGCTATGGTTTGGGTGACTAGTCTTCGTCATAGTTTTGGGGAAAAGGAATGAAAGAAGCACTCATTCACCCCCTTCTGGGCAAAAGAAGCCTGGCCTGAAGTGGATTTTCACAAAGGCTTCACTAGGACTACACAGATCAGTAAGAGCATGAGTCCAGGCCTCTTCTGAGCTAGTAGCCACAGCACATAGTTTGACTCAGTAACGTTCTGTCCAAGATAGCCCAAGGTAGCTGTCAGGGTCCTTGCAACACATTTGCCTTCCCACTGTGCCTAACTGTAATCCACATGGAAGGAGGTGCTAAAATTACGCAAGAAAAAAGAAAGTACTAACCCAGGATTGCCCTTGTATGAAGAGTCTATGATATGAGGTGGAGCAAGGAACAATTTGATGTTGGATGCTAAGCTAGAGGCCAAGTTTCATCCTGGCTAAATTCCTGATACCTGGAGTTACTGACTAACAAGGTGGGACATCTCTAACATGCAGCTCTGATTGCTAAAAAATTAGTCCAGCAAAAACGGAAAAGTTGATCCCAACAAACACTGCAGCCTGGCTCACTGATCTGTCTGACCCTGCAGCGAATGAATGTCTAGCCTTCCAAAGAAGGGAAACACCCCCCAAAATTCAAAGCTGTTAGGACTGACTTTTTAGGGATCTCTGATTAATGCAGACACTGAAGTTAGACATGTCACTTCCCCTTCCTGCCCTTTATCTTGCCCCTCTTCACTGTGTGTATTATGATGAATTTGGTATTTAGTTCCAAAGGGGCAGCCGTGTTAGTCTAGTCCAGCAAAACAAACAAGGAGTCTGGTGTGACTTTCAGAGACTAACAGATTTACTTATTGCATGAGCTTTTGTGGGAGAGAATCCCACTTCATCAGATGCTTGAAGATGGGGAACTTACAGAATGGGAGCAAAATAAATGCAGGGATACTATATTTTGCTCCCATTCTGTATGTTCCCCATCTTCAAGCATCTGATGAAGTGGGATTCTCTCCCACAAA